>OY292394.1:41211995-41407361 GCA_958496205.1 Idaea biselata | reverse complement strand
TAAGATTTTTGTAATGGGAATACTGTCTAACATTATTATTTTGGAAAGGACTGATATAAGAAATAGGTATCCTAACAATTTTTAGTTTTTGTAAAATACTTAATAGTTTGTAGGTAATCAATAATAATAACCAAAAAATGGCCTGCTCTCTGGCATACCAGTGATGACTTTATGTCCAGGGAGGTATCTCCATCATTCAGCGTCTCACGTCACTGTTGTTCCCTTTCTTGTACTTCTTTTGATTTTATTCCTCGTACATTTTAAAAGACTACTTAACAGTGATAATTATCCTTTACTACATAATACTACACTATAGTGAATCTAAATCCATTTGGCTGGTAGAGGGAGGGGGAAAACGTCTTCGTAAATGAGCACTTCAAAGCTGATTATTTAGAATACGTTAATCCATTTTTAATCCATTTTCTAAACCTACATTAATTTTTAAAACGCTATTCAACGATACGACAAGAAAAAAAGATAACCCCATTTTATGTGTAGAGGAGGTACCCTAAAACATTTTTTAATTCTTTTTATTGTACGATTTTGTCGGTGTGATCAAAATGTACAGTTACAGCTTATACTCGTAGTACTAAGCGTCTCTGAGCTAAGCCGCGGACAGACAGACGGACATGACGAAACTATATTATGGGTTTCTTGTTGACTACGAAACCCTAAAATCGGTGTAGAAAAGAAACCAAATTGTATACCACCAATGCGCACACATGTTCCGCTGAGCGGTATCGGCACGGCCGGCGCCAGCGCGAGCGTGTAACCGCGAGACTTACGATATTCCGCGTTTAATTTGGCGGCATAGTTTATTTAACAGGATTCCGAGTCGTATGTCCTGAGGAAATTAATGAGTTGTGTAGTGTGATCGCGGAGGATGGCTACAGGAGATGCGGGGACGCGGGGAACGCGGCCAGAGCGCGAGGTTACTCGTAAATCTCACGCTACGTGGGTTGCCCTACCGCTTGATTAATTTATTTCCAGAGAATCCGTGTTACTCATCTGAAAAGTGTTGTTTAGGTAGGATTTTGTTACTTCTGCCATCTCAGACTAATTTCTCGTCTTGTACGGTAAGACGCTTCGTTGTTTGTATTTTTATTTTAAAAAAACCAGCCAAGTGCGAGTCGGACTCGCGCCCGAAGGGTTCCGTACCATTATCTATACAATAGATTTTGTTTTGAAAGGTAAATTGCGGTTGACGATTTATGACGTTTATGACATGACGAATCTATAAGGGTTCAAAGATAAAGATAAAGATAAAGATATTTTTTTGCATAAAGTATGGTACAGCAGATCTTAAATCTAAAAAAATATAGTTCTACATACCTTGCCAGCATTTGGCATGCAAACATCAAAGTTGTTTCAAATATAAAAATCAATTAATATGTCAAAAGTATGTATACATCATGTCACAAAAATAATAATTGAATAAATAATAATAATCAACAGAAAAATCAAGCAATAACAATTAGATTAATTAATTCGATTTTGTTAGTCCTATTTTAATATTAACAATTGTCTAACTGAATAAAACCGTTTTTGCATCAACCAAGTGCGTAGTTTTTTTATAAATAAATTAAATGGTTGTCTTTTTATCTCATCAGGAATTTTGTTATATATAGATCCACACATAGTATGACAGCTCTTATGGTATAAAGCTGTTTTAGGGATCCTAGGAAGCACAATTCTGTCTGGGTTTCTTACACATCTAGGGTATTTATTTCGAGCTTGGGTGAATAGGTGCAAATTTTGTTTCACAAACTTAGCAGCCTCCAAAATATACATGCAGGGCAACGTCAACAATTTCAACTCATCGAATAAAGGTTTACAGGATTCCCAGGGAGGTATACCAACGATTGCCCGTACGCATTTTTTTTGTGCTCGAAAAGCTCTTATTGCATCTGTTGAGTTACCCCATAATATAAGCCCATACTTCAAAGTAGACGCAACATAACCGTGATAGGCCGTAATTATTGTATTAAGGTTAGCGCTATTCCGCAGTTTATACAGCACATAAACAAAACTGTTTAAACGTGATCTATATGAGCTTTCCAGTTACAATGGCGATCTAGAATCAAACCCAAAAACTTAGTCTCGTACGCTTCGACTAATTTATCACCATTATATTCAATTTTTAGTTCTGTAGGATGTGTCCCGTAGTTACAAAATTGTACAATTTTCGTTTTAGAAATATTGGCTTTCAAATTATTGTGTTTCAACCATGTCATAATAGAATTTATTGTATAAGTAATGTCAGAAATATAATTAGGATTTTTACGATTGGAAGAAATTATAATTGATATGTCATCAGCAAATAATGTGCAAAAATTATTGGTGCAATTAGGTAAGTCATTAATATACAACAAAAATAAAAGAGGGCCTAACACACTGCCTTGAGGTACTCCACATGTGTTTTCGGCAAAATTTGACAAATTGGATATTAATAATTTGTCTTCATCGACACTTGTAATAAATACAGATTGCGTTCTGTTAGTTAAGTAGCTGTGTATCCAATCAAGTGCATTACCTCTTATGCCATAATTATCTAATTTTGCCAGCAGCAATTGATGGTCTACAAAATCAAATGCCTTTGACATGTCAAAAAATATTGCAACCACGAGTTTACCGCTGTCCAAATCGTCGATTATATGTTTAATAAAGTTAAAACATGCAAGTGTGGTAGACTTACCCTTTTGAAACCCGAATTGTTCCTTAGTCAAAATATTATGCTTTTCAATGAATTGAAGAAGGCGTTTTTGCATAGCACATTCAAATATTTTGGATATTATGGGTATTAAAGTTATTGGGCGATAATTTCCAATGTCTTTAGAATCGCCTTTTTTGTACAAAGATTTAACTAACGAGTATTTCAAATCATCCGGAAAACACCCCTCAACAAATGACATATTAATAAGATACGTTAATAATGGAGCCAATTCTTCAGAACAAGCTTTTAAGACGTTTGTTAAAATATCATCGTAACCTACTGATTTAGTATTCTTAAGGTTACATATAATTTTGCGTATTTCATTATAATCGTATGGCTTTAAAAATATACTATTACAATTTATTTTTTTATTAGTATTTTTAGTTGTTGAGTTTTTACCCGAAGTTAAATTTGTCCAATAGCAATTAAACTCTTCAGCTATTTGTTTTGGATAATGAATATTGTCATTTCCCTTTATTATATTCGATATTAAGTTCACGTTTTGTTGTTGAACACCTTTTTTAATAATTTGCCAATTTTTTAAATAAATCTTCGTTTGTATTCTTTATTGCTCGCTGAATACAGTTTTTAAGGAGTCTAGAATATTGTTTATATTTAAGTCTGTTTAAGTAAGTTTTATTTTTATAATATTAGTAACGCAAATTTCGTTTTGTTTTACAGCTCATCCTTAATCCATTCGTAATCCATTTTGCTTTTCTATATCTGTGTGATGTTTTAATTTTAATATTAGGGAAGCATAAATTATAAAATAACAGCACTAATTCCTGAAAGCTATTATAAGCTGAATTTAAGCGTGACTGAGAATAAACATCTGAAAATGTTAAACTTGTCAGACATTCTTTGAATTTCAATATATTTTCAGCACAGAAGTCTCTTTGATAACGGTAATACTCCGTGGGTTTTTCTTTTTTTTCAATTGGAATGTTCAACATTTGCGCTGTGTTGTGATCAGATATATCTAAATGTATAAGTTCGCCTTTTGCCATGGGAATATCACTAATTATATGATCAATACAAGAGTTTTCACGGGTAGGAATTTGTATGTGTAAAGTCAAATTGTAAGTTAATAGTAGTTCCCTTAATTTTCTTGTTTCGGTTGTATCCTTTAGTGTATTTACGTTTAAATCCCCTGCTATTATCAAGTTTTTATTCTTATTATATTTATAAAAATGGCAGACTCTAGTTAACTTCGAAATAAATTGATCAAATTTGGCCACTGTTAATTGGCTCTGGGATATCTTATACACACCTAACATAAATATACCGTATGTTAAGAGTTCAACACCACAGCACTCGAATATCGAATCCACACAATGTTGTTTCATATGGTCAATAACTTTAAAAGGTATTTCATTTTTAATAAGAATACATACTCCACCTCTTTTTTGTCTATCTCTACAGTAGGAAGTCGCACAAGAGTATCCCGGTAGGTGAATCAAATATTCATCACCTCTTTCAATAAAAATTTCAGTTAAGCAGATGACATCCGGCTCTTTATTATCTAAAACTAACTGTGAAATATGTATTTCCAAAATATATGCTTTTAGAAAATTTATTTTCAAGGAAAAATAGCATTCAAAAATTAAAAAAAACAACTAGACTACGCAAGCTCAGTGAGCTTGCGTAGTCTAGTTGGTAAGGACGTTGGGGTACTGACCCAAAGACGCGAGTTCAAGCCTCGCCGCAAGTGAAAATTTTTGAATGCTATTTTTCCTTGAAAATAAATTTTCTAAACAAAATAGCCTTGAGCTACATACAAAAATTAATAGAAATTTATATATGCTTTTGATAAGAAGCCTTGTACGTTCTGATGAGAAATTCTCAAGTGTTTGTGAATTAACGAAAAAATGTTTCACCTGGGAGGGGGTCGGTAATTACAGCATTTTTCAATTGAGGATCTGTTTGTGTGGAAGTGCCAAAGACACAGACCTCATCATCGACGGATTCCAATTGTTTGTCTGTTTGCGTGCACGCATCTACCAATATATTAGATAAGACACAATTTTGTGATAAATTTGTGAATAGTTTCCGATCACTAATTAATCCTTTGTTTTGTTTCGAGTGATTATTATTCTTATAAGATAGGTATTTAATGTCATAGTCAAATTGGTCCAATACAAGATTAATTTCATTACATAAGTATACTTTTGAATAATTCGAATTAAAATTAAACTTAAAATCTACAAATTTAGAATTTTTATATTGCATGCATAATATTTTTAGGAAGTCATTTAGTTTTTTTTCGTTTAAATAAAGGTTACTAAATATTTTTAAAACAAACACAGGACATTTAACATGCTTTAGAAATTATCCTAATTCTGTCATAACTTTAAAAGGATTTTTGTCATGTTGTCCTATACAAATAAAAATACGATCTTCTGGAGAGACATCAAACAGATTAGCGCTTTTCAATATTTCTTCTGATGATGCGTTTGGTTTAATAAACGACACAATCTGGGAGCGCTCATAACGGCTGTTAACTCTAGATTTTCGAAGGGAATGTGGCAGACGAATACATTGAGAACCTCCAAATATAAACAATTTCTTCACATTCGGTATGGCAATAAGCTTTTTTTTCTCAGTTGGGTTTTCAACGTTTTGTACCAATGATTTTGACGGTCGTTGGTCCCTGCTAGGTTCTGGGCAAGATTGCTCCATACTTGGTTGCTCCACAGCACAGGCTCGAACCAGATCCCGCTTCGTGCCAGACTCCGAAGATAAGGCGACCGTATCGGCCGGGCCGTTCCGTTTTGCCATTTGGCTACGGAACCCTAAAAAAGGTTCTTTGGATTTCTGTTTTTTAATTTTTGTATCAATTTAACAATTGTACGCACTCATTAGATTTATTTATTTTGTTTATTGCAACTTACTTAACTTATGTAATAAAATTAAAAGGAGAAGAAAAAACGAGCTGTAAATGTGTCTATAAATAACCGTAGTAATCTAGTATTGGAAATAGGTAGGAAGATGATCCGATCTAGGCGCGCTAGTCCAATATACCCAACTCGACCTGGTATTTGAATATTCAATGGTGGGCGTATATTAATGTAAAAGTCTGATGTACTTACTGAGATTGATTAATATTTATGTTCCGCATTACAACAGCGAATTGTATAACATTTTCATTATGAATACCTCAATCAAAGTTTCAATTTCATATGAATTAATATAAATAATATTAATTATTTTATTGAAGGCTTCAGCCTCGGCTTATTGTATCGCAAACCAAAGGGACTCATCCATATTCCGATACGTAGGCCAGTACACCTACTAATGAAGGCGGGTATTCACTAGCGAGTACCTACTTTACAAAAAAACATAGTGTGTACGCATGGTTCGTAAATCTACTGCAAGCGGTAAGCATTGCAGTTAACAGCGAGAAGCAGATAAGGTATATAAGTACTAATTTGTGCAACAGTAACGTTACATGTAACCGTAACCGTTACTGTTACCAAACACATCTGCACCGCACACCGCTCCTAGGAGTGGCCTGACGGCACAGCGGACCCCTCTATGATTTATCCCTTAATGTTGGGGTAGCTATAACATATATATGTAGATTAGTTGTTGCTCGGGTTGTTACCAAACACATGGTTTATAAGTGGTTCGCGAGTCTACAACGAGCGCTACACGATCGACTCATAGCGACGATTGTCGGTTTTTTGCCGCAAAGCTCTCCTGGAGAGCGGATTGCGAGCGTCCTCAAGAGCGAATAATGGACTTTTTGTAAACACTAGACCCACGTTACTGTGTCGCAAAATAAGCACTCGGGTGACGATTTCTGCCTTAACTGTGGCATGCGTCTACACACTAGGATCGTTCTGGATCACGCAAGCTACGATTACAGCTCGCTAATAGTGAGTACCCGCCTTAACTCGTTCCACTGCCGTCATATTCATTCACTGGATAATTTTTACTCTGCTTGATTCCGATATAACCTGGAGGCTACGCCTGGTCGGATGCAGAGTAAATCCTCACAGGTATTATCTCTTCGATATTATGAAATGTACTACAGTTTAAATTAGTAAAATTGTATGTCTAAACATGTAGGTACAATTAATATAAGATAATTAATCGGGTGGGTAGTTTTAGTGTAATATTTAGAATTTATGGTTTCTTGCAAAATTTGCAGCAAATAAAGGCACAGTGTAATGTTTTCGAAAAAAATTAAACATTAGCACTAAAAATCAGCCTGGCTATTTATTTGTTATTTATCTAAAACGTTGACTGTTATTAGTTCTTAAGTTATTTAGTTAGGTAGATTACTTTTATCCGGTACCGGTATACATATATGTATGTATATGTATAATGTATGTACTTACGCTGTTCCTAATCAAATAGGATGTAGGGATGACTTGTAAGATTGGATAGAAGCTTGCTTTATATAGCGCGGTTATCAGTGACAGTAAATTATTCCGGGTGCGTTATCACCCACGCTTTGAGGGCTTTGATAACAGGGGCTCTATTATAGATAACCTGAAATTATTCAACTTGAATGTGTAGGATATGCCAAAGACAAATGTGGGTATGTCGGATAGGGTTAAAGCAAAACATAATAATTGTTTGTTATTTAAAAAACTAAATTGTCCCTGTTTCTCCCTTGCTGTAATTTGCTCAGCTGATAAGGGTAGCCCAGTTTGTGTTGCAGATAGACAGATAATCGCCGCGGTGATTATCGGTCGGTCTGTCTGGTTTCTACTTAATAGTTTACGACTAAAATTGTTATTGGAAAGGGAATCTACGTGTTGGCTTTGGCTCCACGCACGCCTTCTATAGGTCCGTGGCTCCATAGCCCCGTGATACTGTACAATAATAATATTTGAATTAACTTTCTATTATTATTTATTACTTACGTTATACTTTTGTAATGACCTCTAGATTTTGAGCTAAATGTTATGTCTGTCTAGGTTTGTCCATAGTACCACTCTGTTTTTGGGAATTTTTGCGCTACCATACGAATCCAGGCTGAGTTTCCATTTACCATTTAAAAGATAAAAGATTTGTTGTTTGATAGTTGCTCATCTCAAAATTGTGATGGGACTCGGTCTTATTTTATGAGGATAACTTTAAACAGTTGATGTATTTCCTAGTCGAATAATACCATATGAAGAACTGATTGTCTTATGCATAGTACAACTGCCTGAAAAGGGTAAAATGAATATGTAGCCAAGATATATCTAAATGAGCGTTGTTTGAGTTTAAATATACCTATTTCATGCTATATGTAGCACTCAAGGTTCTCTAGGTACTAAGGTAATGTTCAGTAAATAAGCAATGTATGAATATTGACATACCAACCCTACTAACGTTTATATGCGTGATATTGCAATAAAATTTGCTCGAGTTTTCTCTAAGACTCTCAGTAAAATATATTGAAACAAAATGTGCTCTACGGTTATGCGTTTTATTTTTATTACGTAGGTATTTCATATGAAATAGTTATTTTTAAACTTATACGAATGTAAAACACGGATTATACAATGTTTGGGAATAAATATTATTGAATTATTAATATAAATAGCCTACTCAAAAATATTACTTTCATTATGCTTTCATTATAATATAGGTACCTACAATTTTAGAATACTATTTCTCGTAAATATTATTTCTTAGTGTTTACAACACTAAGGAAATACCGTTTTTGAAAAAACAAACACAAACAAATATACAATTTGTCATTTGTTATTTATTTATTATTTACTACCTCAACTGATACTGCCACCTATGTCAATACCTACATATAGATAAATTTATATGTAGGTAGGTAGTACATACATAAACCTTATTCAATCATTTCGTTATAGAACCCATAAAAAGTTCGACCCCCAAACCGGTTGTGTTCAATCATAACTGGTCAAACAAATGTCACTGATGGCGACCACGTTTTTGGGAGATTAATTTCTTGGGTTGGCTCTATGTCCGGAAGGCACGCCGAGTTGTTGGTCCCGACTGTCTGTGGTCTCCGATAACCAGAAAGAAGATTTAGGACCCTACATTAATAAATGAAAAGCAAAACCCAACAATGCTTTATACGTTTACAGTATTACTCACGGTGGATGGTTTCTTATTGCTATTGTAGGTACGTTAATTTTCGAAATATAATAATTTTTCCACAGTAATTCGTATTTCTGTGCCCTCAGAGAAATTCGCGAAAAGGTTTAATGCTGTGTAAAAATTTGTTACTCGTTAACAAAGCCGTTTCTATCAGGTACCAAACGTTTTCGTTTACCCCAAGCAATCAGTCGACTTGCGTTTAAAATTGTGTTACCAGAACGAACTCTCGATGTGATTACAGTTGTAATTTCCTTACGTCGTTGCGGGATTTGACTGGTTGCCGAGGTCCTTTTTCAAGGCGTATACTAGCGGAAACGGACAAATAAACTGCTTATTTTCAAGGAGGATATTTAACTAAGAAGCTATATTGTTGTCAATATCACCATCATCATCGTCATAATTTCAGCCGTAAGAAGTCCAATGCTGGACATCAGCCTCCCTCATAGATATGCTTCGGTTATAAGTGACTTGCATCCACCGTGAACCCGCGGCCTTAACCAAGCCAACCGTTCAATATTATAATTATTTAAAATCGATCTAGATTTTTCTTCTGTTTTGTTGAAATGCGATGTTGGATAAAATTAAACTCATATTTTCGGTTTTAATTGTTACTCTTTTTTAGGATTGTCAATCATGTAGAAGGGACCTGTAAAGATCTTACGTTGAATAAACAAGTAAAAAAAAATCATCCCCCATTTTACATGTGGGGAGGTACCCTAAAATGCTTTTTTTTTAATTGTCCTATTTTTTAGTGCGTGATCAATATTCATGCTTAGTTACAGCCTCTTAGTGGACAGACATGACAAAACTATAAAGGTTTGTCGACTACGAAACCATAAAAAGATAAAAGATATCTCATTATAAATTGGATCTGGTAGATGACCAGTCTAACAGCGAAATTCCATTTTTATGTGTCAACATTAATCGAACGTAAATAAAAAGAACATGCTATTGTCACGGAAACTCTACTTTTGTTGGAATTGCGATGGACGCAAATACTATTATTTATTTCCGTGGAAAACAGTCGCGAGGGTGGGCCGTCAGACGTGATAATGTCAAAGTGAACAAGAGATTAATCGGACAGGTTTGTAAAATCACAGGTAATTATTCGTCGAAATATCCATTATTAAAGCCTATTGATGTTTATAAAGAAGGAAGTAATTATGTGAGCTTAAATACTGCGTTGTAATTTATTAGTATTTATAATGTATTCTGATGAATAGACTGGTAGACAGTACATGAACATGGTACATGAAAATTATTAGAGATGTCGTTACTGTGCCGACCCTTAGTAATTGAGATAAAAATATGAAAAAATTAAATTAAAAATTTAAAAAACCCCCGACTTAAAAAATCTTCCAAGTTAAAACCAAACTAAACTTTAAAAAGGCAAAAATAATAAGCCGAAAGCAAATTTCATGTCTCTGAGTAGGTTCCCGCGTCGGGGGACGCGGGAACGTTAGATACTATAAGCACGGGTCGGTTACCATCAACTTCTGTGACACATTCCCGCGTCCCCCGACGCGGGAACCTACTCAGAGACATGAAATTTGCTTTCGGCTTATTATTTTTGCCTTTTCAAAGTTTAGTTTGGTTTTAACTTGGAAGATTTTTTAAGTCGGGGGTTTTTTAAATTTTTAATTAAACATTTTTATTTCACTCTTTTTGTAAGAGCGATTTTGATTAAACATGCATATTGTTATCACAAAAGTTGCGTCCTTTTATTTGATACCCCACTCGGGTATATTTTAAAATATTCGGTTTTTATTTCCGAGTTTGACCCTACATATACTTTGAACGGCTAAGCCGATTTTGATTAAACATGCATATTGTTGTCACAAAAGTTACGTCCTTTAATTTGATACCCCACTCGGGTATATTCGAAAACATTCGGTTTTTATTTCTGAGCTTCAACCAACATATATTATGAACGGCTGAGCCGATTTTGATCAAACATAGCTAAGAACACTTGCGCAAAAGTCACCTATCAACCAAAAAAAACTACATTGAAATCGGTTCATCCGTTCGTGAGCTACGATGCCACAGACAGATACACAGACAGACAGACAGACAGACAGACACGTCAAACTTATAACACCCCTCTTTTTCCGTCGGGGGTTAAAAAGACGAAAAATAATATCATCTGTATTTAGAAAAAATGCGTTTTTGATCAGAAAACCAACAATCAACAACAAATAAATAAATAAATAAAATTATACAAATAATGTTCAGTTGTTTTCTATTCTATTAAAAGAGTGAAAGCAAAACTTACCAAACTAAACAGTACGTAGTTCAAAATAGAAGTTCATATTTACTCATCTATTTCAGCGTGTGTTTGCTGAAGTAGATGCGTAAATATAAACTTAAGCCTAATATTGAAGTTTTCTTGAAACATGTACGTTTGTTAGTTTCAACAAAACTTATATTTAAACAACTAACATGAACAATGAACTTGTGCCACGTACCTGTTTGTTTTGAATTTCATAAACGCTTCGATTTGATGCGAGTTTGCGTTTCATGTGCCAAGAGAAGTTGCTAATGTGCTAAAAGTTCTTGTAACTGACGTTTACCTACCCCTTTAAGCATAAACTGTAATAAACGTTCGATAGTTAGATTTGAAATACTTAATATTTTATCAATTTAATGTTAGTATGGTTTATAGTGTACATTATTGCTTCGGTTCCGCTATAGTTCTAAATATACGACAATGACGTGAATCACATGCTCACTGCAAAAAAAATTCACGAGTTTCATGTGTCTTTTTCTTATTGGAGGTCACGTTTCAAATAGACACACTAGATTACTGACGATTCAAAACGATCATGTGAATGTCTTATTAAATAAACATATTTTTGATTTAGGTACCTACTAGAAATAAAAGCTCAAATACATAACTTCAAACTTTAATTTAAAATAAATGTAACCAATTTAAATAAAACCGCAACCCCCATTACATTAACATCCTTTTGTTGTACAAGTATAACATATAAAATCAATTAAAGTAGCAGTTAGTATCAATATTGTCTGTTCTGATCGTGTCCGTGTTTCGTGGTGATATCTGTGTGACACGGGACGACAGTTACTGACAGTTCGGTTGCGGACAACCAGCTTTAATGTGATCCGTCATTGAGGACGCATTCGGAACAATTTATCCGGTTTATCTATACTGCGCCATTTTAAGGGTTAATTGATTCTCGATACTGGGGAATGGACACCATTTCGGACACTTTATTTTGAGTAGCTGTGGAAGCTTTGTGTTCTGTTAAACATTATCGAGCTCGAATCACACGGTTTAATAAGATTTTTTAATACAATAAGTCTATAGTACGTTTTTGAATTTCAGACTATAATCTGACGTTTTGCTTCACTTTATTTGTCATTTTTTCTTTAGAGAGATGTGTCAAATCGTAGTCTATAATTTTAAAAACGAATTAGGTATAGGTGCCAAATTGTAAAATATTTGAGTGGATATTTATACAATATTGCTCCAATACTCCGATATAAGTTCTAGAGCAAATTCTACTATTGCATACCGACGAATAAGCGTGAAATGTTTGGTAAATAGTCCCGGAGGCAACCGTCAAATAACGAGAACATATTGTGATATGTAGGGTTGTCACGTAGCACGACGGCTATCCGTGGCACATTATGCTGATTCCTACGAACGCAGCGTGAGTCCTCAACGAGTGTACAATAAACGATATAAAGCTCAGATTCTTATCACATTTTCAAATGGCACTGAACACGTATGCCGCATTGGTGTGAAGAAATATTTTACTTAAGTGAAACAGACTTTTCTCTTTATTTAATGTTCATTTTACATATTTACTACTAACAGTCGATTTAAAGGTGAATCATTCACGGAAAAGAACTGAATGTACAATGTACATTCCAAACTTTAATTTACTATATCCATGCTAATAGTGAATATAGTATTGTAACGTAAACCAATGCATCTGGAAATCTATGAGGGAGGCTTATGTCCAGCAGTGGGCTTCTTACAGCTGAAATGATGATGATGACTATTAACGTAGATGTAAGAATACATATTCAAAAATATAATATTCAATATTCTCACTCTGTCCAGTGTCCATTTAACAAATTATAACTTTCATAAAGAGGTGCAGTAATAGAGCTTAAAAGTTTCTCAGCTGACTCAATATCCGAGACATTTCGGTAGCCGGATCCGGGACTATAAACGTCAAAACTTAAGAAAGTATTTTTATACAGTGTGCAAAATGCTATGAACAAGAGTAGCGCATTTTCCCTATTCTTTGTACAAATTTTCGTTAGTCTTCAGAACCGTTCGATTGCCTTCAGAACCATGACAACAAACGAACAGATATCGTTTATTTATTATTAGTTGCTTTTAGTTAAAAGTTCTAGTGTCTTATTTTTTTAATAGACCGATAATAATTATTTTGTATATTCATCTTAATGATAAAGTACAAAATTGAATGAATGAATGCTTTATTTGCACAACGAACAATTACAATAGGTACATACTACATACATCACAAATAAGAAATAAAATATTTATTTATTTCAGATTACAATTAGGTACAATTCAATTATAATAAAAACACAAAATTAAAACTAAACTAAAACAAAACAAATAAATCCACATAATCACGGAACTAACCATAAATTTATAAAAAATAACTATAACTAAGTACTAAACTACCTACCCCGTACCCCGAACCTAATAAAAGAGCCCACCCCGCGACGCACCCGACCCAAAAGACCCCAAAATAAGAAAGAATAAGAAATACACAGGAATTCTTAGCTAAACACTGAACCTTTGGTTAGTTTTGCAATCCGAAATCTAATTATCACATTCAATGATTAACAGTTTCAATTGTTGCGAATGGAAAAGCCAGAGTATTGGCAATCCGCATACATTAGAAGGACGTCGGCCTCACTGAAGTTTTCCGACCACACTTAAAGTAATTAATTCCTATCTATACCTACTTGGTACTCTTCTCTTCGATCAATAAGGTTTTTTGTTCCTATGTAGGTAGGTACTGCTACTGTCTAGGAGAAAATCGGAAAGTTCGCAGTTATGAGGTGAGGTTATTTCTTTGTTCTTGTTTCTAAGAAAGTTTTGTGATCGTACCTACACGTCGGAAAACATTGGGTTTTTTCTGTAGACGTTGATAAGATGTTACCGTTCGTTCTCATCTTTTGTTTGTTAGAAGTAGGTAGGTACATATTGAGTGTGTGGACATTTTATTCGTTAGTGTGTAGATAAAGTGTAGGTATTTAATGATTTTAGTTTAAAAAAAATATGCTGAAATTGGCAAAATAGTAGGAATACTTACAAAAAAAATATAAAATAAATTTAATGATACTGATTCAAAAACAATGGTTAGTATTCGGTTTCAGTCGCGTTACTTTTTATTATTTTTACCATTTTTTTCATCGCCAGACTAGATTTTTTTCGAGCCAGTCCACTTAAAACGGTTGCAAGCTTGTCAAGCTGACAGGCCAAACTTGACGGTCTCTAATTACCAAATGCATTTTGAATTGACATACTGGAGTGGCTCGAAATATATGAAATACTAGCAGAGTCCCGTGGTTTCACCCCATCCCGTGGGAATATCGGGACCAGAATTAGCCTATGTAACTCCTCGATAATGTATTTTTCTAAAGGCGAAAGAATTTTTGAAATTGGTCCAGTGGTTTCAATGAATACAAACTTACATAAATAAATGTAACCAACGTTACCTCTTTATAATATTAGTAAAGATAAAAATCGGCGCCGTTGCCTCGTTCATAACAAATTGTTTAAATGAGGAGGAACACTAACTTTTTATCCCGGCAGAGGGCGTTAGTTGAATGATCTTAGGTTTGAATTAAGAACTGTCAAATAGGTGTTTTTTTACAACTCTCGGCGCCAAATTGGCCATATCAGTCTCAGACCGAAAGAAAAAAAAACTCGGCGTTTTCATTCGTGGGTTTCATTTTTCATCAACAAAAAAAAAGATCATCCGATGCCAGCGCCATCTGCTCACAGCTTTGCGTGTGCCACCCCATTGTCAAAGTTTTTTTCTATGTGCACACAATATACTTTCAGCCAACTACGAGTAGAATCGAAAACATATGTTATAGACGAAATTGAGTATTCCAGCAGTCTTTCTTTAGGATATCAAAAAACAAACGCTTGTTTTTCCATCAAAGAAACGTAATAGACGTATCTATTACCGTCTATAGACGGTATTCGGCTTTCTTAATGTTTTCGACGCTCGATCGACAATTATGTGGCTGTTTCTTGACTTCACTAAGAACGATGTTTGTAATAATTTGAAAGGAATTGCATCTTCATTTTCTCCTTCAGTCTCCTATTTGCTATTCAATTTTAACGAAGAAACGTTTTATTTTTGGGTCGTGTATTTTCTACTACGCTACGGTTCTATTTCTTCCCGAAATTACTACTGAACGATAATTGTTTAAAGTCTATGTATTTTATGCTAGTCTGTGGGTTTGAAGTTAGTCTATGCCTCCATGGATTCGAAGTTACTGTTCCTATCCGAAATATTGTTCGTCTGAAATTATCGACTGTTCCATCTTTTGAAAAACTGAGTAGACCAGGTGTCTTACTCATTCGATCGTGTCTGGAATTAGTAACAAAGAGTTTCTAAATTCTAAAGAAACATTTTAGTTCAAAATATTTCACGTGTGCTACAATATTTAAAAAATAATAGTAACTCTACTAATTTCATTTTTATTATTTGTTATAGTAATTACTGTGTAAACTAAGTCTCATCCGAGCGATGCACGATGTTCCCGGTTGGATCCCTCTCCGGAGCCCGGGGTCCGCATAACCCCAAATTGTTTTTTTTATTTGGGGTCGACGCAGTCGGTAAGTCATCATTGACCATACCTTCTGCAATTAGATTTGGTAATCTTTCTACGGCCGGCCGCCTGCCTGACACCAACCCTCTTAGGGATCAAGCAGTTTATCTGCCACCGCGTGGGTAGAACTTAAGGTTTGCTAATCTCCTTAGATCCCTTAGTCGCCTTTTACGACACCCACGGGAAGAGATGGGGTAACCCTATTCTATGCCAGGAATACACGACAAGTTCAAGGCACATGTTAAGTTTACTATGTAAACTAAGTAATATAGAAATACTTTAAAGCTTTAAAAAAAAGATATCATTAATGAAAGAATTTTTCAAATCGGACCAGCGGTTCCAGAGATTAGCGCGTTCAAACAAAAAAACAAACTCTTCCGCTTTATAATAGTAATAGATTTAATAATTTCTATGCGGGCAGTAGTAATATGCATGAGGTGTGAGATTCTAAATAAACAAAACAGTACTAGTTAGCTGATTAGTTAGTTAGGTCTGAGTTTTCTATATTGTTTATACAGAAAATCCTCATACATTACCTCAGGTCACGTTTTCTCTTTATACCCTAATTTACCAATACCTAATGGTATACCTACAAGAAAATATTTTTAGCCAAGCTGCGTTGATGGAAAATAATATTCAGCGTTCCTATTTGTTCGTTGCGATAGCTTTGAATCCGTAGTTAACAAGCGCCGAGGCGCACAACTATACTTCGTTTTTACAAGCTTTTACTCTACTTGCCCTGTTATTTTAATTTCAGACTACGATCTGACCTTTTGTTTCTTTGTATTTGACGTTTTTTCTTCAGGAAGATGTGTCATATCATAGTCTACATTTAAAAAACGAAGTAAACTAAACTCTATTCCAGGAACTTATATTAAAAGTGTAAACAAAGAACTGTCAATTTTAAAGGAAAAAGTGAATAAATAGCTGTCACTTTCAAATAAATGTATGGGATTTTTGTTTACATATTTGGTCTAAGTTTCTGAAAAAGGGTATATAGGTAAGCTGTTGTTGTACCGTTAGATTGACTGCTTGATCAGTCAGTACCAATAATTTTCACTATTTCGTTACCTACTAAATTCATTTTGATAACTTTAGTAATGAAATCGAAGCTAGCTATTGTATTTCTACAAAGGTAACTTACCGAAATTCTCAAACAATATTTCAAATTAAATGGGATTGGAAAACCATTGTCTTTGAAGGTTAGACAATGTTACTGCTCCGAAATTGCTCTGTTATAAAATCTGACAATTTGTCAAAGACGCTTAATTTTAAGTTCAGATAGGATAACGTTTCGTTAATAGCCGATAAAATTCCATGTAACAGGATAGCGTTTTTCGCAGCTGAAACTGAATAATAATTTAACAATTAAAAATCATTATAGGTACATTATAATATTACAAAATAGACAACAAAGTTAAAATGTTGTACTCTTGTTATAATTAAAATGGTAAGACCTTTGTCATTATTACGGTGCTATGCAATAATATTTAAATATACTTACGAGGTGGAATTGAGCGGTCGTAAACTTTCATTACGATTTGCAGTCTCTTCGAGGTTCGTAATATTATGTTCGAAGCGGGAAGACTTGGACTTTATACAAAAGGTTTTATACTTTCTCAAAAGACGACAGATTCATTGTTAAATCTTTCGTTAGAATAGTCTCTGTTACTATCATTATAGAGTTTTCAGATGTAAAATATAGAACTTTCTATTGAAAATATATTCATTTCGGTTTCTAAATTTTATTCATGATGATTACGCCAAATGAGTTTAATGAAATGTACCCTATGAAAGAGATTTAATAAACGTTATAAAGCTAATTAATTTATTCTTGAGAAGTCTACGTTTTTAATTCATTACAGCACAGATCAAAGGCTGAGTGAACTTGGCGGGTCAAAGTTATCGATAAAAAGTTCTGTTTGATGTTAGAAAAATAATTTTAATTGAACGATCGGGTGCTGGCGTATCATCGCTCGTTCCCTGGGGAGTGATTCGACGTTTATGTAAAAAATACTCGAAGTTCCAGTGGTTGATTATGAGCTCGTGTCGCTACCGGTAATGTGGCACGCGGCACACATAATATCTTCTGACAACTTCCCTCCCAGAGGTACTGCTGCCTCAACGAACGTCCTCGTCGTGTATTATTGAAAATGTTCCATAATCCCCGCCTACACATAACCGGGTTATCCCCCTCACATTCATTAAGTACATCCTCACAGGTACAATATTTTGTAGCGTCATACAACCAAAATGTTTAAATTTCAACGGAAATTTCAACTTTCCGAATGATTTAAAATTATTTTCCTTAGGCGTTGAACGGTTAATTGAAACAATGAAATAATATTTTAGGTAGCTTTGTGCAAAAAGGCAAACATCGTGAAGGCAGAGAGGGAATGGTTATTATAGGCATAATAATGAAAATCGCCGTGATGTTTGCGGCAAGCGGGGGACCAGCCCTGGGTGGAGACAGCCGACTGCCGGTCGCGTATCTACTAATTGAATCTGAGAACTTGCTGGGAACTTTCCGAACTTGCGCGAAATTTGATTAGCTCGTCATCTTTCTTTGAGCGCCGCGTTTAAATTTTTTCAAGAACGGATTATTACAATCTTAATATCTTGATATTATCTACAGTACTCTTGAATAAAAAAGCGTAAAGCTGTGCTTAAACTTTTTATCAATACTTACGCTATTGTTGATACAATTGAAATGCAACTAATTGATCAAGCAACGTGAGCACAAATCCTTTATTTACAAGTAAAACTTAAGAAACCTGTAATTATCAATTTAGACATCCATTAAAATTGATAATAATTGTAGGTTGTAAGTTCTCAAACGTACGCCTAGAGAGACAATACCTCCAAAATCAAAATTGTTAAATGAAATGATAAACGCGAGCGATTTTAATTCACTCTGCGTGACCGAAAATCGTTACAGCTTTATTATAAAGCAGGACAATAGACACGGCTCGCAGCTGTTGTCTCAGCCGTGATGGAAAACAATCAATCATGAAAAAATACAGTCATCAACATTCCCCGTCAGCGTCGCAAGTTTTAAGGTACACTTATGTAATTATTTACTTTTAACATTTCCGAAGGTAGCTTGCCACTTTCTCGTAATACGGTAGAGCTATCGATTTGTTTATCTTTGGTGTTTTGCCCATCGGATACACAGATTTGGTATTCTGGTTTAACTGTTATTTATAACCTCCATTCTGTCGTTGGAAAGGGTAAATGTCTTAGCTGAAAACAATATAAATAGGACGCAACCGAATGTTTACCCACACTTTTCTTTATAACTGTTTCCACTTCGATCATTTCAATTTTTTTTAAGAAGCACTAATATAAAATCTTGTTTTTTTAAGAATGAATGAATATTCATTTTATGCTTTTTCAATTGATAAGAAGAGCATTCTTGTTTATAGCTTTTAATTGTATTAATGATTATTTTGAGTAGGTATGATAATCTACAACTAAAATGTCTCAACAATTCTTCAGCATTGTTTGATTTTTCTCGAAAACGATTCAGCTATTGTTGGTGATTTTGGAAAAAAATACTAACACTACAAAAGCTTTGGCAAAACTTTGCAAATTTTTGAAACTATTTCGAGAGAACAGGAACAATACTGAGACGTTGTAAACACGTTTCAGGTACTGAAAACCTGCCCTGAAAATTTTTAACGTCAGATAAACACATTTTTCTAAAATAGTTTCTTATGAAATAGATTGATTTTAAGCATTTCATTGTACCATCTATCCATAAGTCTTAAAACTATTTCATAACAAAGTGTTTAATAACGGCCAGTTAAATTATCCAGAAACCGAGCATTAGTCTATTTAGTTAACTCCACTGCATCAATTAAGGTCCTCACTACTAAAACATTAATGAAATTAAGTGAAATGACAATTACGACATTGTCCCTTTCAATGAATTCATTTCGAGAGATCTGTGGAAGGTTCTAGGAGCCGTGGTAACTAACAGACATCGATCGTAACCGCCTTTAATTGCCTACGAAACTCGTTTTAAGGAAACGATAACAATAAAATTGATGCTCAATTCAGAAGGGTCTCGTTGAAATATTTTAATTGGTCACGTTTGGAAGCCTGCGATTATAATTGATTAATTACATTAGCACTAGTTTGCATATAGTGGACAAATAAATATACTTGCTTGCTAAAACTCGTGAGGTATCATATTTTATTCATACAAGAACCGCAAGGATCTGGAAAACATAGGTAAGTTTGGGTGCGACAAATCGCATGAAATCCTCTGGACAAAAACAATTTTCGACTTTAACAGACTAACCAAAGGAATTTTCTAGTTAAATAAGCGCTATTTTGCTTCGTACCGACATCGTTTCTTTTTCACGGACTTTGGTTTATTCCGGCTGATTTAAAATGGCGCTGTGGCCAAGTTTTTATTGAACTCGACTTGCTCGCCCTAGTCTGACTTTGTCACATCATTAGCTCTACAATGAAATTGTTTGAAAACTTATAGTTGAAAACTTAAATGTTTAGAGATGTTATTCAACAAGACAAAGTGGTGATAAAATATTTTTAACTTTAAGCTATTTATTCATAGATGTATTATATAGGAATGTACTACAATGTATATGTTATTTTTACACCGACTCCAGATTTGAGTATAGAACACCATCAATACCCATTTATTTTAATAAATAGATACATCAAAAGGAATCCTTAAAAAACGAATTTTTAAAAATATGACCAAAGCCTATTTACACCAATAACAATGAGTAATTTTAAAAATGGTAATGTAGGTAATTACTAATTACCAACATTACCATTTTAAAAACTGAAGCTGTATATTTACTTAATCGTGTCACTTCTTAGACCGCATCATCACTACTATCGGGTGACATAGACAAGATAGAAAGCGCTTAAATGCTCTAAACGGAGCGGAGTCAGTTTGATATCCAACAATCATTTACATAGCGCAAAAGAGTCCGATAGAGTCGTATGACTACGAAAACGATCGTTGGATGTTAAATTGATCTGATGCATTAAAATAGCTCCGCTCCGCTCCGCTCAGTGTGGAAACCCAGCTTCAGAGCATTAAGGCGTTTTTTATCTTGTTTATATCACCAGATGGTAGTGATGATCAACAAATAAAGCGTGTAACATACCCATGTGAGATAGCTGACCAAACAAAAAGAGGCTAAGTTAAATGCTCTAAATGAGATAGTGATCAAATGATCACCAATGTGAAAAAATAAAGAGCAAAGTTTTTCTGCATCAGCGTTTATTTCAACTAACAGATAGTGCAACGAACTGGACGCGAAGCAAAAAGTTACAGACTCACTTTACTACTTCGGTATTTTCGCTCCGTCTGTTTATAAAGTGCAGTCTACTAGCAACTATAATATTTTATACCTAAGTTTTTCGTCTTTGGTTTTTTGTTGTAAATAATTATAATAAATAACGTACGTATATAAGTCATTTGATAACCTTATTTTATAAAAGAACATAAAAAATTGTTTTAGGGTTCCATACCCAAAAGGGAAAAACGGGACCTATTACTGAGACTCCGCTGTCTGTCTGTCCGTTTGTCACTAGGCTGTAACACCGTGATAGCTAGACAGTTGAATTTCTTACAGAATATATATCTCTGTAGCTATAAGAAAATAACAATAAATATGGAGTTGGATGTCTTCGATTTATAATTTTCACAAGTGCGAACCGATTTTGGTATTTTTTTTATTAGAAAGTTACATTATTTAATTTTTTTTTCCAAGTATATTATCGAAACTAATGCGAGTTGAACTGCGGGACATAGCTAACATATCATACACTATAATAATATTTTACAGACTCTATAATTTCCCAGTATCAATCTATTAAATACTTGCGGTTACAAAAAACATCGGTCGCTGTAGTTTTCTTGATTTTCCCGTCGACTTTCTGTGTGAAATAAAGCGTGTAACACTTTTGTATGCGAAACAACTTTTTATCGTGCAAAGTTGAGGAAATACGATAAAAAGGTAGAAGAGTAAAGTTTTTCGATCATATGCAGGTTTGGCGTGCCTCGGGGCAGGGATTAATATCTTTGCCTAACGTTTTCTGTCTAATGTCTGCTCCTTTTGTACAGTAGGTATGAGTTACTGTAGTAGTATTGTTTTTTGAAAGTTTTGCTTAAATCTTTTGTATTCTTACGACTTTTTTACTGACGTTGTGACTGACACAAGTGTATACCTATGTATGAAATCCATTTTTTGAGTGATCCAGAACTTTTTAATCATCGCTTTTAAGTGGATTTAGGCCTAGTAGTGACAGAGTTCAATTAGGTCACTCTAGCTGTACCGACCAACGTATCGGAACATTAAGTCTTCTCTCTCTTATACAAACGTAGTCGACTCCCTGAATAAAGATATTAGAGCAAATATGTTTATGCTATAACACCTATATCTGCCATGTATTTGAATATAATAAAATTTAAAAATTTAGAAAATAAAAAATAACAAGACATGACATAGTCATGGCTGATTTAGGTTTTGTGGCATAAACAAATTTCCTCTAAAGTCTTTATCCAGGGAGGAAGCAGCCGACTACGCTTGTAAAGTTTGTATGGAGAAAATACTAGGTAGACTTTCCTTTAATCCTCAAAAGCAACATGAACCTAGACCTTTACTTCCACCATATTTTTACCTAATAGACAAAGAAACAGTCCCGACCTACATATCCCCGGTATTAGTGATACTCGTACAGTATGTTGTTTATTTAAGCGAAGGAATCTCGTACTTACAGATTGTAGTAAATTTTAATGATATGTTACGTCGCACTGCGGCGCGCCCTCTAGTGCGGAGTTACGAAATTGTTCTGACGACACTTGGAATATACGAATCGGCCTGCAGCGATCCATATAACACTCGACGACAAAATATATCGAAAACATAGTTGTACACTAGTTTTTAATCCGAACGGGGCCATGCATCAAATGGGTAGGAATAAATTTTCGGATCTTTTTTTTTTCTGTTCGACCGTGGCGGGCAGTTTCAACTAGTTGACGTTACGAGTATGTAGTTGTGTGTATGTGAAGTACTGCAAACAATTAACTGCTCATATCACTAGAGATATTTAAGGGTTTGCGGGTACAATTCCCGCTGAGTGCAAGTATTTATGGTGAAAATGCTGAACAATCGTAATTCTGAAGTATGTCTGTTAGTGTTGTAGAATTAAACTTGTTGTCTACAAAAAACTAATAAAATGTTTAAGAAAAGTACTATATAAATTCTTCAATTAAATAAAGATTGTAAAGAATCTTTTCTCACCAAAAGGTGCGGTCTAAGATGTAGCTCGCTCACCTACAAGACAGCAATCCTGCAGTAGAACAAGTTTTAACCAGTATCCCTTAGTGGCTGCATACGTATCGAAAATTCCTATCAAAAAGACTTACAAAACAAATTCGTTTACAGCTAAAACTATTAAAAATTCAAAACTATTTTACTATTCTGAAACTAAGTCACAAAAGGTTTGAGAGTGCCGGAAAGTGCAGAAGTGCGTTCAATACGAAATACACCGGCTATTTTCCGCCGCCATCGCCATAGGAAATGGGGCGTTATACTGTAGAGAGAACAAACTGAGTACTGATATTGTTTGAAAGGTGTTCACGCGTGCTTTTGAACCTTTACAGAGACCTCACTCACTTTGTACGATGGGCCTTGTGTTCATTTTTAGATTGCTTCTATAGTGGTATTTTTAAATCAAGTATGGTAGCCTGTTTACGCGCTGTTGTGTTCGCTTTTAGCTATAAGGTCGCCCATTTGTGCAACATTCTATTTCTGAGCTTATTGTGTTTCTTTACTTAATGTATTTTAACATTTTGTGTTGTAGCTTGAGTTGTGCAAATACATAAATAAAATTAATCTATTGTCTATCTGTTTTAAAATATAAAAATAATAAAAAATGACACACGGGCCTTCTAGAGTCAATACTACTAATAATAATACATTTTATTCCATAAAAATTATGTACCTAGGCAAACACATAATTTACTACTTATTAAGTGGGATTTGGAACGCGTCCTCTGATGAGATGTTAAACTAAGTAACTAGACTTGTGATATGGGTACTAGACAGCAACTAGACTAAACACTCACGCGCCATAGAGGTCTTTAATACGTTCGTAGGAAATGTAGCCTGTAGCACGTCGATGTTCGTAGCACATCTACGCAATGTTAAGTGTGCTGTTATTGCTATAGCGACCTCTATGAAATTAGCACGACAAAAGAAGCAGAACCACGAATGAGATACCTATTAAATAGCCGTAAATTAACGGAAAATGAGTGAAATTAATTTCGTAGAAAAGCATCTAGCACGGCTACGTTCGTAGCGCATCTTCACAGTATTAATAGTGCAATCACAATATTTAGCGCTTTCTAAACTGAAATTATGGGAGACGGGTTTAAATTATGTTCGTAGCAAATATAGACCGTAGCAGGTCTACATTCGTAGCACCTCTACGAAATGTAATGTAATGATGTAAATGGAATAGTGGTGTAATGGTCAGATGTAAGCAGTTTTAAATTATGTTGACAGGAAATAGCAGTTGTACCTCATGAGAGTCACAGAGCGTGATCTTAGCTATTTTTGATCGAAATCGCCTAAGCCTTTCAAAATAATGTGTCGTGTCAAACTCGAAAAAAAAACAAATGTTTTCAAATATGGTCGAGTGGGGTATCAAATAAAGTTTTGTGACAACAATATGCTGTGTTTGACCGAAATCGGCCCAGCCGTTCATAATATATGGGTCAAACTCGGATATATTCAAATGTGCCATAGTATCAAATGAAAGAGCATAATGTTGTTACAATGTTTCTATTTTTGATCGAAATCGGCTTAACCGCAACGTAACCAATACGCCGAGCACAGTTTCAAAATGAAGCTGTACCTAGCGTCCTTAATGAGGAAATGGAGCACGTAACTATCACCTCATGAATGTACAAGTTTATATAATTTAACTAGAATTAATTGCAGCGATGACACGATAACTCCATTACTGACATGATGAATTCAATTTGAGTAATTCTCCTCCCTAATTTGTGAATCGGCATTAATTGGGGTTAGTTTCAGTTAGTGGTATACGACATCGCATTTGAACAATCTGCAAATAAAAAATGCTATTTTTGTATTTACTAACCGACAGTTTGCTCGCACATTGTATTTTGTGTGAATTGCCAAACTAAAAATATCTTCTGTCGGCCATTTTTTATCACAACTCTTTATTGTTTCAACGGCTTTGAAAAATAAGATGTTTTTGTCTTGAGGTACACCAAAATGTAGTAAACAACACAAAAGCCGACATGGATTTTGAGTTTAGCTCGTATACTTATACATAAAATTTTAAAAATAAAATAAAAACCGTCTTTAAAAAAACATAAAATAACCTCACCTACATACAGTGCCACCGACATATCTGTTATGTAAACAGAATTCGGGCAGCTAAACTACAATCTGGACCCACCTAGTAAAACTGCCCGACTTTTGATTACATACCAGATAAGTCGGTTGCACTGTATGTAGGTGAAATTGCGAAAGGGGGCTAGACGGAAAAAAATAAAACCAAAAGTTGTAACGACACTTTTTTTTTTGCTTGGAACTTCGTGTGGAACTTCCGGGTGTCCCTTGACACCTATCAATTTATTTTTTTAATTTTTTTTTTAAATTTATTTTTATTACATACATTTTAGTATGCTTGCAACTGCCACTAAAAATTATCAAAATTTTAACCATTACTTTAACATCGAGGAGTTTTCTGATAAGATGGTGGTTTCAGGTGCTCCATTAATCTGTACTTAGTTCTTCAAGAGACGATTGTATTAGTAGAAGTCCATAAAGTAGTAAATAAATTGAAATTGAAGAGCAAGGCCTTATAAGTTCTACCGGGAGCATTACATCTGGAAAATACCTGTTCAATGATTTTCTTTTAAGTCAATAGAAAAACATTGTATTTTCTGAGCCTTGTCGTCCTTAGATATCAACTCTTTTTTATCGGTCACATCTACCACCCCAATTGTCGTTTGCACCGTACTTTGCTTCCTTTTCATATTTATGTTTTGGTGGAAAACATTTCGCGTCTAAAATAATACTAGAGTTAGGTACAGTGCAAAACTTTGATAAAAACGGTAAGTAACTCTACTTCTAGTTATTTTAGTTTAGCCAGCTGAGTCCAACTGCGCGGGGCAAGTCTATATCGTTTTTCTTAAAATGTGATTATAATCGGTTTCATATTTTAATAAAGCACAAACCTTCTTACATATTTAAAAATACTATTATTCAAGAATACAGGAGGGTTACTTCGGTTCGTTTTGATACGACAACGATACGATGGTTCTACTGTCACCCTACTATCAGAATGTGACAGTAGAATCATCGTATTATCGTATCGATGTCGTATCGAAACGAACCGCAGTAACCCTCCTGATTAATTTTAGAGGTAAATAATTAGTCTCCGACTGCTCTTGGAGTTAACAATAGGGACCAACTGCTTTTAACCTGCTTAACCCTGAAGCACGGAAGAGCTCGAGTTTTTTTTTGTCGCACAGTTTATCGGTCACCCATCCAAGTAATCACCGCGCTAGGCATTGCTTAACGCGCACGACAAATGACAATACAAGATCGGTGGAGCTAGGCCCATGATCTCCGCGACATCAGATCAGATAACTAACATGAGACAAGTACCTACTATGTTAGTTAGTCCACTTTAAACATGGTCAGGAGTGGTATTTTTGAACCGTCAGAAAACACATTATGCGAAAGGCTAATTGACTGAGTGTGCGGTCTCGGTCATACCCATACACAACAAGCGACAGCAAGCATGCGAAATTAGAATTTGCGTATACGAATTAAATTCCAGTGGTTCAAAAATACGGCTTCAGGACCTAGATACGACAGCGATTGTGCAGCACACCGCAGTGCGACGTCACAAGCCACTATTAAAATTCAACAAAACCTAGTTTACTCGAAACAATCCACGTGAGCGTCCCATTTGTATAGGGCACACACACAATGGTTTAGCTTTATGTCGACGTATTTGGCAAGCTCATTTGTTACCTCATTACTATACATGGGCTTTAGATACCGACTGATATTATGTTAATTGCGCATGTTTGCTGACCAGTCTTGAACGTCACAGTGCGGAAGCGGTAGAGTTGTCCACTAAAATCGATATACATAATATATATGGATTATGTTTTTAAAATTTGTATTTTTATCATATATTTTATTTGTAAATGCAAAAAATGAATAGGTATAGATAATGATAAATAAATAAAGATGCTACTCCTTCGCTTCATATGGCCATACTACGCAAGTTGAAATGCACGTATAAACGTGCGTAGCGTGTGGGTCATTATTGATCACACACATCTACATATCTTTTAACATGGGGAAGCTAAGTCAACGCAATGTGGCCTTGTATAGCAATGGAGTTGCGTCCTACAGGTTAAATTACTGCGGCGGGATGCGCTTACCCAATTTATGTATGCCGCTGTTGCAGTAATCGAACGATTGCATCGATTTTTTTTGGTTCGTTAGCCAACTTTCGAAGTACCCACGACTGAGTTTCTTTCGTAATTTGGTACGGAACTTTCAGCGGGTGGGCGCTCCAATGAATAAACCGTGGTCGGTGGCTTATAAAAAGGACGAAACAATAGGCCCATTCGATTTATTCATTTTATTCAGTCTTCAAGACGGCTCGCATTTTATTATCATTATTGTTTTCCCTTTTGTTCGGTGACTGGCCTTTTGATATAGAGACGTCGAAGTAAAAAAACGTCTATTAATTCATTTGGAAATAATTTAAATGTTGAAATAAGGGTCTTCGCCGCAGTTTTTATGACTTCTGTGGGTCTTCGGAACAAAAAAGTGTAAGAAATAAACCCAATCATTTGTTTCGTTTCAGGACGTTTACCTCTAGGTTCTTAGTAAGATATCCCTTCACGACTCAATGAAGTGTAACGCAAAAATAGGCTAATAACAACATTTAGATCACATTTTATGTTTCTTCTTACAACCGAATCGTGAAGGTACCTAAGAAACCTTATCACCTACGTATTGTGATGTATATGTTATTCCACATTTTATTATAATTTAAAGGAAAGAGTTCAACCACACTCTTATAAGAAAGTGACTCTTCACCCGTGGCATGTTGGTCACAACTCAGAAGTAAAGGTTAGAAGATGGCATTATTTCGTTTTCGAATTGCCTTACTTAGTGGCTGGCTTATGTGTCAGAGCACGGACGAGGCTACCGGGTGGTTGAAAGTCCGCGAGTTATAAGAACCACCAATTTTTTTATTAGAAGTATGTGTGTCTAATGTATGTGTATATTTCAGAGATGATGACGTGCCGACTGGGCTCGCGGCGGCTGGGCGGCTCCCGCGGCTCGCTGCAGGCCGGCGGCGCGTGCTCCGCTGCCAGCGAGCTCGACCTTTCGTCGCGTTCGCGCCGTGCTCACAAAGCTAGGTAATACTCATTGAACGTTTTAATACCGGCCGCCTGTTTAGCACCAACCCTCCTAGGAACCAAGCAGTTCACTCGCCACTGCGCGGGGAGAACTTAAGGCTTGCTAGGCTCCCTCAGATCTCAGATTAAGAGGGTGGGTACTGTTACCATTTCCATACAAACGTAATACCAAAATAGAAGTATGAAAACTTTAGTTTTCTACCTTAACATTGGTATTATTCGGATTAAGATTTTACTTTTACAGGGCCCCCACCACAAGGTTTTCCAAAATTCGAAATAAAATAAAACGGAGATACTTTTCTTTCATTTTTACAGCGTAAATTACTTTTTATTGGGAATAATATAAAACAAATGAGATGTAAACTAGTAATTTCGTTCTTTCGAGAGCCCGGGGCTCTCGAAAGGGATGCAACCGGGAAACTCGCTCGGATGATGATGAGTCTCCCCCAGATCCCAGTGGCTTTTTACGACACCCACGGGAAGAGATCTGGTAACCCTATTCTATGCCGTGGATACACGGTTATGTTGTTGCTCTTGCGCGTTCTTAGGTAATAGATAAGGCCTTAAGTGATTGATTCACCGCATAACCACTATATTGACCAGGATTTGATCTATTGATGGTTCAACAATATTACGGAGTTTGTTTAGCAAAAATAACAAGATTAACTAAAAATGCCATTTTAGAGTTTGGCATAATCGCAGTAAGTGACTCTTCTCAGGATTTTTCACTATATAAGCGCTCTTAACTCTGCAATAATGTAATAATGTTTCTTTGTTATAAATACGTACGTCATAACTTCAACGATGAACGAACTGTAAGAAAGAACACAACACAAAATCACATTGTTCCTGATTCATTGCTAACTAGTTAACGGTTTTTTTTATAGTTCTTTTTAATTAACAATAACTTTGGAAGAGAATATTAATTAACTTGGAAAAGCGTAGTTTTGTTTGAAGACATTTGAGGCGAAAATGTAATGTTACCCGACGGCGTCATTATCTTTTAGTAGTTTTCAAAGTCGAAAAGTGATAATTGTTCAGATATTTTCTGTAACTAGTTATACAATTTGTATTATTTTGTATTTACTTTTTACGAGTAGAATAAAAGGTTAAGGAAACGGTAAAAAATACAGGATAGGTTCATTAGTTTTTTTTGTAAAATCTATGACATAAAAATATCTTTATAATTGTTCAAAAAAAACATAATTGAAACGAAACGCTTATAATTATTACGTAAGTACTTACAAACGACTAAGTTTGTAAGTACTTGCGTAATTATTTTGACCGATTTTTCTAAACTAATAAAGTAACCTCCAGGTTTTTGCAGAAGAGCACTGTATTTTTCAGAGAGATTTGTGAGTAATTGGCGTTTGTGAGCCCGAGGCGAGCTCGTTCCGATCACCTTCGGTTCAGTAAATACGTTACTCGCTCGTCGAATGTTGAAATATGGTTCGAACCAAGTTTAAATGTTGAAACTCGCTCGAACTGAATATTGTTTTTGGGAACGGAACTTAAAATAAAATACGAATAGGTATATCTATGACTAAAATCGAAAATGTTCTGTACTTACACAATCCACAGTGGCTCGATCGTATTCCAATAATTAAGCCGGTACAGCCACTAACAAATATGGGTTTGAACTCTACTGCCCTCTTTTCTGTCGTCTATTTTTCGGTACCTTGATTACCTATTATGAAACAGATATACCTATAATTAACTTACACCTATAAAACTAAAAAGACTTACATTTGATCTCACTTCACCTGATGGGACACAATGACAATGACGTTAACATAATTGCTACTACCACTCCTTTTGATATAGTGGTGTAGCTCACCTAGTGTTAGAGTATTTAGGTTGCCCTTGAATAAATCTTATTTCCTAGAAGATAAGATAAATAAATAGCTTTATTTGCACAACATATAACATGAGGAACAGATAAACAAAGAGTTGTACATTTGGCCTTATGAGTTCCTTTAGGAAACCTTTGAATAGAGTAGAACTGTAAAGCCTTCTTCTAGGTAAGAGCGAATACTCTAGACTTGAAGACTCCAAGGTTGTAGTTAAATTATAATACAAAGTTTCACTAGTATGATAGTTTAGCTTTGCTAGTTTTAGCATTTTGAAGAGGTGCTCGCGCAGTAAACGAACTGTTATTACCCCCTTGAAATTGTAAACTTGAATATGCCAAGCCATACACGATAAAAGTGATATATAGAGATCGTATACTTTGAGCCTCGATGGGTTAAGGGTTCATTTTTAACGTCCCCAATATAAAAAAATATAGGTGATAAGCTGCACTATTATTCTTGCTTATATCTTTTATCTTATTTATACCAGTTTTTCTCGTGACTTTGTCCGCGTACAATTATAAAAAATGGTTTATTGTAGGCCTTTGATTGCTTTTTTTTTAAAGTGGGCTAAGTCTGGCAAACACTAAAAAAATAAAGTTTAGATTTTGAAACTGCCAAACCAATTGCTATGTTCTCTCCACTTCGACTCAGATTTTTCCAGGCCCTCTGTTGATTTTATCAAGTATTATTGATTGAGCCAACTAACCCAAGCCTTAGTTGGCTCTAGACGTGTTGACCAGTATATCCTCTGGGCATGGTTCACTAGGCTGGGAGGGTGTAAGTCTACTCAATCTAGAAAAGTCCCGGGCACTACTGCTGCATAAATAACATGGATGTAAAGACCAATTTATTATATTAAATAGTAATAATAATTGATATTAGAATATTTAAAAATATATTGATATATCGATATAGTGATTGAAATAAATATTAATACATTGCGGTATCAGACCTTTCTGGAAAGTGATCGAATGACGTTTCAAACCGTTTTCTACCGTTTTATAAATGTGTGTTATAAAAAAATAAAATAAAAACTTCAGTTATCCTATTATAGCTATCAAGTATCAACGTAATCAGTTCAGTTTTGCGCGAAAACAAGAGAAACTTACAACATACAACTTTTCCATTTCCCCTCGCTGGTAGGCACCCCAAGTGTAATAGAATAATCAATCAACACATTTAATTAAGGAAAATATGTTGAACAACTCTGTAAAAATAAATTAATGTCAAGTTAACGGTGCGCTCTCGCTTGATTAAGGCGATGTTATTCAAGTGCTTCGAGAGCCTGTCTCCTGTTTGTCCAGGCCTATGAGGGCCCTTTGCGTGAGAGACGCTTTAATCAAAAGTGTTGATTTTATACCCCGTCCCGCTATGAGATGACTTACGAAATTATTAATAAACTCTTTTATTAGGGTTATTGATAGATATATTATAAATGTACCTACGCTTTATGTGCACAACAAACAATAATCAATCATACATAACATACATAAGTAGGATAAATACACAGAAAGCCTAAACTATTTATTAATAACTAGCTGTGTCCCGCAGTTTCACCCGCGTAAGTCCCGATCCCGTGGGAATATCGGGATCAAATGCGCCTATGTCTACTCAGGGTAAATGAAGCTTTCTAATGGTGAAAGAATTTTTAAAATCGGTCCAGTAGTTTATGAGTTTATTCATTACAAAGATACGACATACACACAAAAATACAAATCTTTCCTCTTTATAATATAAGTGTAGATTTAGATGTAGATTATCTTTTCTTCAATTGACTAGCTGACCTGGCGTACTGTGCGGCGTACGTCGTATCGCCGAAAGAAAAAAGATAAAATGATAAATCATAACTTGATACTGGCAGTTTACCTACGACGCCGACGACGACAGGCCAAGCCTTCCATTACATACCCCGAGTTTCTAGTAATACATTCCCAGTTGTGCCCAGAAAAAGGAAAAAACTTAAGTAAGCAAGCTAATCAAACTGAAGTGTGGGTAACACTAAAAATACAATTTTTCGCTAAAGAACCCAAAATATATAGGTACCTACTAGGTAGGTACAGAATGTTTAAGAAAATTTGATATCTTATTTACTGTATATTTCCGTTTATTTTCCCAAGTTTTAATATAAAAAAATATATTCTAGGCTGAAATCGGTCCAGCCGTTCTCGAGATCTTGTATTTCTAACTAACACAACTTCTTTATGTATATTTAGATTAACTACTTATATCACTATGTACCCATCAATTCTTGTCCATTCAAAGGTTGTCTGGAAGATATCGCTTTTACTGTTATTAGTTTTAAGTCACTCTTTATTTTAATAGGTATGTAATTTTATAAATATGTAAAATTTGATACAATTAAGTGTTTATCCAATCAAATCTATATGGAAGATAGAAATACAGCCGTGGGCCGTGGGCCATCCATCATAAATACAATTTTGATTAGCTTAGCTACCTCTTTTCACCTCTGTATTATACATGTCTGTGTTAACAAAAAAACTCTACACTAATCTAACTCTAAATGGTAAAATTAAATATAGTCTGAAATAAGTTATATTTTTTAGTAAAACATTAGTATAAGCAGAAAGGAAACCCACTTATATTTTGATGGAGAAAAGCAAGTCAGTTTGAAGACGGTTGTCATGTTTTTCCGCTAAATTCCGTAAAGTGTGCCTAAACCGCAGGAGATTATGTGGGATAGGCACCTACTCCTCGTTTTAATAGGGCTGTCCCTAATTAAATTCCGTTAATTACATGATTTGGGTTTTCGATTATCTACCCCCGTACTTTCTTTGTAAGAAAATTGTATCTTTCCGACTTAATCCTATTATTATACAGACACTATAGCAACCTTCGGTTTTACCCGCATAAGTGTGTATGTGTGTGTGTTGTTGCTTATACATAAAAAAAATAACTGAACCGATGGAGACCCTCGAACTTATTCTGTTAAAAACTGCAGGTACACGCCAGTTAAAATTTGAGATCTACTGAAAAATAATTGAGAAACTCATAAATTCAAAATAAGTAGATACGAGAATTACTCGTTTACGAGCTGCGTAGTTGTTAAAATTTTGAGTAGCGTCTCATATTTGGCTGTTAGTTATTTATTATTTTAATTTAAGTATGAATGTATTTTTTTTAAATTTGAATGTTATTTACATAATTAAATTTTAGTTTAATTTAATCCTATTTCTATTTTGGTGTTATTATGATTTGTTTTTATTTTAATAGCAACTAAAATTCGTACACAAAACAAACCAAATCATTGTTTAAATTTTCATCAAAGGGACAAAAGAAGAAAAAGAAATATTCATGAACACGATACCGGATTGTTTTTAAAATCAATAAATATCTGAGCTTTACAATAACGCGGGCCGCGGCGCAGCCCTAATCGGATAGCAATATGAGTGAGCGTTCGACGGCGAACCGCAATGGAACCGATCGCATTTTTGAGCGGTTTATATCTCATTTTACGGTACGACAGCTAGATGTGAAGGTTTCCTTTGCCTCCGCCCGCCAACTCCATTGGGAAAACCAATTTCTACCGGTGGCCGTTCGCGCTGCTAAGTCGATTGAGTTTCGAACAGTTTTGCCCTTTTCTCTCTAAAGTCAGAAGTAGGTACACACGTTTATTCGGACTTTAGAAAATCCTACAAATTCTTATTTATTTATATTTGTACTACATACTCGTATGCTGGACGGGAGCCAAGGGCGGGAAAATTCCTGATCCTTTTCGGTATTATTTTTTTATTTTATTCGATTTCTGTGAAGGAAATCAGTTGGATGGAAATGATTTGGGGATTGTGTAGATTGCGTCCGTGGGATTTCGTCCGTTACCTCGCACGTGATCCCAGGATAGTGCTGAAGGAGCAATTACTTGATGGCAGGCCGCGGCTTGTTACGCACTTACGTTTTTCTGTCCCTAGATCACGTTTGTTGTATGGGAGCCCCTCTTAAATATATACTTTATATTGTTTTTAGTATTTAGTTTTGTTGTCGCGGCTACAGAAATACATCTTTTGTGAAATTTCAACTGCCTAGCTATTACGGTTCATGAGATACAGCCTGGTGACAGACGTACAGACAGACAGCGAAGTTTCAGTAATAGGGTTCCGTTATTACGGTACGTAACCCTAAAATTTACCAATTAAAATATAATCAACAAATAGAATACCGAAATTGCATAGTTGTTTATAATTATATTGACGAGTTTGACGTTTCATAATGATGGAACAAGTTGGTAAAGTTGCAACGTTGTTTCAGATTAAAATTATTGGGTGCTAGCGGCGAGGCGCCGCTGCTGAGCGGGTGGCGAAGCACGCCGCACACGCCGCACGCCCCCGCCACGCCAGCGCCACATCATTCGCACAATCATTTAGCACCATCACACTGTAACGGAACTGATAGGTGAGAGTACACAATTGTAGATAGGTACACAAACACTAGGAATATCATATTTAAAACATACATTAACATCGGGATATTGAACTAACAATAATGTTTATGAACTATTACTTTGCGAAGCAAAAGCAAGAATAATATTATAGTCAACATTCCATTTTAGAAGTGTACACTATAGCTATACATACCTATATAAGACCCGTTGTCCTAGGTAAGCGAAAGGACGAGACATACCTAATGCTTTCAGATTCACGCGATATCGTAGGAGACAATCACATACAATAACTTTTGAATTTTCACGTATCGTCACATGACGTCGCATTGCTGTTTTTGGCGTTCACTTACGACATGAAAATGAGTTGGATAAATATTTACTGTAGGTAGGTATGTTATATTTATTCTCTTCTGTATTCGTGATTTACTTTTATAGGTTACCCATTACCCATTATGTTGATGAGTTGAGTTGATGATTCAGCAACTTAACTCATCAACATAATGGGTAACTTTACGGGTTGCAATTTGGGAATTTAATACAAATACAAACCTTACTACCATCTTCTGTTTGATCTAGCAGTCAAATCGGGCAGCCAAATTTGCACGACTTCAGAGTTTTAGTTTCTTAGGGTCCGTTCACACAGACTAGCTCGGAGAGGAGAGCAGATTTTTTATCACGTTTAAAACAGAGTTTTGATTTATTGTAAAAAGGTTTCATGACACTTCTTTTATTATTGAGATTGCTATCTTGAAAGTAGTGACATGTAAAAATAAACCTTATTACAATAACTCAAAACTCTGTTTTAAACGTGATAAAAATCTACTCCCCTCTCCGAGACGGTCTGTGTGAACGGACCCTTATCTATTTTTTTTTTAAAGTTTAATTTACTGTGAAAAAAGGGCTACAAGCGTACAGGAATTATAACCGAAAATACAAAGAACCTTCTCCTTGAAGTCAAACAATCAGTATCATAGTTCGCCATATTCGATAAAACTCGCACCTGCAGAACTGACAATAAAACAAATACAACCATTTAGCATTTATTGCTATCTCCCATTGTGCGATAGATACACATAATGGATATAATTGTTAGCTGTTATCATCCTATTATTATCCTGAATTAACACCGAGTCGTAATTCGGCTTCGTTAATTCTATTCTCGCTATCTGTCTGATTCATTGTGATACGAGTATGTAAACCGCCCCAGGTTGTACGACTACCTATGCCGCTAACAAATAGCTATAACCTACTAGCTTTTACTCACGACTTTACCCGCGTGGAATGAATTAAAAGTTTTGCGTGTGGACTTAAATCTATTTTTAGACAAAAACATTCAACGTTTTCAAAACTATACTCCAGATTTTTTTGTTCCCACTCTCGACGTCATTCCCGAGGCATTTTACTGTTGTCGGTTTCTGATGCTTTATAATATAAACTGTCTATAGGTATTTATTTAATAGAATATTGTATAGGAAATCATTTAAATGATCGAATGGCGCTAACGCAATATTATCGACAAAAACATCAAAAATCAACGATGATCCAGGGGTTTTTGTTAAGTGTTTGGTTTTATTGGGCTTAGGTTTTATTTAGGCTGATTTAAAATTCCTCTTCCTTTTTTAGCCGTAGGTATATCAGCCGTTTGTTTACTTCAAGATCGATATTATCGAGAATATTGAACAAAGAAAAAATTTAAATTTTCAATTTTCCAATTTCCCCCTTGTGACTGTTAGCTACACAAAATAAATGAGCATAGCGTGTCTTTAAATATTATCTTTTTAAACGAAGCAAACTAATTACTAACTATGCAAATGTGCAAGAGCCACGGATTATTAAGTCCCGTTTTATACTAGAAAACATGAATCAGCTACTTTTAAAGCCAAACTAATTTTGAAATAAGGTCGATGAGCAAAGCAGCAAGTAGAGAAGGGTAATACGAATTACAATAATATTATAAAGAGGCAACAGAAATATCCAGCGTAAAGGGTCAAAATTGGTATTGTAGAATGGCGTTATGTGTTGAAGATCTTTAAATATTAAAGTTCTGCTGCAGTATAAATATTTAAATCAAATAGATTGACTGTGAAACTATATTGAATACTATATTTAATACTTCTTTGATGGTTGTGACTGTGCTTATTTCTTCGACGAAGACAAAGTCTCAAAAAGAGAGAGATACCATTAGGTGATTTAAAATAAACTTATTTTCACTAGGTACCTAAATCATTATGTTTGTTCCCGAGGCAGGATACGGGTAGTTTCTGGATATTATAGCCCACCGTAACTGTCCACTTTTCACTTGCCTTTAACTACTACGTTCTACTACCGTGTAGGCACTCCGGTGGGGTCGATCTAAATTTTGTACTACCTGAAATAAAATTAAGAAACAAATACCTATCCCGTTCGAAAACCATTCGAGTTAATGTTTCGCGGTATTTTCTAGTTTAGAAGTACCAAAGAGGGGGAAGGAAACTCGATCCCCAATGGCTGCCGTTAAAATGGAAACCAAACACGCCGTGTGTTCCCAGTGTGATGTTTACTTAGTGCTTTAGTTCTTGACTGCGGTTCTTGCTAAGACCAACTCTCCTAATTGGCTTGTTCCGTTATTGACAGCTACCGATTGGCACCTAAGGCAACTTGCAATTCCCTACTAATATTATTGCTGTGAAAGTTTCGAGCATGTTTGTTAGTCTTTCAAGTTGAAATTGCTGAATGAAGTGTATTATTTGAATTGGAGATAGCTGCGGACCACGGGATAAGTTATTATGGCTTATCTATAAAGTTAACAGAACTTTATAGATGAGTAGTAAATTGAGGGGAGCAGCTTGTAGGTATCCTTGTGTAATATCTAAAGTGAATTTAATAACAAATGAATTGTATAATTATAATGCTAGTAGCTAATGTAGGAACGTTTTTGTCATTGTTTGCACAAAATATTTGCCATTAATTCGTCATTAACTTTTAAAAACCATCCAAACGTAGAGCAGGTTCTAAGCAGGCCTGCTTTTGAATTGTTGGCCTTCTTAAATGTTGTCATGGTATAAACTTGTAGTTCTGCAAACAGTACCTACACCTCGCTTAATACCTACATAGGTAGGTATCACTATTCAACAACAAGCAAATTTGGCGAGACTTAAAGCCTCTGCTTCAAGTCTGGACCGAGCAAGAGCATCTCTATGCTTGGCTTGCTCGCTGGCAGTTTTTAAGTAGGGCAGTTCCTGCTTTTTATCCATCATTGTACAATCCCAGAAGTAGAACTAATCCAGAACTGATCTTTGCCGCGCCAATCGGAACTATTTTAGAAAACAAAAAGCAGCACTAATGAAACTTCCTTCATTACTTAGCAAGAGACTCCTAAGTAATTCAGTTCAAACGTTTAATCAAAGAACATTACCTCGAAACTGAACTCAAGGCAACTGAACAATCAAGTATCAGTCGAGATTGATTCGACGTCAGTCTCAAGATAATGAATGTTGTATTGTTACCGCGGACGGTTTCCCTTATCTGAGGGTTAATTGGATACACGTCTCCCGATCCTTGCGGCTACCAGCCAGGTGCTTAAGAGGATAGTCTCCATTCTCTTTCTCCATACAAACGTAGTTTACATTTTCCTCCCTGAATAAAACATTAGAGCAAATATGTTTGTGCCATAAAACCTATATCTGTCATGACAATGCATCTACCTTTTTATTATTTTTTATTTTGTAATTAAAATAATAATAAGAAATAAAAAAATAATAAAATAAAAGGTAGATGCATAGTCAGATATAAGTTTTAAGGCATAAACATATTTGCTCTAATGTCTTTATCCAGGGAGGAAAATGTAAACTACGTTTGTATGGAGAAAGAGAATGGAGACTATCGTCTTAACGTAATATTCAATTGTTGAGTCGGCATTACATTACACACAGAGAGAATTCTGTAAACCGTTACCTCAGGCAAACTGTTAACAAACAATCAACTAATGTAAACATGGAACCGACCCTCTGATTGAGACTCTTGCACACGGCTACGATTTACTTTAATTCATTAAGGATGTGTGTGTTGTGGATAAACGAAATTAGATCTTACTTGTCACTTATGTTGAAGAACTCATTGCCCTATCTGCTCCTGCCGGTCTTGGATGGTCGTGGGTTTAAGCAATGCTTGACGCGGTCATTGAATCGGTGACCGATAATTTTATTTGTGTGGCGTAAAATCACTTTCTCGAGTGCTTTTCTCTCCTTCGTGCTTCGGAAGGCACGTTAAGCGTTGTTCCCGGTTGCTATCTCAGATAGCAGTCGTTAGGTCAAGTTAGAGTCCTTAGGGCGACCTGAAAACTCTAACACTAGATGAGCCACACCACTACACGAAAAGAAGAAGACTTCTGTATCAAATTGTATGATACCAATGAAAATAGTACTTACCTAAGATTCGAAAAGACTTTGTATTCGCTGGGCGTTTTCCGTATGTATCCACATAATTGGGCCATTGTACGTGATTTTAAGACGCCGGTTAATAGGTAAGAGCGATGTAAATAGCGCACATATTTTTTTCTTAAAGTAAAAGACATTGGTGACCAGGATCACGAACCTTTTTTGGAATGAAAGTTGGATTATCTACCAGTAGACCAACACCGCTCTATTATAAACTTGGTATTAAATTCTGGACATTTTAACACTTTGACATTCTGCCAAAGCTCACGCCTATATTTAAATTGGCACCAGGGCGCAGTGTTAAGAAACGAGTTTTCTAAATTCAGTGGTGGGAATTGAACCAAAATTCTGAACTTTACCATAGCGAAGCACTGCCGGTAAGCGGGCGGGCGGCGCAGCGTACTGACAACTAAAATCCCTAAATGTGGGTTTAACGTGTTAAAAAATAATCTTGTTGATACCAGTAAACAAAAGTATACCAAAGATTTTGTATTGTCTAAAATATAGAAAGGGTTTTGGAGTAAACGATATTCAGGCAGTATGTTTCCGTAGCAGATTGCTAATATAATGTGACAGTGGCTGACACCCGCATGTATATTGGGTTGAGGACATTTTATCTGCGTATCTACTCCACCCACGCGGTACTGTAGCCTGCTAGAGTGTAGACACAATCTAACTGAAAGTGTTACGAACGGCCCGGCCCAGGCCCACTTTCCTGGCGTAAATTCATGTCATGTACAAGAACCTTTATATACCGCATTCAATTGGGGCGTGCGTTTGTAAGCAATGTTTAGTATAGGGATGTGTTATGTAAACGAATCAGCTACAGATAGCGTGCGTATTGAGTTGGTAATATGTAGATATGGTCGGATTGGTCTGCCACAATTCAATTTAGTTGTACACTGCTCGTAGTCCTGCATACACATGAGCTCTTTGTGTCCACTACGTTGTTTACTCTTGTTATCAGATTTATTATTTGATAACGTTTTACCCTTTTAAGGGTAACGACTAAACCTAATGTTACGTTCTTTGTATGGTAGAAATGTAATGTTATCACAAATATGCTCTGTGCTTGAGTTAACTTTAAAAAAGTATTTAGTAGGTGTATATTGTAGGTTGGTTGAGGGTTCCTATTGTTCGCTTTTGTGATATGTCTGGAATTAGCTTTAATAAGTCCACACGTGACTCCGAATGGTGTTAAAATGCCCAACACTTGGTAGGTTAGGTTAGGTTACATTACTTTTAGTCTATAGTCATATAGTGGAAACGCAGATACTTGGGCGCAAGATAAGAAAGTTTCTAGTTTTTAATCAAAAAATAAAAGTAACCAAGATGCCCAACGAAATGTTATTCTATTTTGCAATTCGCCACTTTTGGACATTGTTTTAGCTGCTTTAACCTTACTTAGAATTATTTACATTTTGTATGAAAATTATCTTACCATCCTCTCTAGAGTTGAGAATGTTGTTCTTTTTAGGTTTAATTAAATTTGTATCCTTCAAAACTGTATACATCGTCGTACAAGTAATTAATTGAAAGCCATCCAGGTAGAACTAAGCATATTCTGCATGTAGGTACGTATATCACGAGAACATGTATTGTGCATGTTCGACATTGAATAATGGGACTATTATGTGGGTCCAGTAACATGGATCTAATATGTATTTAATTAGGTAAAGCTTAGCTAACCGATACTAGGTGACATAATGGCGATCATACTTCTGATTGGCAGCTATATAGACAGATTCACGGGGCAACGTAGGCCACAATTACAAGCAACGACTGTTTGATATTTTCGCGTCGCGTCGCATTGCGTCGCTTTTCCGCGTTTGCCCTTTACCTAGACCAACGGGTAATATAACTACATAATATTTATATACGTAGGCGTAGTGTAGGTACCCAAGTCTAATTAAATTTTACGACTTTACAGTACATTATTTCAGCAACCACCATAGTGCCCATAGTTCTAAAGAATCCAACCTACTATCCCCTTACAACCCGATTAACCAGTTGTAGGTACTCGTATATTCTGAAATAGAAAAAGTAGGGCTTTATAAAAGAGAGCATAATCCTAAATTCTCTCTGAATGTTTCTAATAACTGTATTTGAAATACTTTAAGAAGTTGTCAGCCATCAACGCTCGCAGCGTTAAGCTAAGTGCAAGCGTAACAAGATCAGGCATCGTGCATGTGTAAGCACTCTAAAACTTACTCCTCTGATTTTATGACGTATAATTTATCTACACTAATATTATAAAGAGGAAAGATTTGTATTTCGTGTGTGTGTCGTATGTTTGTAATGAATAAACTCAAAAACTACTGGACCGATTTCAAAAAATCTTTCACCAAAAGAAAGCTACGTTCACTTTGAGTAACATACTTTTAATCCCAATATTCCCGCGGGCTCGGGATTTACGCGGGAGAAACCACGGGGCGCAGCTAGTATTTCATAAATATACAACGTGATTCTAGGGATGGTATAGTAAAATCCAAAAGCTCTACCTCATGGCGAACAACTTTTGAACTATAAGGTTGTATTTGCCTGGAAACACGTTAAAATTTGTAATTGAAAGTAAAGGCAACTAATATTTAAAATGGTAGTTCAAACTATATAAAACCACTAGCTGTCCCGCGGTTTCACCCGCATAACTCCCGATCCCGTAGGAATTTATAAAAATCCTTTCTTTTTGGATGCCACATAAACACACACATAAAGAACAGACTCTCCAAATTTCAGCTCCCTACTATCAGCGCTTTAGGCTGTGCGGTGATCAATACACTTTTTAAATTCACACGATTTGTTAACATAGAAAATAAATAATAATACGCGATAAGACCCGGGAAAATGTAATTATGTGCGGTGATCAGTCATTCAGTCAGTCAGGACAGAGCCTTTTATAGATATAGATAAGATTTTTCAAGATTTGGTCAAAATCTTTAATTATTGTCAAATGTCTACGGTTAGTTAAAGCATTTTACTTCTATAAAACTTCATCGTTACCCGCATTTCTGTGAAGGAGAATCGCGTATAAGTTGAAACTTTTCACATATACTGGTCGTGTACGTGTACAAACATGGTTCTCCGTTTGTAAGGGGAAAACTAATTATAATTCGCTCGTATCGCTCGAAAAATGCTTTTAGAAGATTCTTTTGAATGGCTTTTAACAAGTTTAGTAGGTCGGGTAAGTTATTAAATTAGATTATAATTGGTGGATACATAGCATTGCTGCATATATGGTGCAATAAAATCTTAAAACATCAAATACCTCTACTGTAAAATGTTTAAATATAAATACCTACACTATAAAGATAATATAATTATTGATTCCCCATCCTTGGACACAACACCTACTGTACTGCATTTTTAAGACAAACCTTTTACATTTTTGTGCTCAAAATCAAGAAGAAAACAGCAAGAAATGTGCGCTAAAAAAACAATCCCAATATCCAACTGCATGATCGTTTAGAGCTATTTACATTGGTGTCTTTGTTTCAGTGGTAGCAGAGGTGGGTTAAGAAGACGATCGACGTATGCGAGCGGACGTTTACGGTCGGGCCCGCATTGGTCCTTCGTGTTCGACCCAGCCGGCCGGCTGTGCTACTACTGGTCCATGGTCGTCTCACTCGCCTTCCTTTATAACCTTTGGGTCATAGTCTACAGGTTCGCTTTTCAAGAAATAAATGGTAAGCCATACTTTACACAATCTAATCTTACCATCTTCATTCTACCGTTAGACAACTAGATAAGTGCGACATCGCCTAATGGTGGAGTTCCCATAGACCCCGCATTAAAGCGTTTTGTTTTCGCACTGTACAGGGAATGGAATCAGTTACCTAAGGCTATATTCGTGTGGCATTTTCAGAGTCTTTAAATCGCGAGGAAATTTGTATTTTCTAAATAATTGTGCTTATCCTTATTATTAAGGGAACCCCGAGCTCTCGAAAGGGATGCAACCGGGAACATCGCTCGGATGATGATGATTATAATTGACCGAATAGTGACTTATCTATCAAGTTATCATCACAGGTGTGATTGTGATCAAAAGCTACATATGATACTAAATTAATGACTATATTAAAATTAGTAAGTATATGTTCCTTACCCAGTAACGTCTATTTAAAGCAAATAATGTGCGAGAATATTTAGCCAAACCGGCATTATCTTGATGGTTGGCACCATTACAGCGGCGACAGCACAATTACAATTGATGCCCTTCCCGGCTCGAACATAAGGTGCTCAAACGGATAAAAATCCAATTTTGAGTGTAGAGGCTTATGTAAAAGACGTCTCCATTTAGATAGCGACCAAGATTAGCGGCGACGATCGGCACAGAGCGCCGACTTGGTGCACTCCTCGCATAGTTTTCGCCAACTTGCACCGTCAAGAATTAAATTACTTACCTAAATAGCTTTCCGGGTTAAATTTCTAGCACCGCAGACAGTGTAATACTATGACAGGTAACTGGTTCGATGTTTCACCGACTCGCCTGCAGTTACAATTTCATTACCTTTCCTCGGCTTCGATAAGTTTTACTGCCTGAAACGTAATTGTATTTCTACTCGGTTTCAGTTCTAGTTTAAAATAGATTTTTTTTGCTGACGTAGTTTCAATCGAGTTCAATGGAAGATGGCGATTTGGCAAGTTAAGCTAGAGTTGGTAGGTGATGTAAATTTATAGTGAGATTAAGATACTTTAGCTCTTATTGGAGTTTTGCTTCAATTCGCACTAATACACTATAGGTACTAGGTTTGGACAATATTTTTTTTTTAAAGAAGTAATGATTAACTAAGAATCAAAATTTCTTAGAACCTACTTATTTTCTTATTCAAGAATAATAATACATTTATTGGCATAAAACAAATGAGAAAAACAAAAACAAATATATAAAAAAGAAAAACAGCAAAAATAAAACATTACTAAACACATTAACATTTGTATTAACAAAACAAAGTATACCCATAGTACAAGCCAAGTGCACAGTTTGGGGCTAGATTGCGCTGTGTGAAACGTCTTGCAGTATTATTATTATTTTTTTATTACTAGTGCCACGTATCTTTCGTCCACCTGAGAAATATCAATTTAGGAAATGCTCGCCTAAGACGAAAGCAGCTTACCTTTAGAGAATAATTAACATAGTTTCCTTTCTAAACCAAGCAGTAATAATAATACTCCTCTGTTTTGTTACAGGCGAAACACTAATAGTCTGGTTCTGCTTAGACTATTTCTCCGACTTCCTATACCTGGCGGACATCTTGTTTCACTTCAGAACGGGGTACCTAGAAGACGGGGTGCTGCAAACGGACGCGGCCAAGCTGCGAGCGCACTATATGAACTCAACAACCTTCTACATAGACTGCTTGTGTCTCCTACCGCTGGACTTTCTCTACCTATCCATCGGTTTCAACTCAATACTAAGATCCTTCCGTTTAGTGAAAATTTACCGGTTCTGGGCTTTCATGGACCGCACCGAACGCCATACGAACTATCCAAATCTATTTAGATCGACAAGTTTAATACATTATTTATTAGTGATATTCCATTGGAACGGGTGCTTGTACCATATAATATATAAAAACAATGGTTTCGGTAGTAAAAACTGGGTGTATCATGACACTGAAACGGCTGATGTGGTGAAACAGTATTTGCAAAGTTATTATTGGTGTACGTTGGCGTTAACTACTATTGGTGAGTACTTTTCTATGTATTTTGACTTACTTTGGTGTAGAATATCTCAGTTATACCTTTTAAGCTTTTATATGAATCATTTCGTGATATATGTGACCTTGACGGGTGAAGCCACTAAGGAAGACTGATCGGATTTGTTCCATTGCCGTTTTCCTATCTTCTAAATGAGTGTGCTACCTCTTGCCCATATCATAACTTTGTAACCATGTTCAAACGCTGATCTAAGGGTGTTATAATACTGGCGAGCGAATTCGTTAATAAAAAAAAAAACAAAATGTAGTTCTTTTGAACTTTTAAAATGTTTGCATTATTTGTGTAACAAATAGTACTGCTGCTGTATGTACACAACAATTAAGATTAATGCTCATTAGTCCGGTTAATACTACGATAATATTCGTACTTTGATCATGAAAACGTCTCAGAATCATCGATTCCTTAATATTATTCAGTGATTGAGTGATTTGCTTAGGTATAAGTACGTGAGTGATCTGTGGTAAAAGGTTATTGTTAGGTGGTCATCAGATGGTAAAATTATGTAAGTAGTCAAAGATGTGCACGGTCACCAAAACGAAGGTATAAGAACGGCAGCGAAATATTTAACAGCCAAGTTTTTTGTTTTTTTTTTTGTGTTTTTATGTGACTGCATCGCCATATGTATGTACGAACATACCATCATAGACAAACAATACTATCTATCTTTAATCTATGGTAGCATGTAATAGAACATGGACGATTGTTTGTGAATCATCAGTTGTTTGATGTTTCCATATAAACTGTGATCTTGCTAAGCTAAGCTACTAAGGTTCATTTCCGAAACGCTACAATGAGTGTTGATAATTACCCATACTCATTTCAGCAAAACTTCAAATATAAGCACTAATTTACAATGTTTAGGTAAATATTTAATGTTGTTTTTCAGCAAAGTTCCCTCACAAAAGCTACCTTTATTTATCATGTTGTATTTTCCCAACAGAATATGTTAGAGTTGTTAATATAATTAGGTGCGCGCAATTGTAGCGTGTCACGTTGATATATGGGGGTGTACTCGTATGTTGGCAAGCGGCTCGGCGGCGGCGCGCGGCGGCAGGCGGCATACACTCTACCGTCTTGCGGCTGCGGCACCATGTTTTAAACGATTAACATTCTCGAGGCATACACACTGAAATTAATGTTTAATGCCTGTACTTGTATTGTTATTTGCTTGATTGCGTTACGTGAACGTAGTTCGTGCAGTTATTTTATAGTAAACGTGTCCGAAGTTTTTGAGAGTTCTAAATAGTACATTGCTTATCTGCACCAAAAATCTTAGTACCACGAAAGCTATAGCTCAGCAAGGGTAAACAGAAATACAAAAATTTTAAACTTACACGATTGCAACTCATAATTTTATGTCCCCTCGCGACTAAGACCATTTTAACATGGTCGAAACGTCGAGGTAAGATAATTTAAAAGCAAAAATCACGCGATTAAGACCCGGGAAAATATAAAACGAAATATGTCTTCCCAGCTTTATCCGGAACCCTTTGATACCCTTGCTTAGTCCAGAATAAACAAGTAATAAATCATAAGTAAAACAATTTATTAGACTGCAATATCACTTGTCTTGTAATCTACTAAGTTATTGGTCAAAAATACCTATAAAGAGTAAAAAAAACTAAGAAACTCTAGACCACGCGGACCCCGATATGCACTTGCCCTACTTTTGAAACCGGAGCGTACATATAATGGTGTAGACTGGCTCCTGAAATGAACAATTTCAAAACGTTCCCGTCCATAAAAAAATTATGCGAACAATATAAAAGCCGTCTGAAAATTTCATCAGTTAAAAATGAATTTCTATCACGCGCGCAAAATAACTTCCTCAGTCCGTCCAAATTTATACGGGAAACTATAAAAAATCAATTTAGCATAGCCACCGGTGAAATAGCCTGAATAAATATTTCTGTAGAGACACAGAATCGGTCTTTACGTAAGACAAAGCTAATAATTCTACCTTGTTCATTACCATGCCGCCCTTTTGTGTGCCTCCTAATTTAGGTACCTTTGTAACGTTAACACTAGGTGTAATTTCAGTTCATCGCCTATGCTACGTATGCGAATGAGGTTAGTAAACACTTGAAATGTAGGTCTTTGAAATTAGTGCTTTAGGACTGGTTTATACTGGCTCTGTCCCTTTAAATGAAACCATCCTGGCTCCGAAATTCTGAGATACTGCATGACTTCTGTTTCTAACCCAGTCTAAACAAACAACCCTTAGTTTAGTTACATAAAATGGCCCAGTTTACAAGCCTGGCCTTACCATAAAGATAAAAATTTATTCGTTTCGTAAGACATGAGGACGTACCTACAACATTATTATGTAACAAAAATTCTTACAGTTACTAGATCCACAAAAGTACATTTCGTAGAGGCATCGCATCATGGCAAGCGGGTTATTAATTATTCTTTTTGCAAAATTAATTTTAATTCATAGGAATTGAAGAGCAAATATAAAATAGTTATTTGGTGTTATGGTGACCAGTAAGTCGGTAACCATAGAAGTGATCACCAAAGTGCTCGCTTGTCTATAAAACTGTTCGAAAAAGCCTCTAGCAAGTGTTTTAGCTGTGTCTAGCTTATTGTGGTAAAACTGATTGGTTTTGAGACTTTATGCCGGCGGCACATCCGATGTACACACCGCAAACAAAGCAAGTAAATAAAATCGTCAGGTTTGTCGCAAATTCGAAATAAATAATAATGAATAACGTGGTTGTTATACCGTTTTAAATAAATAAATACGTAATTTTATTACGAAAGTATCTTAGTAGGTATATGTTTTCGGTAACAAAATTCAGGAAACACAAAAAGTCTTCATTAGTACAACGATAAGGTATTCGAGCGGTTAATTAAGTCTCTTCAGTATAAGAAACAAGGCCACTTGAATAGCAAAGTTTCGTAACGTCCACCATTTACGTTCCCAGGTGATTCGGCAGGAGGATATCTGGTAAATAAATAAACTAATATTGTTGTTTCAAATGTACCTACGATGTGCTAAAGGAATGTTAAGAAATACTAAAATATACTCGAACGGCTGTATTCAGAGATGTTCCTAAGGGTCTTAGCTTAGGAAAACTAACGCTGGTGTTTCCTCCAGAGATATTTAAGGATGCGTTGATATGAATGTGTTTGTTAGACCTAATTAAATCGCTCTATTTACTTATCCACGCTTAGTGCGCTCCGGCCCCGGGTAAAGGGAGCCGCCTAGGTAAAGGGAGCCGGTCTATAGGTTCTTAATAAATACATCCATATACGTTTCCACCATAATCCAATACATTTACAACTATAACGATGGAAGCTTGAGATACAGCATAGTTATTAGGTAAATGTCAGTGAACTAAAAATAGAATCGTGTGATATTTGAGTTTAATATCACAGAACTGTGAAACACGTGACTTCGGTCAAATCCGAGAATATTCAAACTTCTTATTCTAGAGACGACACCAAGACAGTACCTACGTATGTTTTTAAAATATGTACGTTTAAAACATTACATGTTCTAAAAAACAATGCAGTTATATGATGCACTTCTTTTTCTTTTTGTGTAGGTATAGAGTTTGTATAACTATTGAAATGATTAATTAAAAACAAGCCATTAGAAATTAACTAAGACTTCTAGCACTATGTGTAGGCATGATATATAATTGCATAGCGAGGCGATACAGTGTATCGCCACGATTTTTTTAGGTTACCTGCGCCTATAGATGTTTCACATAAAAAATAAAAAGTTTGTTCATCATTTTACTTTCTGATTTGAGTTGTGAGGACAAAACACAAAGGTCTACTTTATACTGGCTAGTCCGATCTAGCTTCTACAAATGTTGCAATTCTATGGTTTCTTTCTTCTTTGATTACCTTGTGTGCCATAAATATTCGTATTACCGATAATATCACGCACGAGCCATTGACTTTCGCCTACGCATTGTAGAGGGTTCTATTGTAAATGAATATCGTATTTCTTTTAACATTACGTAGGTGTACTTATTATTACGTTTACATATATCTATACAGGGTGGACCAACTAGTGACGTCAATAAACTTTTTTTAGATTCCTCACACCTGGGGGTATCCGAAAATACCCCATGTATGTTCTGCGTTTTTTTGTAGTTTCGGAGTTATGGCCTTTTTTCTTATTTTCTACTAAAATGCGACCACTGACACCGATTTGCTCATACTGACTGCAATAATTGTGATAATTGGCTGATTTCTTTTCAAATGTGGAGCTGAATAATTGGGTCATGTTTCCTGTTACAAAAAAAACGCGTAACACCAACCAAACTGTTACAAATAAAAAAAGTATTTCATAAAGTGAGCGTAGACAAAACGCTATAAACACTTTAAAGAGCAATTAAAAGAAAAACTCGCCTATTATATTTTTTCCAAACCAACTTCAAAAACTTAAACTAACTAAATTAGCCAATTATCACAATTATTACAGTCAGTATGAGCAAATAGGTGTCACTGGTCGCATTTTAGTAGAAATTGAGAAAAAAGGCCATAACTCCTAAACTACAAAAAATCGCTGAACATACATGGGGTATTTTCGGATACCCCCCGGTGTGAGGAATCTAAAAAAAGTTTATTGACGTCACTAGTTGGACCACCCTGTATATAACCAGCTGACCCGATACACTTCGTATCGCCATCTGTCAGGTAGAAAAAATACCTACGAGTCACGCCCTCGTTACCTATACCTACCGAAGGAAAAAAAAATCTTTGTGTCGGGTTTGTCCACCCGTTCTTGATAATGGCACAGACCTAGAACTGTGATATACTAGCTGCGGCGGGGCGAGTCACCACCCACAGGCATAAGCCGGACTGACAAAGAGACAAGTCCGTGTTACGTGTACTGTACAGGCCGGGGTAGGAACTCTTTCCGATGCCGTCTTCCTACCTTCAATGAGCAATAATGCATCTACCATTGGTAGTGCGCCGCTACGATAAAAGCAGAGAGCGTAGGTTCGAATCCCACTACAGCTATTCTAAGATTTATCTAGGTATACAATTTCATGCCGGTTTTTAAAAAGATATTTCACTTACCAACTGTAACTGAGCGAGCCAAGCCGTCGAGCGTTCGCGCGGGCGAAGCGAAACGTTTGTTCAAGAATATTTCATTATAATCTGATTTAAATTTAAAATTAGCTTATCAACAAACATTTTTGTCTTTTTAGTCTTAAGATTTTGAAGTTTTTACTTGGAATAAAGTTGGCAATTAAGTTTTCTGTAATAGCATCGCAAACCAGATTTTATTTCATATTTTGTGGAAAAGTTAACGAAGAAAGTTTACGCTAACAATATTGAATTAAGTATCTTTGACAATCTGTTCAGTTTCTAGTGGTTTTTAATCTTTATTGAGGCGTTTTTTGTTTTTAATTATGTAAGCATTATGGTTTGTTATTTATTAGAAGATAGGGAGGTACCTACACAGAGCACTATGGTAATTCGTATTATCTTACTGGTTAATAACTCAGTTTCATATACAGTACATTCCTGCTATTGTGTGACGTCAAAGCAGCAATGTAATGCAAAGTGTCTTTCGACTCAGTTATCAACCACATAGATAAAGCGGGTCCTGAGCGCTATGGTTATACCTAATGTTATCTTCAAACACGCAACCTCCATATGTACATTTTTTCATTGGATGCGTTCACATATAAGAACCGATATTGTAAGTGTATCGAATTTATTTCTAGTAAGTGGCGGCGTATATCTATTACCGCGTTCAATACTGCCTCGACATGTACACGGGATTGTCAGTTAAACTGCCTTTGCAAATCAGTGTGCGATTGGAGGGAGTATTGTATTATGCCTTGTATTGCACATGGGTCTAGAAAGGTAGAATCGCTAACAAACGTCCAGGCAGTATTGCCTTTTTTAACACGGGAACGGAAAGACACTGAACGGCGGTACGCAAAGGATTTTTATTTGTATCGTACGAATTAGTAAAGCACCAAGCGCAGCGTGCCGATAACTTTAATGACTTGCTTACACAGCGAGCTGCTGCATAGTGAAACGTTACTTGTAAGTTACGTCTAAACAGCTGCCGCAGTTACTGCAGTCCAGTACTCTAGCTCCCACTGTGTAAATGAGTAATTACATACCTAACATAACAAAAAGGCACCCTTTTAATTACTCCTTAATTTTATTTCAGTAACAATAATTCTATTCATTTTAAAAAGTTTTAAATATGTACCATTCTATTAATCATGTCATATAATATATTAATAACTTGTCAAAGAAGATTGCACAAATTGCAAACCACGATTCCGCATAAATATGTAATTTATATTCATCATAATCTTTCATAAATTGCACACGCGCCAAATACTGGTTCTCTCTGAATACAATTATAAAGGGATTCGAATAAATACATTTTCAATTTTGTTTTGGTTCTCATAACGGTTGTATTAAATCGCAACCTATTATCGAAATGCGAAGTTTCCAAATCAATTTGGAAAGCAATCTCTCATGAACCATGGCCTGTCAGAGACATTCGCCGACTGAATTGAAACACCGGCACCGGGGTTAAACTATTATGATACAACATTTATTTTTTGAAACGATACTTTTCTAAAATTGAAACTTTGAACCCCCTCTTGCCTTGTTGTGGTGTGCTGAGGAAACATTAAATATATTTTTATTTGTATCATAGGCTAGCATTTGAGCTCATCTTACCTGATGTAAGTGACGATGAGGTCGACAGTGTTACATGCTTGCCTAGAAGAAACCTATTCATTCTATTCTATACTTAAGACTCCAAGTCTAAACCTAATCCCAACGAAACTTCGCTCTGTCAAACGCATCGCTTTAAATTGGGATCTATTCAGTTTCAAATTAAGAAATTGTTGACTTAACCTTTATTGACATCTACAACACTGATAGATAAGTAATGTAGCTTTTCTAGCAACCATCCTACTAAAAAGTAACGTTACTTTCCCTAATCTACAAGATAAAGTGTAAAAACTGTTTGTTTATATAAAAACAAACGATGAAATATTGGACTGAAAGTCTCTCGGGTTGAGCGTCGTTGAGTGGAGTACTGCGTTTGTGATACTTCAGACTCCTCCTCCTCGAGACGGTTGACCGATTACTTAGAGACGATGTTCACTCGAACTAAATATTACGTTACTAAATTTTAAGAAAAGGATTTAATTTATTGTTGTTTTGTGAGATCTTTACGTGTTGTTTAAACTTACTAGGGAATATTATTAAATTATCGTTTGTTTATAAGGATAGTTGTTACTCTTTTACTGATGTAAATTTTTTAAATCATATTATATCTGTCAAGGAATGTAAGTGTTTTCGAATAATAAACACTAGTTATCCCGGAATCCCCGCGGGATTGAGATTTACACGGGTGTAATCGTGGGGTCCACATCGTTTCATTTATAAATAGCGTTATAACTTTTCTTTATTTATAATTAATGGACATGTCGATCTGATTATACCTGATTGATATAGTGGTCAATCTTTTGATATTCAATTGACTGCCATTCGTTATCGGGTATATAATATAACCCGGGTAAAGAAAGTAATTTGTCCTTGGATCAACCTAATTAAACTCATACTTAATAATCACAGCTCTATCAAAACAAACAAGGAAACGAGCTTTAAATTTGTAACAAATATCTCACAAAATTAATTTAATTAGAGGTCCAAATTGTCGCGGAAATATTTTTCACATCCATAATTCGTGTCGTGTACGAACATAAGTTTTAATTAACCCCTTTTCTCTGTGATATATAATAACTTATAATGATTAGTAGGTTTAATAATAAAGTGAAATGAAAACTGTTAGGAGAAGGCAGGCGCAACTTTGCCGGGGGTTGACACTCTCCGCTCGTAAATACGTTGATAATTGCAGGAAGGATACGCCGCCAGCCAGCCTCTCGTATTTATCGTTAAATACCGGTTACATTATGATAACCGTTGTGGTTTGATATCTGGAACGGGTTTGATCAATGAGCGTTCTCCTTTACGAATACTTTTGCTGAGGTTGTTTATTTAGTAACGACTTAAATATTTGCGTAAAGATTTTCATATCGCGGACGGGTATCGGTAGCGTTTTATTGGACTGATTTTGAGTGAGCAAACAAGTGTATATTTTTAGGACAAGTAGTTATACAACTGTATCAGTTAACGTCAATTTTATTTAGAAATATTGCATTTATTCAGTTTTAATGAGTTCTAGTAATTGAGTTAGCGGATGTTCTCAAGCTCTGTTTAATGTAGCGTCATATTGAATCCAGAGCGCGAGCGAAATGAAAGACTCTTGAATTAACTCCCGAGCGTAGCGAGAGTGTTAATACTTTACTTTGCATATCTTGGCGAGACAATAAAAATGCTACAAAAATAGGCATTTAATCAACAACACAACAATTAAATAAACAAACGTTCCAAATTTGAATTATTTGAAACCCGTAAGCCCTGGAAGCTAATGACTTGCTTTGAGTTTACTTTTTTGGTCATAAAAAGTAGCTATTTAGAGCCGTAGATATGTAAAGAATTGTATTAAACCCCGTTACTTATTGAATACCTCCTGGAAAATTCCCAGCTAATTTCTCATTTGATTGTCTTAATTTTCGATCCCTTTTTCTTTTTAGTATTCACTGTACGTGCTGCCCTATAATTGTAAGCGTTCTTACTTAGTATGATTAATTGCTTTCGATAAAGGTACGCACCTTTTAGGGTTAATATTATTCTTAAGAATTTTAGAGGGAAAAAATTCTTCCGTTGAAATTAAAATATTAATTTTCTGTTTGAACATTTAGAATTACTAACAATAAGGGTTATTTTTCCTTGTAATAATTCTCATTGGCCTGCTGATATCTATTCTAAAGTATCACTCAGTTTCAACTGTATTTATCCAGATATTTTATTTGTTTTAAGAGGCCTCCGGGAGTTTCAATTTACCATACACATTTAATATTTATAAAAATAATGTGCGCAATAAACGCAAATGTGTGCTTTGTGTTACATAAAATATACATATAACATTCAGAGCACACACGAAACAATAATAATGTACACCTGAAAAATCAAACGAAATTGCAATATTATTTCAAGGAAATACAGGGAGGTTGAGCCAGTGGGCGGTGACAAACTGCAGCCGAAAGCTCTTACTCATTGTCCTATGTGAGCAATACACGACGCGACTTAATAATATAGCGCCACGACGCGACAACACAAGACAGATTCACGCGACAACAACGACTAAGCCGTTGGCTTAGGTGAACTACAAACGCGGGACAACGACTAAGCCGTTGGCTTAGGTGAACTACAAACGCGGGACAACGCGAGTCGCGACGCAATGCGACTCAACGCGAAATATCAAATAGTCGTTGTAATTTGGCCTACATTATCGTGTGAATCTGTCTGTCAATATGACAATCAGATGTATGGTCGCCATTATGTCGCGTCGCGTCGTCGCTAATGTCGCGTTCCGTAGCTCACCTATCTATAGGACAACGAGTATTGGATATTATCGCGTCGCGTTGCCATGTTTGTCTTTTACCTAGAACAAAGTAATCGTACATCAAGTGGCATGATTATTAACTCCGCTTCTAGTAAATTCTGGAGCACCTTGAAGTTACCATAACACTGTATCTTGAAATACCAAATAAAATAGGGTAGGGACACTACATATACAGTTTAAAACAGTTTCTTAACTCTGCGTTGCTACGACAAGCAACGTGCTTGTTAATTTTAAAGGAATGTTTGATAAGTACGAAGTTTTTACAATAAGTGTGACTTTTTGCAGTATTATGAGAAGTTTCGATCTTGTTAAGCAGTTAGTTAGATTCTGGAAACAGAAAAGTTTTTACAGAGAATATTATTTATTAATAATATCGGATAGGTACCTAGTAAATCTCATACTTCGAACATGTTAGCTAACTGGGATGTTTTACATTCTAAGCTAAAGTAAACGAATTTTCTATTGGTATTAATTTTGACTCTAATTATTTGTATAAGCAATCAATTTAGATACACATACAACGTATTAACCGATAAATTACACAGCAAAAATGAATGCTGTATCGGAAATCCTTTTTTTTTTTAGAACCATCTTTCGATCGGTAGTTTCGGTTCGGACCCAAATTGAATCCGAGCTAAAGATAGGAAAATAAAAACTGCGATGCCTTAGAGCTTTATACAATTTTGCGCTTTGGGTTCTTTGAAAGCGTTACGAAGTTGTAGCAATAGGCATTGCATAAATATATCTAGTTATACTATAGTGCTGCTTTTAGAATGTAGCCTTATTGATGCGATTTTAAATCTGGTAGATTTTCTTCTGTTTTCTCTATGGGATTGAAATTTTATTCTTTTTTCGGTTTTAATCGCGTGATGTTTATTAGTTTAAGCATTGTTTTAATGTTAAACGTTTCGAGACCTGATCAGTCAATCCTGAAGAAGAGACCTGTAAAAGTCTCGAAACGTTGAGCATGAAACAATGATTAAAGTCACCCCCCGCGATCAATCCCGAAAAATGAGTTTGATTTCAAATTACTAAATCTGTCCAGTTTCTTGAATTATTATACTAATGGTACCGTCTTTTTATTCAGTACAATTGGGTTCAAAAGGTGGTTGAATTTTTTCTTTCCAAACGTTTTAGACTTATATTATAAACGCACGGGCGGTGGGAGCGCTAACATCTTTTTTTATCAGACTTCGTACTACAGAGCCACAAACTCTTCGATCCGAAAGTAGAAAAGTTTACTTAAATTAATTCGGGACCGGGAATATCATAGGAAGATAGGTATACGTCGCAGTAATTGTACAATGAATTTTGAACCTTTGGGAGAAATCCAGTTTTGAACCCGACTGTACTTACTTTTTAACTAAAAGGATATTTAAATATAAAAAATATCAGCTGAAAATATTATGAGTTATTTCATCTAAGTTGCATTTTACCGGGTCTTAATCGGGTTTTTTTTTCTTAACTCGACTTTTCAACCACGTTACAATGGTCTTTATCGTGAGGGGACAAATCGTGTGAATTTATATAGAAGACTGGCCTTCAATTGTTCAGACAATGTTAAAAGCAATAAACACCACGCGATTAAAACCGGAAAATGAGTTTAAGTTCTATCTATCGAAAACAGAAGAAAAATCTAGACTGGTCTTAGTTTCAGTATTTTTGCTTTTATTTGACAAAGTCTCCCATTTGTGACGGGACATTTTGATAGTTCAAATGCCCGTCCACAATGTTCATCAAAGTTTAATAAAATATCACCAGAAACCAATAACTCGTTTAACGTTAAAACATTCCTGATATTTTTCTATGTGTAAATAAAAATGTCAAAGGCTTGTTGCCTTTTGTTGTCAAATATCCCTTTATTGCCTTCTTGTAAGAGGGAAATAAATGCTGAAAATATCGACCGAACCCTGTCTAAGGGCTATTTTAAGGCTTGAGAAGTCGATACGCCCAAGAAAAGTAATGGATAAATAGAGCTTGTTTTTCTGAAGAAAACATTAAAGTAGGTAGGTAACTTGGTAAATGCTGAATAAAATATTCATCCATTAATTAGTGTTACTAGGTAATAAAAAGGAAAAATATAAGGCGTTATTATAATAACTATAAATAGATATTTCTTAGAAAGTTGTTAGGAGGCTCAGCTTTCAACTCCCGCTTTCAACATGTCAATATATCGTCCTCTGCTTTCCGTTTCTCTGATTCTATAGAATACCTAAGTACATATATCGATTGACCTATTTTATACATAAGTATTTCAATTGAAATATCACCGCGTAATGGACATGACAGTTAATATATAGGTGTAGACGGTATGTTAATGCATAAATTAACGGGAAGTTGCGCTTCGGTTCACGTCGGTATTGTGCCCGTTAAATGGGGCTTAAATCGTTTTATATGCCTAACTATGTAGGCATTACGGGTAGTAATATCGACTGAACGAACCTTTGTATTTACAGGTAATGATTTATTACTGTATGCTGTAAGTGCCATTTTATGTCGGTAAAGCAATGAGTTATATTATTTGTTCTGTTTGTTTACAGTTGATTATGCCTACAGAGACTGAAGCTTTTTTTTTTTCAAATTCCGTTTTGTTTAGCTGGGGAAAGGTGCCTCATATTGATGTAAATTACACCCTGAAATTAAATAATTCTAGCTCGGCTGCTTTAGCCTTTGCAAGAGAGTTGAAAATTAAAATTTCTAGTGGATGGCCTGTAAGAGTTGTATAGTGTATAGGACAATACTAGAAGAAAGGGTTCCTTGAAGTCTCAATTATTATTTCGAATAGTTATAAGTACCAAAGTTCAAAAAAGGTTTATTTCTATGAAAATGAAAATTTTAAAAACTAAATGTAAGTATTTAAAATTTGGACGAGGCGACTCTTACCATTTCCATACAAACTTAATACCAAAATTAATTATGAAATATTTAGTTTTCTACCTTAATATCGATATTATTCGGATTAAGATTTTACTTTTAAAGGGTAAAATCTTAATCCGAATAATATTTTTTTTTCCCTATCACAAGGTTTTCCAAAATATTCATTCACATTCAATTTATTTTGGTATTCAGTTTGTATGGAAATGGTAAAAGTCGCCTCGTTCTTAACCCGGCGTCATTGTGGTGGAAAAAGGATACACGAACATTGAGGCGGGTCATCATGACCCTGTTAGAATTTTGCCTATTATTAAATTATTTATCCATTTTTTTTTATTTTCTGTTTTTTTTATATAAATCCTTATTTTAATTTTAAATTAATGACAGCAAAAAAACACACAAGTAATAACTGAAAATGGTTTTTATTTAAATTCTTGATAAAGACTGTTAATTAGACAACAAAAATTAACTGTTTTCTAATTATTATTTTTTTACTTAAAAACATAAACTTTCTTATGAAAAATCTACTTTAATTAAATCTATATTAATTAAACTCTTTATATTTGGCATAATAAATATAAAGAGTTATATTAGTTTGTATTTCAATTTTGATAAAATGGAACCCTTTTTATTAGGATATTTAAAAACTTCTCCAATATCTAAAACAATAACGGCTGAACACCCTACTTATCTAGTTGATAAACTTCTTTGAATTAGATCGTCTCAAAACTTCGTCATACTAGTGTACAAAGTTCGTAGTAACTGGTGACTTAATACCGCTGCTCTGCTTTCTAAAGGTAAATTAAGTTGCCTAACTTGTACATAATAAAGTTAATATTTTATGTTGAGATAATACTTGTTAGTTTCAACAAATTATGAAGTCAAACTTTATTGTAGATCCCGGATCCTTGTGTTGTAAAATTAAACTTTATAATTGTGGAAAACGCGATACTGATTACACTGCCTGTAGATAACAGATATTTCTACGTAACCGTACTACCTACATATATCTAAGCCCACATGGTCCCTTATGTACTCACGATCTAGTTAGATAAATATGAAATACATCTATAAATATTATATTATATTATATCTATAAAAGGCTTTGTCCTGACTGACTGATCAACGCGCAGCCTATACCGCTAATAGTAGAAATCAGAAAGGACAATGACCAAAAATGTATGGCGGAAAAACCCAGCGTCGATTAGAAAAACACATATACTGGTTGATAGCCCTTTAATTACCAAGCAATAATATGAAATCAATGTCACGACATATAGTTACCACAAATGTCTACAGGTGCCTAAGTTAACTTGAGACTTTTTTTTGAAAGAAAAAGTTCGTGCTCAGGTCTCAAGTTAAGTTAGGTTTATAAAAAATGAAAATATATAAATATGAAATATTTTACCAATTTAAAACCTAATCACATTTTTACCGTTACCTGCGACTTGGGAGGAAGCCGCAGGTAATCGTTCGTTGTCAATAGTATGAGTAAAAGAGGGACAGATAGTGCAAAACTGACATGACCAAAAATGTATGGCGGAAAAACCCAGCGTCGATTAAAAAAAAAACTATTTTACAGTGAAGGGCATTAAATGGACTACCTGTGAGTGAAGTTACTTTTTCGAAAAGTTATAACCATGACTTGTTTTGACAAGGTCATGTTTCGATATTAAAAAATGGTTTTTGGTTGAAATAATGATGTTTGTTTGGTCTTGATGGGTTGGTGTGTGTGTATGTATACACATGTGTATGTTACTATGTATGTATGGCTTTATTTATCACATCCTATTATTTACCTGCGGCTTCCTCCCAAGTCGCAGGTAACGGTAAAAATGTGATTAGGTTTTAAATTGGTAAAATATTTCATATTTATATATTTTCGTTTTTTATAAACCTAACTTAACTTGAGACCTGAGCACGAACTTTTTCTTTCAAAAAACGTCTCAAGTTAACTTAGGCACCTGTAGACATTTGTGGTAATTAGATGTCGTGACATTGATTTCATATTATTGCTTGGTAATTAAAGGGCTATCAACCAGTATATGTGTTTTTCTAATCGACGCTGGGTTTTTTTTGGTCATTGTCCTTTGGAAAGTATTCTTTATCTGATGTAGAAAAAAAAAAAGGTTTTTTTCCCAATTCCCACGGAATCGAGACTTAAAAAACCGCGGGACACAGCTAGTCTATCAATATTATTAAAAAGAAAACTCGCATTTATTTAAAAACACTTTTGAGAAGAAAAAAAACGTCTAACTAAAGAGTTCTAGTATCGTTATACTAAAAGTGTTAAGCCTCATAATTGTTATCGTGTCGAGATAAGAGCTAGCAACTACTAGCGAGTAGTAAGTGCTCATGCTCACACGTCCGACGACATAATGCTAACGATGTATTTAGCAACAATAAAAGGTGTTGCAATGTCTTTGAGACCGTACCCTTTATTGGCAATCGTTTTGCAAGTTTGCCAAGAGTCTGTACCTAATAAGCATTAAATGCGTGCTATGCAGATACAGCGCTGTATTCCTATTGTCCCTTTGTAATGCTGTTATATTAAATGGACACGTAAAATGTAACGGCATTTATGTGTGTTTAACATTGGGACCGGTGATAATGGTAACCTTTGCTCATGAGATTAAAAGTATGATAAACTAGGATCATTTTTAGGGTTCCGTAGCCAAATGGCAAAAAACGGGACCCTTATAGATTCGTCATGTCTGTCTGTCCGTCTGTCCGTCCGTCCGTATGTCACAGCCACTTTTCTCCGAAACTATAAGAGCTATACTGTTGAAACTTGGTAAGTAGATGTATTCTGTAAACCGCATTAAGATTTTTACACAAAAATAGAAAAAAATAATATATTTTTGGGGTTCCCCATACTAAGAACTGAAACTCAAAAAAAAAAATTTCATCAAACCTATACATGTGGGGTATCTATAGATAGGTCTTAAAAAATGATATTAAGGTTTCTAATAGCATTTTTTTCTAAACTGAATAGTTGCGCGAGAGACACTTCCAAAGTGGTAAAATGTTGGTCCCCCCCCTCTGTAACTTCTAAAATAATGGAATGATAAGACTAAAATAAGTGTATGATGTACATTACCATGCAAACTTCCAACGAAAATTGGTTTGAATGAGATCTAGTAAGTAGTTTTTTTTAAAAACGTCAAAAATCGTAAACCGCAATTTACCTTTCAAAACAAAATTTGTTGTATAAATAATGGTACGGAACCCTTCGTGCGCGAGTCCGACTCGCACTTGACCGGTTTTTTGATAAATAAACACGTCATGACATTTTGGATTGTTTTTTAGAAGGAGATTTTGCAAAATTTTTCAACCTCCAAATTTTTGGTGGCGTCGACTGGGCCCACATCCTAAGTAAACGTGGGCCCAGTCGACGCCACCAAAAATTTGGAGTGGCGACTGGACCCCGGTCCCAGTTTTAAAGGGGCCCATTCGCCACCTAACTCTTATTTTTATTCTAGTTTTAAAGTTCGTCTCTAATAATTTTATGCATCGTCTCGTAGCGTATTATAAATCGAAACATCTCCTACTAGAGGCTGTATGTTTTAGAAAACATACATTCAAAATCATTAGTGTTAGCTTCTGGTGATCAAAAGGCTGGTTACTACTTAAGCCTATGAGTTGGTATTGTTATCCAAAGAGGCTATGCAGCGAGCCTTTTGGGTACCATTCCTAGGGACTTATTTTTGGATTTTTAATTTTAATTATAAATTTATTTCAACGGTAAAAAACACTAAAACAGACAGACAAGAAAGTAATCTTATAAGGGTTCCTTTTTTACCCTTTAAGGTTCGGAACCCTCTTAAAACCTTAATCTAAAATAGGAGGAATCCGCTGTCGGCAACACCTTCACGAGGTAGGTATCGTCCGCAAGATGCTGGCGGCATTCCCTCTCCATATAGCAAAGCAAAACTTCCACGCTCAGATCAGCTCAGCTCTGGTGCGATCAGTGGTAGCCACGATCAGGCACACCGACAAACCCCTGAAGGACTTAGTTTAATAATAACGGCAACTGAAAATAGATTGTTCGCCAACCCTGTTGTCAATGTCATCTCGCGAGCAGCCATCCGTCATCCTCATATACCTGCTTATAATAATATCTCCTTATCGCGCCGAGTACGGTGCGCCCCGTCCCGAACACCCGGTCGGTATCTTCTGATATCCATTTCAATAACGAGAACAAATATTCATTGTTGTTTATTCAAATCTAACAGAAAAATGGTATAGTTGATGGTCATGTATATTTGTTTCTGTAATGAGGTTGAAAACTAACTTTTGATCACTTCAAATGGCGCTATTTTTGAGTGTTTTATACTATAAAATGTAAATTTGTTATGCCTACATATCCAAGGGCATTTTACGAGTAAGTCTCTGACGCAGCCATTTCGATGTATTTTCTGTCCTTTGTCCGACAATATGCTGGTACATTTAAGATAAATTCTTTTTTAACTTATTTGGCCAACAATCTCGTACATTATAAATTATGATAAAAAGATTCAAAAACATCTTCCCTTCGATTTCCATTCCTTTAAAAACCCCTTTCGTGCGTTTTTAATAAACAATCAAAACATGGCGGCGTTCGACATCTATACTTCGTTTTTTAATTGAAGACTACGATTTGACACATTATTCTTTAGAACACATGACAAATACAAAGAACCAGAACGTCAGTTTATAGTCTGAAATCAAAAACGTACTATATCTCCCAAGACGATAAAACATTGTCTATAATCAAATTAACAATAGGTACAACATAATGCGAAATTATCCCCCAAAAAGACTCGTCCCCAAAATTGAGCATAAAACAGAGCAAAAAATGGTATTTAAAAAAATGAAATGCTCTTTTTACTGTCGCACAGGTGGCAGGATAAAGTGCTTACACATGAGCTTAATCTGACATTGACTCGAATGAAAAAGGATAAAAATGCGGGACAATTTTTCAGATTTTAAAGGAACTTACAATATTTTTATAATGAAAATTACCGTAGTATTTTTAATGTGATTTAAAAAGTTGTAGGTACCTAACCTGCAAACGTTTTTTGTGTATTTTAACATTTATATGGACTTTGCACATTTGAAATCATTCAATAGAACGTAAATAAATAAATACACATACCTACTGACTATATTGCACTATTGAGAAAACGCATCTATAGTTCACAGTCATGGTCAATATCAATTATTTTTATTAATTAAGAATAAAAATAATTAATAATTTTAAAACGTCTTAAGAACAATGTGTTTTCGCGAAAACGCGACCCTCCGAGAAGAAGAAACCACAAGAAATTCATCGAGGTTCACTTTTATAATACAATCGTCCACTTAATTCTTTTGATAATATATACCCTGACTTCTTTATCTATAACCAGAAGATTCTGAGTTCCACATACTTTGTACCAGATAGTGCAAAGCCACTCAGAAAATAAAATTGGAGAACAAACTCAATATATGAAGATTGTCATATGTTCTCTATGTAGTGTTGAAGACAAGACGGGCGGATAGAGAAATGATCCTATGGGAAAGATTCACAAAAGAAGCTTTTGTAAGTGACATTCAACGTCTGAGAAAATGTGACGGAACTTTTCTTATGGCCCGGCTACAGTAGCGGGAAATGCCGTTAATTATCGCGATGATGGTCGTTGCACATTGGCGTAGCCACACCATTAACGTGTTAAAAATATTGCAATAATTATCGCGATGTTAGTCATTGACGTTACCCGTTACTGTGGCCCGGCCATTGGTGTAGGCCTCGGCGCCAAGTGTACAGATACATCCGATTCGCGATGATTATATATCTTTTTTTGTATAAATTACCAAGTTAAAAAACCAAAATGTAATTCGATTTTGCATTAGGCCATCCCAGGAAATTGATTTTCAAAAACTTTTTTAGGCTTTGTAACCTTCCAAAACTTGAATAAATTTGGATTCTATACATATATTTGAATCTTACAGCTGCATACAAATATAGGGTGGGTCCAAATCCTGACCAAAGTTTTAACAACTGCATGGAAAACAGAATTACTTACATTTCATAGTTACATTTTTCGGGGTCTCAATCGCGTATTATTATTTCGACCTCGACGTTTCCCCTCGCGACCAAGACCATTGTAACACGGTTGAAACGTCGAGGTAAGAAAATAAATAATAATACGCGATTAAAACCCGGAAAAATGTAGGTAACGTGTGAATTTAAAAAGTTTACTTACATTTCGTTGTTCGGCTTAGCTATTTTTGCGAAAAACTAAAGAAAAATATAACGCGCCCAACTTCGCTAATTCTCTTTGTATAGGGCCTTATTTACCCTGTATAGAAAAGTATATCTATAGATCATACAAAAATTCTAGGAATAGGTAATGTCTGGTCGTAAACACTAGTTAGTCTAGTTGTTACACAACAGTTGACCATCTCATTAATTGGTATAAAGCATTAATTAGTCGCTTCAATCGACTCTGTAGATATTACGATATGGTCGAACGATTCTTATCCATCTGCAAATGGATATTAATTGTATAGGTAGGTAGTATAAAGAGGTACCTATCAACTGTTTAGCATGGAATTAGATGGATTATCCGGTATTATAATAATATTGATTTGACTTTGATGTTTTTTGATGTAAACCCTACATTGTGTGTTAGTAGTAATATAGGCTACTAGCTGCGCCCCGCAGTTTCACCCACGTAAGGCCCGATCTCGCGGGATTTCCAAAAACCCTTTCTTAGTGGATGGTTACTAGGGTGGGTCAAAAAAAAAAATTGTGGATTTTTTTTTTCTAATAGCAAAATTATGTTGTATTAGGGTTTAAATAATACGTCTGCAAAAAAAATATTTTATTATTTTTAATTTAAGAGCCCGCGCAAAACCGTTGAATATTTGAAAAAAAGTTGTTAAACTGCCTGTTTTAAATTACATGTCAAATGTTGATAGTAAGTGAAAATTAACATAATTATTTGATTTTATAGAACGACAAGTTGGATTTTACTATTTTGATACTATTTTAATAAATACAATTAGTTCTGAGGTGAGTTAATTCAGAAAAAAATCATCAATTTAGCCTTATCCTTCGTCTGAATTATCGTTGAGCTATACTTTTGTTTTTAGACTATTGCTTTTGGATTTATCCATTATGGCGACTAGAAGGAAATCGTATAAGTGTCCTATATTTGGAAATGTAGAAGATATTAAAGATAATATGTTACCAACTTACCAAGAAGTCATGAAATGTTACGAATGGAACAGATTACAAGTAAAAATTCAAAATGGTAATAATAAAGAGCCAACATTTTCCGAAATTGCAGAAATAGTGTTACAAAAAGTTAAAGGAATATGGCAAAAAGCGTCAATTCCTGTAGTCTCGCACACCAGAGTACTGCAACTTCTAAAAGCGTATCATTCGAAGTGCAAAAACATTCTTAAATCACTGAAAAGAATGTCAGAAGAAAAAAAGGCTGAATTTTTACGACAAAGTAAAGTATTATTCGATATTTGTTCTTGTAAATGTACGATAATAAGTCAGTGCAGTTGTTCCAGAGAAAATAAAGTCCCTAAAGAAGAACACAGCTTTTTACTAGACCAAAGACAAGACAGAACAATGAGAATCGGTGGTGTTGATCGGATTCGTACAAAGAGTTTGCAAAAAAAGTTTGTTCGAAAACATTCTACCACAAAAACGTGTCAAGTAAGTGAGAGTGATAAACGGCACCAAGATCTATTCGTCCCATCCAGAGGTAGTGATTTCGATACAAGTATTTTATCTCCTGAAAAATTAAACACAAACAACACATTAAACTATCTGCCTTCTACCTCAGGAACAATGAAAAGCAAGAAGTGTATTAATCGTTTACCAATATTGTCCCAAATATGTGACCGTTATGGGGTGTCTGATAGAGCCGGTGCTGCTATTGCTTCTGCGGTTTTGCACGAGATTTCTTCGGACATAGTAATTGATAAGTCGAAACTGCGAAGAGAAAGAAAGAAGACACGCAATGTATTTCTGCAAAATCAGTCTCATCTGGAGTTATCTGCTTTATATTTCGACGGCCGCAAAGATAAAACCCTGAAAATAATTGCAAAAGGAACCAAAAGATACAGGCAAGTAGTAATTGAAGAACATATCTCTATCATTAAAGAGCCGGATTCTATTTATTTAGGATATGTAACACCAACACAAGGTACAGCTAAGAATATCGAGATGTCAATAAATGCTTTCCTTATTGCTAACAGAATTAGCACCGACGAACTACTGGCTGTTGGTTGCGATGGCACCGTAACTAATACGGGTAAATTTAGTGGAGTCATAAGGCAATTTGAAAAAAGGCTTCAGAGACCTTTGCAATGGATAATTTGTATGCTACATTTGAATGAATTGCCTTTAAGACATTTATTTGATCACATAGATGGTAAAACTTCTGGTCCATCTTCGTACAATGGTCCTATTGGTAAGATGCTGGATAAATGTGAAACAAGAGCTTTAGTTAAATACGAGCCAATACCGAGTCAATTACCAATGGTCAAAGCTGATGATTTAAGCACAGATCAAAAATATCTGTACCAAATAACAACAGCGGTCATTACTGGAATGTGTTCTGATGACTTGGCAAATAAATCCCCCGGGAAGATGTCTCATGCCCGTTGGTTAACTAAAGCTAATAGAATTTTGCGTCTCTACATTTCTACATTAACACCATCCTGTAATTTAATTAATTTGGCGCATTATGTTGTCAAAGTATATTATAAAGTTTAAAATAAAGATGCATCCATCGTGCAAAGACGGTTCACGGCACTTTTGGAAGTTAGTTGAAAGTACGCGATATTTACAGTGTGAGTTAAAAGCAGTTATAGATCCTGTAATTCAAAGAAACGCATACTTCGCTCACCCAGAAAATATATTACTGGCGATGTTAACAGATGAAGAAAATCGAGTAAGAGAACTAGCTGCTAGAAGGATACTAAAGGCACGAAATTTCCCTGCCACTGGAAGGCAACCTCGTACATTTGAGGTGCCAAAAGTCAATTTTGATGCTAGATCTTATATTGATTTAATAAATTGGCAAGAAGTTAACTTTGATCCTCCTATTCTAAGAAATTATACTAACGTAGAGCTTATTGAAATAATCGAAAAGAAAGGCGATGAAAATTTGACGTTTATTAGGCTACCTTGTCACACTCAAGCAGTAGAACGTTCTGTTAAGATAGTTACAGAAGCGGCGATGTCAGCATGTGACAAAAAATCAAGGGATGGTTTGATTCATGCCAAACTTGCTTCCAGAAAAGTTATGCCAAGATTTGATAGCAAGCAAGATTTTCTGCAAAATAAGAAATAGTTTTTAATTTAATTTTTATTTTAAATTACTGTAATTTTTTGTTTAGATTTAAGAAATGTGTCTTTTAACTTCATTTTTCTTTTGTTTATATAACTTTTAAACAATTTTTAATAAAGCTATGTTACTTTTAGTACAACGTGTTTTTTCTAAAATTTCATAATTTTTGAACCTCGTGCGCGGGCTGAAGACATGTCTTTTTTCCACTTTTTATTTCGTATTTCTATTTGTTATGATACATTACAATATAATATTACTATTAGAATTTGATTTTTAAAAGAAAAAAAAATCCCATACTAGAGTGACCCACCCTAATGGTTACTCATTACAAAGACCACACTCTCTAAATGTTTTCGAGTCTCTAGGACCAGCGCGGTTTCGGCTCTGCGTTGATATATCTATATATTGAGTCAGGACATTGAGTTTTATAATATAGATAATAGTTTTATTATTACCTTATTTAAGCGATGCTCACAGTTGTATCCCTCTCGGGAGCTCTCTCCCAAATTATTTGGGGTCGGCACAGCTGTACGCAGTCGCCATTGAACACACCTACTGCAAAGGCAATGCTTTTAGGCCATCCGGGCCGCTTACCTGTCACCAATCTTCCTTGGAAGCCAGTAGTTCACCCGCTACCACGCGGGGGAAATCCAGTTTAGTGAACTTGGAGTTCTCCCCACGACGCGACTAAAGGATCTGGGGGAGACTTGTGACTAGTGAGTCTCTCCCAGATCCTTTAGTCGCTTTTTACGTCACCCACGGCTAGTTTAACAATATTGTACGACAGTGAACTTACGTGGGTAATGTACACTTACTAACGCTTTTGTGAAATAAAAATAAAATCGTTTCTGATGATCGCTCGATCTATAAATAGTACCTAGACACGGGTGGAACCACATATACCTATGTACATTTAAAAAAAGCTACACTTAAATCGGGGGGTGAACTAATTATAATACACTTTTTAACTGACGGCCGAATACTGAACCATCACTTTAAATTTGAGGGCTAGTTAAATAATTGCGCAGCTTTTAAATTCAAAATAAATGTGGGATTTTTTAGATTGACAACCCTTAATTTTTGAATTAAGCGTTATGGCCGGATAAGTGTCCTTCGTTCACGTGATAAGTGAACGACTTACTTACTTGACGTATAATAAAATATTATTATTTTCCATATGGATATTGCAATATGGATAGGTTACTCACTTCCCATTTGTTCCGTTAAATTTTGTACCGTTGACGGGACAAATGGGAATCTAATTATTTAATCAAATTTAGTTTCTATTTATAGGTAGGTAAATATTCACGTCTCGGTAGCGTACCAACACGTACACGGGTAGAACTGCGGGGTTCAGCTATAGCATTATCATAACAACCGCTCGTCGTTTATCGAATATCACAGTAATTGTTTTCAGAGAATATCGTGAAATTTTCACTCATTGTTTATCATTAATTAGCACATTGATAATTAGCAGTCACATGTTTACTGAAATGATTAATTTGTACGTTAAAGGGTGGGGCCCTTTGAATGGTTTCTTCGTTCTTATTTTACCAAGCATTCGTATGTTGAATAAAACCGGTCAAGTGCGAGTTGGACTCGAGTACGAATTGTCATAAAAAAATCACGTATTTTGTACAAGAGCCCCACTTAAATACTTATTTTATTTGTTGTTATAGCGCCAACAAAAATACATGATCTGTGACAATTTCAACAGTTTAGCTATCACGGTTCACGAGATACAGCCTGGTAAACATCGGAGTCTCAGCAATAGGGCCCCGTTTTTACCCTTTACGAACCCTTAAGCAATGAACCTTCCATTTTTTAAACATAGATTTCTACATTATTATTCAGCAAATATGTAATGTATCAAAATGTCCTATTTGATTAATATTCCGAACATCAATTAACGCCATAACATTAGTCAATTGACACCAGTTTAACACACATCATGCACAATCACAATGCACTTTAGTAAATTAGCAGAGTTGTATTCTGTTGTCAGACGACGAAGTCAGGAAACGATATTCCAATGTTGTACCGTATTCTTGAAGTAAACCTACGTGAACAAGTACCTATCCCTAAACTGTGTACTGCCTGGTAACAGAAACCAATATCAACAGGTACTCTTCGTGAAAAATGTATAGATACATCAATTGGCGTACGGCGCCCATGAGACAGATTGCCCATTATTTTGTATTTTTAAAGAATTTCCCCCTTACACAAAAACAATGACTAAGTTTATGTAACGTTTGTCACTGTATCTACACTCACCGGCACGGAAAGTGGCCCAAAGTCCAAAATATTAATCTTTGGGCTACTTTCCGTGCCGGTGAGTGTATACAGTTGTCTGTTAACTTTAAACCTTCATGTCACAGTAAAAGACAAACGATACATAGTTTTATGCAGCTGTTTATTAAGTAAGGGGGTTATAGTTTATTGAATAAGATGAGATAGATATGTTTTTTCTACAGGACTACAGGACCTTGGACGACTAAACTATGCCTTAATGTTATATCGGCCCCGACTATGACCACCTATGCCTTTCTTTGTTACTGTAGAATCTTATTCTAAAATTGTTGTTTTGTACGCCAGGTGACCTGCCAAGACCAAGGAGCAAAGGGGAGTACGTGTTCGTGATCGCGCAGCTGTTGTTCGGACTGCTGCTGTTTGCGACCGTACTGGGGCATGTCGCCAACATCGTCACCTCCGTCAGCACCGCCAGGAAGGAATTCCAAGGTTCGATATATATTTTACAACAGATTCGGTTTAAAAAAATATATAAACAAGATTTTTCTTCTGTTTTCGCGATGTTGGATAGAAACCCCGGTTCCTATTGGATCCTAAAGAAGAGACCTGTAAAGGTCTCGTTAAGCATTAATGTTAGAAGTAATAAACACCACGCGATTATAACCGAAAAATGAGATTTATTTCTATAAATAAACTCGATATTGTTAAGTCTATATGCGGTCGATAAGTTGTGAGTTGTGGAAGAGGCGCGTCGCAAATTCCTTGGTGACTTTCGCCTATTCAGTGTCCATGTCGTCATGCTTAAAATATTTTCTACGCGAAATGTAAGCAAACAGTAGATTTACTTCAATCTTATCGAGGTTAAACTTTTAGGAATGTATTTTCCTGTACATCGTCGTCGTTCATATAAAAATAATCTTGCTATCTAAATGTTTGCTACATTTACAGTTGCGTACTCAAGTAACAATCTCCGTAATATGTTGAATAGTTAACGTGATAAATCATTGCGAGCGTGTGAGAAGGTTGAAAGAGCTCGGTCGAGGTGGAGCGGGAGGCTGCGTCTGTCACATTAGCGTACTAAGCAGGTAGACGTGCCAGCACGCGCGCTTCGCTCGCTCGCCTATAACTATACCTATACCTACCTACATGAGCATAGAGCCCCCTCCCCCCACTCCATATTCAACTCAACAACTCGTCTACGATCAAAAGCGACCTATTGTCGACACTCTAATTGCAACCGCAACTCTGTAATCAATCCCAAGGATGAGAACAGCATTTAAAAAAGGGGCGGTAAAGTGTCAACAACTTTAATTAGCGCTGCAGCTCGGTTGAAAAGACAATGGCGCCGCGTCGGCAGAGAGCAGGCTGAATCCGTGACCTTCCTCGGCGGCGCTGCAGCGAAATATGTCAGCGGCTTGAATGCTATAAATAGCTCGGCGAAAGTCGGGCGCCGCGCCCCATCCCAACGGGCGGGCGTCCGCCTGCCATCGATCTGCCGCTATGCCGGCGCTCGACGCTCGCTGTCCCACGCCGCCGTAGCCACGCTACCCGCCACCCGCCCGCTCTCTGTCGCCTAGCCTACCATGTTTCCTTTCTCGATATTTCTTTCAAAGTTTCAATGAAAACTAGTGCTAATTTAATTTAAATGTTTAAATTTGTTGATCTGAACAAAACACTTGAGTTTCATATTATAATGGTCAAAAGGCATGAGACATTCGCCAATCCGAAGTAGGCTCCCGTCACGTCTTACTGTCTAACCCCTTTAAGAACAGACCTTGCCTTACGTAGGAAAATTTAGCGATATTACATTGTCACATTTTATTTTATTATAATGAAATACTAAAAGACAAATGAATGGTAAACATTTTCGCATATTCATGACTACTTGCGCTACAGTAAAATTGAAATATCTTGATTGTAAATGCATTAAATATAGACTGATTTATATTACGTAGTTTACAAATTGTAATTCTTTTCATTTAAAATAGGAAATACGTATTCATTGTATACCACTAGTAAGCCTGCTCTGCATTTTGAAGTTGAATTCGTGTAAACACATTCGGCCGTCAAACTCAAGCCGTGTCGTCGTCGGTCGTCGCAAACTTGACCAAGGCCAGGCCCGTCGAAGGTCGTCTCATTCACCAGTTTCACATTTTCGGCTTGATAGTTGTCTTTTACTTGTTATTGTTGCACCTTGCATTTTCGCCTGATTAAATCCCTATTCTGTAGAATTAAATCGGGATTGATAATATCAAAGAGGTGTTTAAAACCCAGCGTTCACCGCCAACTAACCTAACTTTGTCCGCACAGTTAAGCCAGTTTTCATATGTACGAATAGTAAATGTTCATATACCTATGTTTCAGACTATTAAAGCTAAGCTCACTTGATCGAGCTAACTTAGTTGTAGTACTAACTTAGTTGTACTAACTTAGTTGTTATAGTTGAAGGTGACGGACGGCAAACTTCAATTAAAAGCACTTTTAAATCCTGCTTCAGATTTCAATACTAACAATTTTAGAAGTCCAATCTAGCTTTGTATATTTTACTTATGTATTGTCTTACCTAAGAGAAAGTAGCAAGCTGTTTGCTAAGATCTTCAGTTCCGAAAATCCATTAGACTAATTTCTTCCTGTTAGTTAAAGTATTAATATTCATTCAACTAAGTACGTTCTTAGAACTCATTCACTAAGCTGACCGACAGATGACGCTCATTCTATGTACCTACCTAACTACCTACTAAAGTAACAACTTTAATATCTTCCCCTTTTAATAGTTTCTCATAATTAACTACTATTATGCGTTGTTTTTTTTTGTAAAAAAAACCCTATTAAGACGTGTTGATTTATTTTCAAAACTAGCTTTTGTCCGCGGCTTCGTTTGCGTTGTTCGAAAACTCCACCTACCGCTGTGCAAACATCTCACTTAAGCGGTCGCCCATCCAAGTCCAACGGTACCTTCCAAGTCGGTAGCTTAGGCGTGGATTTTTGCACAGCGGTAGGTAAGGTATTGCGCAGAACCGTAGATGTCTAATTTTTAGGGTTCCGTACCTAAAGGTAAAAACGGGACCCTATTATTGAGACTTCGCTGTCTGTCTGTCTGTCCGTCTGTCACCAGGCTGTATCTCATGAACCGTAATAGCTAGACGGTTGAAATTTTCACAGTAGATGTATTTCGGTTGCCGCTACAACAACAAATACTAAAAACAAAATAAAACAAATATTTAAGAGGGGCTCCCATACAACAAACGTGTTTTAAAAACATCGAATCGAGTAGGTCATGAAATTCAAAATGGCTACCCTATCTGTCAAATATACCAGTCTGCCTTCACTTACCAAAGAGTTTCTTAATTATAAGTTTCAGATTCTCTTTGTGCAAAGTTTTTTTTTTTCATTTTATTTTAGCGGTGTGGTCGTATGATGGAAGTATGAATCGAAGCTAAATATGTCAACGATTTTAGGGTTCGGTACCCAATTACGGAACCCTTCGTGCGCGAGTTTCGCACTTGCCGGGTTTTTATTTATGCCTACGAGTAGTCGAGTATATGTCTCGCACGTCCTTATCTTGCCTAGGTGTTTGACAGATTGGCGCGTCTGTCGTTCACCTAGGACAACGACTTGCCCATTTACTTATTAACGATGACTAAGTTTGTGTAACGTTTGTCATTGTCTATTAAGTATTAACTTTGAAACTTCATATCACAGTAAAAGACAAACGTTACATAAACTTAACCATTGTTCATAAGTAAGGGGTTAATGTCTGCACCGTCGTACGTATTTTAGACATGACTTTTGAAAATAACTGAACGATTCGCAATTTTTGGAAAATCCAATTAGATGAACTATTAAATAGATATACTCGCGGGCGTACCACAGTTAGTAAGTTATAAAATGTTTGTGCCAGTTCCAAGCAAGCTACAAGCTATCTAACTTGGTGCAATTCCTTGCTTTAGTCGGGCGAGGGCGTTTGCTAATTGCGTCCTTAACGCTCCGAGATGAAGTCTACATCAGCTTTCGTGTGGTATTCTTTTGAAAACTCATCTCTCTCACCACATTCAGTCGTATTCGAGACTATATGTAGCTAAGAAACCCATCGTTTTACCATATAAAACGTAACACGTACATTTTCCAGGTCGCTACACTCTACTATTTTAATAAACTTTCTACGTTCTAAAATTACTATACGATTTATAAATGAAACAACTCGGGTCGAGTAGTTCTGCATACGTATTACTGTATTTATTTTAAAACTGTTATCTTTTACTTTGTTGAATACGATAATTTGTAAATACTGTACAGTGTATGTATTTACCTAGACTACTACTTGCACTCGCTTGCTTGTCTAGATATTTGCAAACTTTTGCATACTGAGTAGGTAGGTACGTTTTAATTGAATTGTTATCTTTATTTTAATTAATACGATATTTTTTAAACACACTCGCTTGCTTGTTTCTTAATTGTTATTTGTATTTTGTTATTTATTGAATAATATGTACATAATGAATAGGTATTCCTATTCATTGGAGTAGTAGGTACCTACCTATTATTTATATGTTTTTAGGGTTTCGTAGTCAACAAGAAAGCCTTTAGTTTCGTCTTGTCCGTCTGTCTATCTGCCTGTCCGTGGCTTAGCTCAGAGACGCTTAGTACCTACTCATGATTATTCGAGCGATGTTCCCGGTTGCATCCCTCTTGGGAGCCCGCTTAGTACCAAGAAGCTGTAACTTTGCAAGAGTATACATATTGATCAAGCCGTCGGCTTTTCAAATTTACGAGTTATTGAAAGATTATGTTGTTTCGAAAGATTATTAAAATGATTTCACACAACAATAAAAATCACATACCTACTAGGTAGTTGTTAGTAGTAACTTTTTCCTTTTTAAATTAAATTCCGTGTTATTTTATGGAGACTACGAAACCCTTAAACTGCACGGAGCCCGACAAGCCACCCCCATGATTTGTCAATCCATTTCTAAATTGTATGGTTCCTTAGTACTAGGCTAACAAAGTAACCCCATAAGTTATATGTAATTAAAACTTTGGATCAATCCATTGATCGTCTGGCACCCGGCACTTTCAATACGATAAAGCGTGCTTCCTGAACTCGAAGTTCAATAGGGAGTTAGAACTAGTAGAGGGCGCGGCGTCTGTAGTCGCGTAGTGTAGGTAAACAATCGCAAGCACTGCTCTTGTAAGTAGGTACCTAGTTTATATTCAAATTGTTGGCCGTGTCCTGTCCTCGGATTGTGTACGCAGCCGTGAGTCAACGTCAGAGCGCCTCAAACAAACCAGGTATACGAGCAATATACGAGTATACAATTTGAATTTCACATTTTACATTGATGGTTCAAATATTACCATAACAATGTTCGCGACACCAACTCCGTACCTCCAACGAAAATGACATTTTGTTCAATCAAAGTGCTTGCTTTAGCATCTTACAGCTACATCATCAAATAATATTACGTTACAAGTCGGCGACCTACTTCATACCTACTGAGCGTTAAGTCACCCGCCGCGTGAAATAATTTAATTCTTAAGTAATATAAAGAAAATTCTGTGATCAAATTTGTAATTTGCTTTTCCTGATTGTGTAACCAATTTAGCGGCGATATTTCTCTACAGAAATTTATAAGGGGAAATTTGAAATTATTCGCACTACGGTTGAAAATTTAAAACGTTTATTTCGGATGGCGAAAATAAAATAACGTTTTGTTAGATAAATAAAAGGTAAGCTTCTTTAATAGCTTCTCTATTATTCTGGTCTTGTGTAATAGGTACAACTAATGTAGCGTACCGCGCACGTGATTTCCGGTGGGCGGCTGTAGCGCCGGGGGTTCGCAGATGTGAGCGCTCAGCGGAGAGCGTATCAAAGCGGCCCGTTCTACTGCCCGCACTCTATTTTAGCAAGATACAATTACTGTACATGTCCAAACGCTTTAGTAAAGGGCTAAAGCGTGCCCTTTACAAAAGCCCTCGCTAACCACACTGTATTGATTTACCTACTAACTGAATTATGAACTTAATTTTGGTGAATGGGTTCTATTCAATGTGTAGAATAGAGTTGACTCTCAGTTATACCTATTTGTTTAGCTTGTGTCCTATAGTTTTGATCGCCATCTTGCAACCTTTATTTAAAACTTACTAACAAATTTTAATTGAATAATCGTTAAGACATTAAAAAAAATAGATTTTTTCTTCTTTTTTAATGTTTTCGCGATGTTGGTTTGAAAATTAACTCATTTTTCTGTTTTATTCCTGCCTGTTTTTAATTATATATAAACTCACACGTATCGTATTGCCAAGGATTTAGCACACCCGCATAGTTCAGTCAGTTTTTCATACATTTACCGCAAACAATGCCAGCTGTGCTCACTTGTTTAATAACTCGAAAAAAATATGGTCAGCTAAGCTAAATTAACTTAGTTTAGTTCAGCTTTATGGTTATTGTTTTGATATGTCTTTGTCTTACCGTAGGCTGACCTTACTTGCGTAACTCAATGTCGTTCGGTCAATGAGGTAACGTGTCTGATAACAAAATGGGCGGATGTTAAATACAACCATGTCCTCATTTAAAAACCATCATCCTAGCAATGAGAATGGGCCACTGGTAAAGCAAAGGGTGAAAGCACTGTTGACTCAACTCGTTTTTGTGCAGGAACGTTTATTGTTGGCCCATGTTGTTGCGTAAACAATAGTCCCTTCAGTCCTTGTTTGGATGGCGGAGTCTTTGCTTCACTGTGGTTTCCGCTTAATTTATTAAATTAAATAACAGTTTAAACGTTGTTCCGCCATTAGGTACTCAAGTAATCGTTTCGTTTTGTTATCTTTTCTTTAACTAATCTTTGAAATAAATTATAATACTTGTTTCAGCTAAAAAAACTAAGTTTCAAAGCAAACTGTTTTGTAAAGACATTGTAAAACATGCATTAGAAAAAAGGAGCAATGCGTCTAAAATTTAAATCAGTAGGGTATTCGAGAGCACTAATTTCTTCGAAATTAAAATGCCCTCCGGATATAATGACTCAGACATATACTATGATATTCAAACAATGTAGAGGCCTGGCATATTCATTTAACTTGCTCGGTTGTTCTAGATATAAAACCCACTGTTTGTATGCTTTTGATGCATGCCACACTGAATGGGTTAATGATTTGGAAACCAAATTAGATAGATAGATGAACGCTTTATTTGCACAACATTAAGTATTTATAATACAGTCATACATAGATAGATATCGGTTTGATAATATTATTTCATGATAGAATTTTATGACATTACCTACCTTACCTTACCTTGTAACCTGTACCTTGTTGTGCCTTGTTTTAGCTGCTTAAGTTTCGTTCTTGTGCTAGAGAGAAACATGACCTAGGTGTTAAGAATTCAGGTCTACCTAGGCATTTGCATACCTACCAAGTTTCATCTTAATCGATTCATTATTTTTTTGCCTGATGAACGCAAGCACAGGCACAAATTTTAATCATTATTATAATACCTAATAGAATACAGAACAGTTTGATATACCTATTAATTTAAAAAAAAGAGCATTGTAAGGAATTTCCTAAGGCCTCTTCCACAAAATAGAAGTTATTTGTATTTACTAGAAATATTTAATTTTATTTATTCGTATTTGTTAGTGTTTGTCACACCTAAAGAAACAGTTCTGGTTTAACCAGAAAAATAAAACTATAGCCACTACACAATCAAGCTGCCGCAATATCTCTGAAAGGAATTGTAGATATAAATTAAGATACGTTAGTCAAGCCAAAAATTATATTCTTACCATTTATATCCGACGACGAAACGAGCAATAACGTGGCACAGTTTTCTTCTTTTATGAAAAGAACAGCGCGATAACTTTTGGAGTCTTTTTAGCTAACTCACTCATTGGAAAGTAAAGGGAAAAAGGTTAGAGGTTTTCAGTTAAGATAAAGAAAGTTAAAACAAAGCTGTGTAAAAGTATAATTTATTGTTTTTTTTTATAAACGGTAGATGAGCGATTGACCACTTACCCCCGTGATGGTAAGTGAAGTGAAAATAAGTAGGCGGCAGTGGTATAGTACAAGATCCCATTCGTATTTCCTAGTAGCTGCACCGGGCTACGTATCGGATTACGGCTAAGTCCGCTTGGCGTTACGTCTTGGGCTAGCCCAAGGCGCAAGCCCTAAGGGATTTCTTGGTGGGAACAAAGAAACCCTATATGCCTACCTTTTACGACGAAGTACTGTATTCATATTATTTTAGACCCGGGCTACATGTTACAAAAACTCAATATTATAAGAGCTATCGAATTTTCACTCTTATTTAAAAGTCACTTCCTACTTTATGTTTACTCTATTAAACCAAAGCGAAAAGTTTGCTATTAATCCAGCCCAGAACAGCACAAAAGCAAACAAAAAGCAGATATTGAATGAAATGAATCCATATTGAAACCCAAATTTAATCTATTCCGTATAATAAATCGGTATCGAATTGGCGTTGTGATTTTATTTACATTTTGTGCATTTGCATCAAATGACTAAGCTAGTGTACAGGTAAACATAATCTATAGCGCTTCCCGAATTTAAATATCTAATGTCGAAAATTGAAACGAATGGAGCAGCGAGTTTTTAGGCTAGAAGCGAGTTTTTAGATTTACCTTCTTACGGTCTACCTACGAGTACCTGTTAAAACAATATAATGTTTATTTATAGATACTAAAATTATATAGAGGAAATATTTTTTTGTTTATTTGTAACGAATAGGCTCCGAAACTACGAGTACTAACCCGATAAAACATTAATTTACTAATAGATAGCTATATTATCCATAACCATCTATATATTTACACGGAATCGAGACTTACGAGGGTAAAATCACGGGATGCAGCTAGTAGTTTTTAAAGCAATTTGTATGGTAAATAATTTTCATCATAAAATATTACGTTGTTACAAACAGTAGGGTTTTGTACTTGAAAGCTATTCTATGAAATTGGAAATTACCTATTTCATGGAAGCGAGCGTAAATAATAAAATACGACAGTTTCGGTTTAAAACCGCATTTCCGATCGTTTTCGATGACAGACAAATTGATGTAAAATTATACCAATTGAACTGAAATATTGAGATTTATTAATGTTCATGTTATACATTGATTTTTTGATTGATTTCATGTTATACTGACTAAAAAAGGTTATTTTACAAGCATACAATATATCTTACTAATAAACGATGAGAAACAGATGCATATACTATGTTTGAAATAAAACTAAGTTTTCGGTTTTAATCGCGTGGTGTTTATTACTTTTAGTTGTTTCATTACAAACCACATCTCTGTCAATCCAGAAGAAGAAGACGAAACGTTGAGCATTAAAACAATACTAAAAGTAATAATAAAAACCACCCGATTAAAACCGAAAATTAGTTAATTAATTTCATAATTTCAATCCAACATCGCAAAAACAGAAGAAAAATCAATGTGCTATTGTTTGTTTACTGTGACATAAAGTTTAAAGTTGACAGACAGACGTTATTTACGTAATAACAAACGTTATTTAACTTAATTTACGTACATATGACCGAAACGCAACTTCAAATTTGATTTAAAAGTTAAATAATTGAGCAGCTTGTGAATTAAAAATGAGTGTGTTTTTTTAAAATAAGGAGCTGTTTAATTGTTTAAGTAGCCATCAAATTATAAGCAGCATTTCAGTATTCAGCCGTTAGTCGTCTGTCAATCATCGTTTATTATTATTTAAAGTGATATCTACCTATGTATGTTTTTTTTTCTAACAAAAATCGAGGTTCCTGATCAAGTTTTCTTGTAAGGTTATAAGATATGAAACTTAGTGTTGTCTATGACGTCGAATGGATTTAACTTGAGATTGCAATTATTTGTTAGCGATGTCAAGTTAGTAGGTAGGTACTTGACACACGAGGTGCCCCACTTAGCTTAACTTCAGTTAGTAGCTTCACGAAGACAGGTGGGATTAAGTGAGATTTATAAAACGGTAGGTAGGTTTATAGCTTTGTAGAGCTGTCTCTAAAGTTTCCGTGAAACTGTTGTGAATTGAACAATATCATTGTAGGCGGATGACAGATAGGAGAATTATTGTGAGCAAACTTGAAAACAGGATACGAGAGGCAACCGTAGCTCCTGAATAGTTTAGAATCATTGTGATACTGATAGATAGTGGCTGCCTACGTAAATACTGAGTTGCGGCAAACATTTTGTTGGTATAACGATTTTGGTCTAGTAGTAGATACCTCAACTTCCATTACGAAAGTTCTTTATGAAAGTTCTTTACGACTTCCATTACGAAAGTTCATTACGAAAGCACGCGTTCCAATCCCGACCAACCGCGCTTCATTGTCTTTTCCTTACAAAAAGTTATGTGCGCTATTAAAATCGTTCTAACGGCGAAAGAAAGCAAAGTGACACCCACGGCTCCAGACGTATTGATCAGGTTTTTCTTCTGGGCATGGCTAATAAGGCTGGGCGTGTGGTGTAGGTACTGGAGAAACTTACTCCACCTAATAATGTCGAGCACTACAGCGCTATAAATAAGTATCATCAAACCCTTCAAAAGACGGGCGGTGTTGGTCTAGTGGTAGATACCCCGGCTTTCATTCCGAGAGTCGTGGGTTCGAATCCAGGCCGACCGCGCACCAATGTCTTTTTCTTTAAGAAAAAGTTATGTGCGCTAATAACATCGCTCTTACGGTGAAGGAAACATCGTGAGGAAACCAACATGTCCTAGGACTCACCACGGTCCGAAGACATGGGATATTCAGTGTATTCTATGTAGTATCATATGTATGTATTTAAAACAAAAAAAAAGTATAATATGTAGATTGCGCTGTGTGTAACGTCGTGCAATATTTATTTATTTATTTAGACGACGGGTAGATTCTTGATACTGCAAGCGGATGTTATGAATGTAACGCACTATGACCTTTGTTAATGAGACCTATATTTAGCAATATACCAAAATAGAATGCTTAAAATTCAAAATGAAAAATGACCGTATGATAATACTGAGAGTAAATATTGTTTTACGAGTATGTTAAGTAATTTATGTACCATTGCTTCAGCTAAACTGGACGGTGTGAAGACGTACATGCGTATGCGGAGGGTTCCGACACACTTGCAAGTGAAGGTGATTAAGTGGTTCGACTACCTTTGGCTTACGCAGAAGTGCTCAGATGAGGAGAAAGCGGTCTCCTGTCTTCCGGACAAGCTCAAAGCGGAGATAGCTATTAATGTACATTTGGACACTCTTAAGAGGTAAGTTACACACTGATTTGTCATCAACCTTAAATTGTTTATTTAGGATAAGTAAAGCTATAAAATTTATCAACAAAGTTAAAAAATACAGTTAATAATCTTTCAGGGTCTAGATAATTGAAGCTGTTTAATAGTTTAGACACCCTCACTCACCACTTTTCTTAGATTGAAAACTAAAGGTCCCTGCAGAGGCTGTTAAATAGCTCTTGTAAGCGTTTAGTCTCTAAGTACCTAAACCGCAGTCTGTCAATTTCGCGTTGTGCCTAGACCTAACGAGAAATGGGCATATTGATGTATAGACTTATTGCGTATTAGTTCATGAGCGAAGTAGGTAAATTGAGGTTTAGTCATAGTGCGCATTAGCTCTATAGCGAAGTAAATGAATAGAGGTTTAGTTATATGGCGATTGGCGAGTTAGGTCTAAAGTTTAGACCTAACTCTAAGCTAGGTAGCCACACTTAAATTTATTTTTAGTGGGCTCTCTTAATCGGTAGTATCTTACACGAAATCTGCCAATTTCACGTTGTGCCTAAAAAGACATCAGCACATTGATTTTGAACTTGAAAAAAAAAACTATTTTTCGTATTTAAGATTAATTCAAAAGAAATACATAATCTGTGAAAATTTTAACTAGCTATCACGGTTCATGAGATACAACCTGATAACAGTGGCAACAGACGGACGGACAGACAGCGAAGTCTCAGTCAGTAATAGGCCGGGACCCTAATACTAAGACTTCGCTGTCTTTTTTTTACCCTTTGGGTATGAAACTCTAAAAATACATTTGAAAATTCGAACATGCTGGAAGGAATATCGACTTAGTCGTATCGCTAAATGGGCACTACGAGAAGTAGACCTATTGCAACATAGTCATACCGCTAAATAGCCACTACAAGAAGTAGACCTATTGCGACTTAGACCAAACGCTGATTTTTAATGACAGTATGGCACAACGCGAAATTGACAGGCTGCGTTTTAGGTACTTAGAGACTAAACGTTGTAAGTTTGTATCCTGAGAGTGCGATTAACAGTGAATAATTTGCAACTAACAATTAACAAGCAGACACTAGAGTTCTTCATGAGGAAGTCAAGTTCAAGTTCGTTAGTCAGCTTTCGCACTGTTACGATTAAGTACATTTGAGTTCTGAGTCAACAGTTCACTCCCCAGCGACAATCACAAAGAAAGATTCAGACTTTAGGGATAATAAAATTGTCACTGGATCAGGCAAATTAGTGAGGCGCCCTAACATCTGCGCTTAATGTAATTTGCATTTGATTCCTTTGATGGTAGAGTCAAATTTTCTTCAATTGCGTCAGTGTCTAACCTTTTTGTAGATTATAGCTGGGTTTCTGTGCCATTGGTATGTGAATCGCTGTTTGGCTGAATGAAGTTGTAACTAAATGATATGCAAAAACAAAGATACTTTTTATTGTTTGTTTATTCGCATAATACGACGTAGGTACCTTGTCATTGAGCCACGTTAATGCAGCGTGGCTGTTCAAGCTTAATATCCCGTGTTGTATAATTAAAAAGAGAAACATTCGCTTTTTACTTCCATGAATTATGCATAAGTGTTCGTTTTATACGATACGTATTTTTGTCGTCAAATGGCTCTTCTGAGTATTTCTGTTTTTGACAGTATTCTGTTTTCACAGTTTCGGGTACCTGTACCTAGGTGATTTTTAATTTACAAACTTTTAGGAACTTTTTTATACGTACCTAATTCATGAATATATTATTTCATTTTAGGGTGGAAATCTTCCAGAATACAGAAGCGGGTTTCCTGTGTGAGCTAGTTTTAAGGCTACGACCGGTATTATTTTCTCCCGGTGACTATATCTGTAGAAAAGGTAAGGATTTTCTACGTTCACTTTTACGGATGAGGAGCGACGTCTCGTCTGAGAGTTGTCTTTTTTTTCAGGTGAAGTCGGTAAAGAAATGTACATAGTAAATCGTGGAAAACTGCAGGTGGTAGGCGACAACGGCAAGACGGTATTGGCAACGCTCAAAGCGGGTTCTTATTTTGGCGAAATTTCAATACTGAACATGGGCACGGCAGGTAAACAACTTGGTAAATATCGCAACGGCCCGAGACGCCACGCCATTATTATTCTATTTTATTTATTTTTTGAAAAGTTTCGTTAAGCAAACGTTTCGAGGAGACGCTGCAGTCAGGGCCGAGGGAGCGGCCATCGCGCTACCTACAGGTTCTGGGAGATCATCCTGAACACGACTGTTGCCACAATGATCCTCGATCACTAGTCTTTATAGTTATCTACCTCTACGCTATGTTTCCATTCAAATATTACAATAGAAGCGTGGCAAGTGAATGAGCGATCAATGGTAACCAGTTTGTGCAATACTTACCTATGCTTAGGGATTGCCTGTGAACATTTCTCTAATTTATTAACAATATTGTAATCTTTAGTAATTTATTTCGATGATTTTTACCTTTTAAATTGAAGCGATTTTTTTTTCTACTTCGTAATTCGAACCATGACCGAATGGTAAGCTTTTCTATAATTATTTAAAAATTATATTTGAGTGGCTTGTGTTAGATTTTTGTAATGTTATCAACTATTGCGTTTTGTTTTCCTCCTTTGGTTGTATTGAAGGCAGTGTCCCCGATCGCTTTGCATCCTCCCCGAGTATTTCTTTATATTTGGCGTGACCTCTTGGTGCATGCACCCTTATTTTTAAGCGTTTTCTTCCCGCGTAATCTAAGGTCTTGACTCATTATTACTAACTACTGTCGATTCATAAAACATTTTTAGTTCTAAAACTGTCGTCATGCGCTACTTAAATCTAGTAGAAGTGCTTCGTTCTTTTACAGATTTCCAAGTTTTAGTATTCTATAGTCTCATTTTATATCTACTTACTTTATAGCTTTGTCTTTGTAATCGATCGAAACGAGTCGCCTCGTACCTAGAGATGGCTTCTTATTATTTTGATTATAACCGTGACGTTTCCCCGGACTGATCCTTGCGTGTTTTATGACTTCGTCGTAGTTTATATTGTTAAGGCAGGCCCATAAGTGAATTTAAAATTAAATATCGTTAAAACTAATAACTAGCATTTCGAAACTTTCTTATCGTGATAGTTATTGCAATAATTTACTTCCTGTTACACTAAACTCTCAGTATTAAGTGAATATCACTCCCGGTAGCAAAAGTGCACCACCATTAATTACCCTGTGGTCTCAACTTGCTTCAAAGACATCGCTCGGTTCAACTCTCAACTAACTAGTTTCACTTATGGGAGTGGCTTAAGCTTTATCTCTAGTTCCTTCTGTCTAAAGTACCTTGCCGCCGGTGTTTCGGTCCTTCCCCGCTAGTATGAAATTACTAGAAGTGGAGCGCGCGTGCGGCCCTCGCAGAATGCTTGAGGCCGCTCGACGCGCTCCCGCGGACGGAACACCGGTTGGCACGGAGTGTGTGGATGACACGTCGACAGGCAACCGGCGGACAGCGTCGGTGCGCTCCGTCGGCTACTCGGACCTGTTCGTGCTCAGCAAGAAGGACATGTGGGACGTGCTCAAGGAGTACCCCGCAGCCAGGGTCCGCCTCGAAGCCATTGCCGTCAAGAGACTTGAGAAATATAAGAAAGCACCGCTCGAAAAAGGTTTGTTTCGGAATACACCGCCCGCTTCCCTCCCCAGATCTTGTAATGACGAGGTTCCGTCTCATATTGTAGTGGCGATGGGCCGGTGCCAGTCGACGCCCGGCCTCGTCGAGACGAGCGGCCGAATACCCATCGAGGAGATGCAACTTCCCCCGGCGCCGGTGCTGCCGATGCCGCCGGTGCACCCCTCACACCCGCCTTCCTACCGGGACCAGCTTTATAGGTAAAATAAGAGAAGGCATTAACTTTCTGTCGTGCATGACATAGAAGAAGATGTATATTCATTCAATTCAATTCATATTGAATGTTGATGTAATGCAATATTGAATGTGATATGATTGTTTCAGTTCGTCAGTAAGCCCCCTTCGTGTAGCATCCCCCGTATTGTCGCTAGCGTCGAGCGCGCGGTCGAGCGGCGCGGGCGGTGGCGGCGCGGCGCCGCGGGCGCAGCTCGACTCGCATGAAGTGCTCGAGTGCGAGATCAAGCGTCTCCGCGAGCGACTCTACACCGTCGAGACAGAGAACGCCGCCATGTCCGCCAAGCTCAGCCAGCAGCAGTGGGAAGTCGATCAGAGGTAACTCGAATATTTGACTTGACACTTTCGTTTCGATTTACTTTTTATTTCTATAGAGCCACGGTCTCACGTTAAGGTAGTGAACTGTGGTATATCGTTCCGACAGACTGCAGGAGATAGAGATGCAGATCTGCGGCGGTAGCTCGCTCAGTTCTCAGGAGGAGAACGAGCGGAACCGCGAGAGCATTATTTAACGGCGCGCCTCTGTCCCCGCGCCGGCGCCGCCGCTGGCGCCGCGCGCGCCGCCTCGCCTCTCCGCCGCGTGTTAGCGCGGTCTCTGCCCGCTCTCGTGCCCTCTGTGAACAAAGAACGATCGATTAGTGTTTTTACGAATAAATATTATTATGGTATATTTAAATACGAATTAACTTTATCAAATTTATATATACGTAGGATATACGACTCGCTAATATTTGACGAGTGTCGTGGAGTGAGATTTTGACAAGACAATATTATCTTTAAAATAAAAATGAAATCGTTAAGATACATCGAGGTGTTTAGATCGTGTGAAGTGAGTGTGTGTGTGATCGCACGTATGTGCAGCGCGCGCGCTGTGCTGTGAACGCGTGCGTTGTTCACTTCGTGCATATAGCCCTGAAAGGGTGCAATTATACGTTACGTTGTTAGCTCTAAGTATCCTATCTACTTCTACAGATTCATTTTATCGATTCTATGAATTGAAAGTATGCAATGACACATCAGTAGTTGTTTTTGTCTGTTTATTACTAATTACATTATTCGAAACGTACTCCGTTTATATTAAAATATATGAATCCTGTACAAAAGATACCTATTAAAATTTAATTTGTAATTTACCTTGACTGAATATCGAGGAAGGTACCTACAGTAACGAGTGCCAAATGATCGGCCAAATTGAAAGTAATCGTTAAGATTTTGTGTTTGAATCAGAGGATGGATAATTTCATATCCATTGAATTTGAGCTTTAATTATTATAAATATCCCGGAAGACTTGAACCATTAAGTGTAATCCATTTTAAGAATTTAATATTTATTTATTCTAATATTTGTTGTTATTAAGAGCCCGTCCGCAAAATTTTCAAAGAAACCTTCTTAGTTTTTGGAAAAAGTATAAAAATAGTGTATGACTCACTTTAATAAAATAATCAAGAAACCTTTTTACTTCAATAAGTAACTTTAATTATGTCGATGGATTCTCAGTATGTAAAGATGTTGGATTCGACAGTTTAAGTTTTTATAATTCAGGAATACTTTTGTGTGCATTATCACATAAATAGATGAAAAAACAGACATGATATTTTTTCTGTGAAGTAGATAATACCCACAAATAATCCAATAACAGAATAAGAAAGACGAAGATTAATTGTTAAACCTATCGGTGTCATATTTTAGGAAAATAATACGTTAATGTCATATATTTCATACCTAAACCATCCCGTACCCTACCTTGTCAGGATATGAAAGGCATTTTTTGAAAATTTTGTTAATGGGCCTTTAACAGTCTAGGGAATAATTCGGTCATTGTAACTTTTATGAGGATTCTAAGTACTTATGTATTTTGTGAAAATAATTACGGAGGCGATTCGTTCAAATCAGTATTATGGGAAATTCAGTGTGTTGTAATAATATGTTGTCAGATAATGAAATTGGACGTATGCTAAGAGAGTAGTGTTAAACTGGTGATTTAAATCAGTATTGGTAAAAGATCTGTACTGCCAAATAAATAAGATATAAGAAATAGATTGTTCCAATGTAAAAAATAATACTAAATAACGTTTTATACCAACATCATTTCTATAAAACCTAACTAAGTAAGAGGACCCATAATTAATTTTCATTTGATTCGAATCAGATGTACCTTATTTAAGATGTCCCTTTTCGATTCTCGACAAGTTTAAAGAAACGATATTTAAGAATGAAATGTAGTTTTTAACAGAGTTCTTTGAGAAACATTTGTTTCGTAAGAACAGGCCTTTAGGAAGCAGTGTATGGAACTTATCAATTGTAAAAAAAAACACTTTTCAGCTCATTGCATCTCAATTTCTTGCAAGTAGTAAAAAGGTCGAAGAAGTCTAACAACGTAGCCATCTGGCTTTTTGTATTCTGTGAGCTTAGGCTTTTCTTTCTAGTATACAAGAAACTAAAATGTACCTAATAAGGTGGAACGTACGTTTTTTACCTCTACCAATAGTTTCCATACACATGTCAAATACGCCTGTCCTTTAAAAATAGGTTTTTTCCGACCAATTTTATGTCAATCATGTCAAGATTCATAAAGGGGCGTCTTAAGCTTAGATGATTATATCCATATATTATATCCTAATATTTTATTTAGGAAAAATCTTAATAAATTTTGTTAAACAGTTAATTATAAGATTGTACCAAATCGTGAGATGTTAAAACTCAAGTCGACTAAGTGGATTGTAAATACATACTTATTCTAATATCTATCATACGTGTTTATAAGCTGTTTTAATTAGTTAAATAATTTGTTTTTTAGCGCCAATTTACTTGAGGGTTATTAGAAGCTTCTATTCTACACAGTTCATGTAAGCAACTATATAGAAGAGGCTTATTTTTCCATACAAACCGGAATATGAACATAACATAAGGGAATATTTCTATAGTGCTACATTGTAATCTCACTTAAGATAAATATTACAACAAGACTAATCTAAGACACTACAACATCTGAAAAACTCCTTATTAAGGTGAAAATATTTCTATTTTGAAATTACTCTGGTAAATACACGTTTTGAAATAGAAAAACCAGGTCCCGCAAGCCTCTTAATAAATAAACACAAAGAGGTATTTATTTACGTTAACTGAGAATTTTCTCCTTTTATATATCGGTTAAATGTAGTAGCTATAAAGTGGAGAGATGCAAAGAGATTACAAATAAAAACAATTCCCAAAAGACATAAAGATATTGAATGAAATAATAAAGGAGACAAATAACTTTTGGACTCTCATTGAATTGCTTCAAACTTTTGACATAATGTTTCCGGTAAAAAAATCTTACGATTTAATAGAAATTCGTCCGAAGTTTAACGTTCTTTGAAATACTCTGTTATTGAGATGAAAATGTTATCAGTTCCATTGTGAGTTTAAGGAAATTATTTTAAGGGAACAATGAATATATAATTATGGGCGGGATAAAGTTTTATCGAAAATATAATAACGAGTGGTCAAATTGTTGTGCCAAAAATAAATAATACCTAAGGAAAGACAACTTAATAGATTTATTCAAATCGTATCTATAAGTTCAAACTTTTAGCTCAAGACAGGGCTACAACACAATTTTTATGCAAAATGATTGTTCTATGATATTTAATTGGTTGACTTTTGATTGTTGACTGTGTCGATTGACTCGCTATGCGAGCGAGAATGCAAAACAGAAATATTTCTGTTTTGCATTCGTATAGATCATGAAAGCATTTATAACAATTCATACATGAACTGTGTAGGTAGTCGGAACCCAGATGTGAATCTCGGTAGAAGGGAAGAGTTTGCCCAAACATGCCGTCTTGTGGGCAAATGTTCGAAGACATTCAGCTAGACATAGCAAACTAGCTAAAGTGACTAGATCGAACCATCATTAATTCATTATTTCATCAATCTAAGTTAGTTAGTTTAATGATACAGTTCGTTTCCTAAACGCCCGAAGATAAAATAGATAGGCGATAAAATTTTTGACTGTAAATAAAATATTTATTTATTGTTATTATTATAATTCCATAAAGAAATTTCTTCTTACATATTTCTCGATTATAAAACGGTAAGAGAGAGGCATTATATAGTTGAATATGTATAACGAAATCGCAAGTGCTTTTTTATCATGATAAAACGGACGATGTAGAGACGGCAACTGTTTCCCTTCGTCTATGTTACTTGTATAATTATTATAGTGTGGTATTTGTTTACCGTGACGTTTACAAGTGACAGTTACCTATCTAGGGAAGGTAGTTGAAGGTCTTTGGCTCGTTAGTCAGTAACCCGGCTTGTTCAAACCAGAGTTGTGCATCTTCGATTGAAAATTAAATTTGCACTCACGATTCATACCGATTATTGTTACTACAGCATAATCATAAATACTGATATTGTATTTTATTTCATGGTTCCTTAAGTAAGGAACTTTCACAGAATATTATACTGTTTTCAACTGTAATTAACTGCAAAGTGAATAAAAATATGATTAACACAGTGTTTTGATTTTACTTAACCTTTTTGTGTGTAAGTTTTTTTTTAGAACTGATAGGTGATCGTTTGACCATTAAAGATGGTCAGTGACAATGTGGTCAAAGATGTAGCATAAGTACTAAGAACATTTGCGCATGATCAAGAAGAGAACAAGGAGGAATGCGTTTGGCGCTAAGAGTTATCCGGTGAGATGTACCCCACAGGCTAAAGCTCAATATACACGATGACACTTACACTTTACCTAAAACAGACCACACCTACAACGCACATGCACGAATTTCTTTATATGTGTGCTGTAGGCCAGCTACTTAAGTATCGCCAAGACTCCAAGAGACAACTCCAACTCCAAAAGGTGACTCGGAAGACCAAAGCGGAGATGGCGTAACGAGGTCGACAAATTTAAGCCTGAGTAAACACCCAAATTGCTCGGATGATGATGAGCAAACAACCGCCCAAAATAGAGCGGAATGGAAGAGTTGGGGGGATGCACTTATACTTATATGATTTTCACTTATATCCTGGTGCTAGTTATTCCTTGTTATATTTCTCCACCAAAGAGGAATTAGAAATGAAAAAAACTTACGATAGTTTTCACAGCGTATGATAGAGTCGTATGGCTATGAAAACGATAGTTGTGCCCATATTGTTCAATTTTTCATTTCCATTCCTCTATTGCCGTTAGGAACACGGCCTAAACATGCCAGTTTGTAAATTGGTATCTACTTTATGCGTAAAAAAAATCCATTGAGACAGAAAAAGTAAGTAGCGAGCTGGGTGCTTTGTGAGGTTACCGGGACTCTTTCCCGCTTTAATATTTTATTTCGCTCCAACGCTCAATCCGTACCTATCCCCTCCGAGCATCTGTTTCTAAATTTTTATATTCTCGCTTGATCTCGAGATATTCTGAAAAGGAAATCCGTGCCTTGAGGTAGATATCAGTAATTCTGTATACGTATCCTTTACCTACCATTTTCAACACTGAATATTGATACCTATTTATCTACCTAAATAAAATCAATATAATATTAAAATAAGTAGGCACCAATGACTTAAAGCTTAGTAGACAACTACTCGTCGGAAAATAAGAGTCATTAGACTACAAAAACGAACGTTGGTTGTAAAGTTGACATATATATAAATGACTCGGTAGGAACCCAGCTCGTCACCAGCAGCATGCCAGTTACTCGTAGTTACGTCCAAATAGTACCAGTTACTGCAGTGCAGTAACTGGTACTATTTGGACTATTTTATCTGTATGCTGACTCCTACGCTAGCTCGCACTGTAAGCTATACAGTTATCTGAATCTGATACCGCGACAACACACTATTCAATTTTACATTCAATCTTCAATTAAAACTGAAATAAGTCGCTAACATTAACTTAGGTACAGTAAATAGCACACCTTAGCTTGTAAGTTGGTACCTTTAATACCTACCTACTTTGCTTTCATATATTTCGTGTAAAATACTAACTATAATTATTATGATTTCTGATTTTTTTTACATTAAGTAAAATACAATTACATCATTTGCAAAATCAGTATCAATCTTTAAACCTACCTCTGCATGGAATTAACATACTATCTTTAACGAATTAACATAAGCTATCTTAGTACGATTAGCTGAACCATTAAATATATCTACATATTTAATGACAATACGCGTTCGGAACACTCTAGCTTCAACTAATTAACGATTCCACACTTATGTCGTACTTGAATATATCACGAAAGACTCTTAATACCTTTCTACCTCTTCTTATTTCGAGTATTATCGTTCATCTACATTCCTTCCACTCGGTTGCACTTAAATCTACACCGTTGCAGAGCCTGCAATGCCGACACTAGCACATCTTACACATATTCCGCGAAACTTCGCCTTTTACGTAGATTTTAAGTGATACCGTTAATTTCATACTAAGTACCTTCATACTTATTCTGTTGTCTGCAAAACCCGGTGCAGTATTATTCTGCAAATAAAATTAACGTTGAGTCGTGAGCGTGTAGATTTATGACTCTTATGCATCATCCTGCCCCTCCCTGGTAGCAATGATTATGTTGGCTTCTTTTGACCTGAATGTGTCTACATTCAGGTCAAAAGAAGCCAACATAATCCTTAAACATAACATAATCCATAAAGACTGGCAAGCTGGGTTTAAACACCCCTACCGCTACGGTCATATTGAGAGACTACAGTGCAATGGATCCGTGCTCTGGCATATTCATCATTGAAAAGTAACTAACAACTGAAAAACGCAATACAAGTGCTTGATTCTAAACCAATTAGTATGTGTGTATTTTATTGTAGGACATATAACGTTTTCAAAAAGGTATCCTGAGAACAAAAATAGCATGAGTGAGTAGCTAGGTACACTAGTAGAGTAAGATCCCAGAACTGGCAGACATCATGTCTGGTGGACAAATGTAAAAATGGAGCAGAATTTACGCGAAGTTAAGTAATTATTTTGGGAGCTTTTTAAAGCGACTGCAAAGCAATACGGCCGAAAGAAAGTGTCTGAGAGTATTGGCAACTTATTTTTAAGTATATTACCTAAAATATACGTGAAAACCAGCTTGGAGAATTAACGTTAAGTAAGGATTTTTTTATGTACCTTGATGACCAATTCTGATATCTCAGAATTGGCCGTCGCAGCAGGCTAACAAGTAGTGTTAGTGTTAAGTGTTTTAGTGTTAGTGTTGTGTTGAAGCATGGTTAATGATTGGTGTCACTAACACTAACACTAAAGCATATTTCTGCCGCATGCAAAGAGCGGTGGGAGGGTGGTGCTCTTTGCAAGCTGCACACTGCACGCTGTGTTATTATAACACTAGTCAGGTGTCGGGACTAAAAATTAAATATTATTCTTTTACAGAGTAGTTATGGAGTTCCGAAAAGTAACGCCTAATACAATCAATTATCATATTAACACTACCCAATCGACCACATTTCGTTCGTCAGATAATACGTGATGTCTGCCAGTTCTGGGATCTTGGACTATAGCGAGGGCACGTGCCCTACCACACGTGTCCTATTCACTCATCTGACTGTAAGTAAGTACAAATTTCGATAAACAAGAGATTGGTAGGTATGGATCTCATAATAGATTGACAAGGGCCAGCACACATTGCAAGAACCATTCACTATTTCGGATGGTCCAATTACCTGGCCATTGTACGTGATTACTGCCGTAATCTTGTGGATTCCATTTATGTTTCCCTTTTTACGACTAACAACGTATTTACTTGGTGGGTGCGGAAATGTTTGATCTCATTTCGCTTTCAAATAACTTGATTTCTATCGATGGTAGTAGATTTGGTATTTATTAGGCCAATCATTTTATATTGTGCACCTATTATACAAATACGATTCGTAGTTGAGTACATAAAAAAAACAGTAATATAGGTACCTATTACGCATCGATAAGTCGTGGCGGAGGTCGCCATAGACTCGTGAATTTCTTAGTCACTATCGCCTATTGATTGATTGATTAATTCTTTATTGTACAAACCACAGAAATTCCAAAAAAAAAACAAAATTACATGAACATCTTAAAACTAGGTGGAACAAAAGGCGGCCTTATCGCTTAAAGCGATCTCTTTCAGCAACCTTTGGATGGACAAGAAATTACGGAAAGTGAAAGGTAGGGTGTACTATTCTGTGTACTTGCGACTAAAAAAAACGTGTGGCACTCGGTGACTGCCGCGGTAAAGCTATTGCATAGGGCGGAGTGGGGGGTGTTAGGTTTTATTTTCGTTACGGAATTTCTTGATTCGGTCACCACGCTCAAAGCCCGCGATAAAAGCTATGCAATAGCTTAAAAATCTAAATCTTCAAAGAGAACACAAAGAAACGCCACACAACTACTAGCGAGTACAGCATTAATGGGACAAAAGATTTGTTCTGCAGGCCTAGTGTGGATTTGCACAATACTATATGGTACGTGATAGTTTGATTTACCTCCTACCACGGGTGCTGTTGTTCTCTCTAGACACTGAACTCTATTATACAAGTACGCTGGAATTGGTATACCATACAAAATGACATTAGAGCTTTGTGCCGATTTGATTAGCGCCATGTTGCGCTGCGCCATGAGCGCCATGTTGCGCTGCGTTTTCTATTGGCATGGCGCTAATCAAGTCGGCACAAAATTCAGTGCGCTATGACCTGTCCAGCGACTTGTACCATGGAGGTCAGTGTCTCTAGAGCAAGTTAAGGTAGCTAAGTACCTATAGATCGTAGCAGACAGGGACAGCAGACAGCACAAATGCTTGCCGTACCGGGTGGGTAGTTTGTCATCTGACTTAACTGACAAATTGAGTGGTTCTGTGTTCGTCCACTGATTCATTCGTGCTCCTGGTACTTCCCGATATTCACTGTAGGGATAGATAATATATTACAATACAACACACGGTATAGTTCTGAGAAGTAAAGTGAGGACAACACAAAAAATTCAACTGTCATTGAGATATTATGTAGCAAGTAGGTAGGTAGGTAGTACATGAGGTGATGTCTCAAACATATCCTATGTCCCTTTTATGCGAAATAAATATAAAAACCCCCTGCAGCGCTGACAATATTGATACGTCTATTGTAAAAGTAAATGAGATGGTTATGAGACAATGATGAAGTGGATGAATGACTATTAAATGCATCATTGAGTTTATGGTAACGTTACCACAGTGGCTGATTATTGCTATCATCCTTCTAATGTATTGAGACCAATATTTACCGTAGATTTTTAAAATTGAATTCCACTATCTGCAAATATTATGAATACCAATGCTTTGTTGTGTGTCTTTCAATCACGCAAAAACGGCTAAACAGACTGACTGACTGATGACTGAAAGCACAAGCTTAAAGGCACACAGGTAGTGTAAGTATAACCTGGATGAACAAATAGGATACTTTTTCCGTGGGAATACGAAAACGGTAACTACGCGGGTAAATCCGTGGGACATAGCTAGTTCTTTATAAATATTGCACTATGTTACACCCGGCCCAATCTAGCCCCAAATTAGGCACTAGGCTTGTACCAATAGGTACATACATTATTATACTTTTTTTTTAAATACATACATATGATACTTACATAGAAAACACCCAGACCAGAAACAATCTTTTATTTTTTAAGCATAAATACTTGCACCCGGCGGAAATCGAACCCGCAACTTTCTGCATTACAGTCAGGCCTTCGCCCGCCACGCCACAGAGACCTCTTAATAAAAGAAAAATTTGTCTAACTATGGAAACTTTCAATGTTGCGAATTACCAACCTACCTACGTACAAGAGCAGCATCGATTTAACTTAGAAATGGGGCCAACATGCGGAAAATTCCGTGTCATCCTTTAAATATTAGGGTAGGGGTCGTTTCTAAAGTTTTAGTAATCTTTGGCTAACCTATTTAATTCATATGTAGGGTGTCGGTTCGTAGCCTGTTGGTGAAAATATTTCATATTATAAAATAACAAAATAATGTTGTAGTTTGCATGTAAAAAAAACATGTAAACTACAACTATAAGTAAGAAAAAGCATGAGCACGGCCGCGGAGAGATTTCAATAGTTTGCCTATGTTATTGTTCCCTACCCCTTGATATATCCTTGAACATTAAAGAATATAATATTTTATAGTTGGGGAACCGAAGCGGGTATTTTAAAAGTTATTCGAGCGCGTTAGATTAATATATGGGGGATTCCTTAAACCACGTTGAATACCTACTGTTGTTACCAAGGCATAGCCTTTCATATTGGTGGGCACGTGCAGAAGTGCCGATCCGAATAAAAATCGGTAGTTAGTCCAGCACTAAGTTAGTTAATGTGGGGTTCACCACTCAACAGGGTTCAAGGTATCACAAAAACCCGCATCGGCACCCCTACTATTAAATTTCATCTTATTCCTTACTAAGATTATAAATGCGAAAGAAACTCTGTCTGTCTGTTTGTTTGTCTATCTGTCTGTCTATTACGCTATCACGCCTAAACCGCTAAACCAATATTGATGAATTTTGGTATAGAGATAGATAGGAGCTGGACAAGGACATAGGCTACTTTTAATCCCGTACATCCCGCGGGATCGGGACTTACGCTTGTGAAACCGCGGGCACAGCTAGTCCAAAATAATGTCTTTACCTGTCCACAGTATACCGCTGAGAATTATAAATAATGTTTCCGACTTTAAAGCCGCATGAGCTTTATCTCATTCTCGGGTGGATGTTTCTTCAGTTAACCTAACCCTCCGAAATTTATGAAGAAATTACTCTTCTAATCTTACTTTCTAACCAAAAATTTGGTTCAAAAATCTCTGTTTTTATTATTATTTATGTTTTTTAGTTTGAGATTGTTGTTTTTGAATCTTGCTTCAAAAATGGTCTGATGCTCTATGTTTTGCAATTAAATAGTGTTAAATAGGATCTAAATAAGGAAATAATACAATTTGGATTGGGTAGGTAGAAAAAAATATCCATGGATTTTAATGCTTCGGGAATTTTATGATTAACTCGCACTGATAAGTCGCGACGTAGGCGCGTCGCCGTCACGTCGTACCTATTCAGTGGTTACCAAGAAATTCGCAACGCTACGACGACGGGACTCTTCACTTCTCGTCCAGCTTATCTAAATCACCTATAATGGTTCATTTACACGCGATTTGATCATATGAATCTTAAAAAGAGGTTCAATAGTTCCGAAAATACCTACCTACCTATACGTTATTAAACATCCAAAACACACATCTTTTGTACTACTTACTTATTACCTCTTCATTGTGTTAGTGTAGGTAGGTACGTATACCAAAAATTTTAACACGATTCATCTCATGGAAAATTATTGGTACTATCCGTCCGTGATCTTCCAAAGGTGTAAGTAGACGAGGATGGGTTCTCATCAATCACTAAGCTCGGCACAGATTTGTTCACATCTGTCTCTTTCTTTACCCATATCTACTTGCTAAATGTGTCGGTATGTATAGGTTATATGCAGATACCTACCAATGTAAATTCTGATGAAGAATTTCCTGGTATTTACGTGGAAGTAATACGCTTAAACGAGCTTCATGCATATTAAGCGTTTCATCTCTATAATTTTCATAATACTGAGTAGGTACTACATTTAAGTATCATAGTAGGTGCTTCTTTTATGTACCTTTCTATCTAGGCATGATTAAAAGTGCTTATGAGCTTTAGGGTCGTAATAGTTTTTTTTTAAGCAATTGCATAGCTTTTATCACGGGCTTTGAGCTTTGAATGAAGAACACCCCCCACTCCGCCTACCATGTTGCCATGGTTAGGTTAGGTAACCATGGCAACGTGGTACAAAATATATAAATAATTATAATTGCATAAGTTGATAAAAAATTCTATGCTTTACCGCGGCAGTCCCCAAGTGCCACACGTTTTTTTTTTTTCAAATTATGGCCTCTCATGCTTATGCATATAGCCAGGGTCAAGCCAATATTTTAGAATAAGTTATGAACCAATTTTCATAAAACGGACCCGAAATTGTTTCAAAATAGTTAAAGCCGTCATAGTTTGTAAAGTCAGGGATAACATAAAGTGGTCGCTATTTACCCATGACCTTACAGAATATTTGAGGCGACGAGAAAAGTTCATATTCGGAAGTATATGTCTACAATCTCGTGGCATGGAAAAATAAATAAGAGTCCGTGATTTTTATATAGCAATACTAGCAGATTCCCGCGGTTTCACCCGCGTAAGTCCCGATCCCGTGGGAATATCTGGATCAAAAGTATCCTATGTTACTCAGGGTGAATGTAGCTTTCTAATGGTGAAAGAATTTTTGAAATCGGAAAATAGTTTCGGAGATTACCCCCAATATACATACATACATACATGTTACCAACGTTACCTCTTTATAATATTAGCATAGTATAGATAATATAGATATAGATTGGCAATTGTATTTGTATGCTTTAACTAGTTTTGATATGTGCGTTTTTCAATCATTGTTTACGCATACCTACCTATTTAAAGATCAAGATGACAATAATCTGATTACCCAAGGGTTTCTGTATACAAATTTTATTTACGCGAATAGGTCATCTGTTATGCATTCCATCTAAACATTGGACATTTGCAAAAATGCCAAGTCTCGAATTGAAAAAAATAAGGAACTTCGTTCCAATAATTTCAGTGAATACAAGCTTAGCGTCTGCTAAATACTCAGACTGAATATTACAAAAACTTCACATTTTTAGTAGTATTCAGGATCGGTCTTGTTGCGTCAACGACGCGATAAAATATACCTCCATTCAAAATTTAATCATGGTTGTGTTGATAAAATTTACCAAACCGTAAAATCCGAGTCTTCGAGGAAATGCTACCTATCGGAAATTTCGGTAGGAAAGAGAAATGGTTCTCCTACAACGTATCCGAAAGGCTCATTAGCTTAGAGCGCGTAGAGCTCCGCGGGCGGGGCGGCACGGCGCGGACAAATCGACAGCATTTACATCGTGGCTGTAGGATCACTGCCCGCGGGTAATGGACCGACATCATATCAAATTGCCAGCTTGCTCCTCTTGAAACATATAATCTATAGCTAACATCGGCACTGTCTATGTGTGCGACTGAACGATTGTTCAGAGCGGTTAATTGTAGGCGGCTTAATTTCTAATTGAGTCGTTTGTTGCTAACTTACTCTGATTCGGTTGTTTTTGTCATCAATATTTTGGGCGAAATATTATCATTTATTATGATGCCATTACCTAGCTTGAATTTGTTTTGTGAATTATGCGTATATAGGTATAATAGGTACCTATGTACGATTTGTATTTACTTCTTGCGTCAAGTAAGATTATCATCATGTGTATCTTATTAGGTACTGCTCTAAATACATAGTCATCATCATCCGAGCGATGTTCCCGGTTGCATCCCTCTCGAGAGCCCGGGGTCAGCTTTCCTACTTTTACGTCTCCACTTCGCACGATCTTCGGCATCCCGTGTAGTGAGGCCATTTGCACGCATATCCAATCTTACGACGTCAAACCAGCACTTCTTGGGTCTTCCCAATCTGCCGCGGCCAGGCGGAGGCGCCATAGCAAGACATTTGTTTCCCACGTAACTAGCCGGTTTTCGTAGAACGTGGCCATACCACCGTAAGCAGCATTCTTACAATTTGTCTGCAATGTCTCGGACATGAAGGCTGCCACTGATGCGGGAGTTTCTGACGCGGTCTTTTCGTGTCACTCCACACATCCAGCGCAGCATCTTCATCTCCGTGAAATGCAGCTCCTGCTTATGTCGCTCAAGCACTGGCGCCTCACTACCATACAAAAGCATACCATACTCACATACATACAAACCCTTCAGTTTAACCGGCATTTTGGGGTCACAGATGACACCAGTTACCACTCGTCACTTAGCCCAAGCTGCCGAAATGCGGGACTTGACGTCGCAATCGATGTCGCCGGACTCGTGAAGCACAGATCCCAAGTACTTAAACTGGTCTGTCCGCTCAACCATGTGACCGTCTACGCAGACAGGTGTGGGATCTGTGGTATTGCTAGCCAAGTATTCGGTCTTCGCTACGTTGAGTTGCAAACCGCCGTTCTCAAGCGACTCTTTCCACGCATTTACACGCCTTCCAAGTCGTTCCTTATCCGAGTCCGCTAGCGCAATATCATCAGCATACATGAGCATCCACGGGGGCTGCTCGTGTGCATCTCGGATGATTACGGACAGCTCTAGGTACATAGTACCTACCTATTTAAAACAATTTCACTAGGCCAAACTTTATTTTTTTCTTCCACTATTTATGAAGTGGTGTGGCAGACATAGTGTTAGTTTTCAGCTTGCCCTAGAGTTTCAAACTTGACCTAACGACTGTTATCAGAGATAATAACCGGGACCAATTGCTTAACGTGCCGAAACACGGAGAAGCTCGTAAAAGTATTTTTTTGCCACACAAATTATCGGTCACCCATTAAAGACATGACTGCGCCAATCATGCAGCTAGACCAATGAGCTCCTCCTAAACTATATTTTAATCGAACAAGTCTCAGATAGTTAGGTATAGTAAATAATTCATAAACAAACAAAAGTACACGATTCGATTCTGTGATTCGATGTGCTAATGTGCATCCATTAGCTCAGACTCGAATTGTGTGTTTCTTATCTCAGCATAAAGCCGTGTGCCGAAATGACTCTTTCACCTCTTTCCCGCTGGATCGCGGCTTAAATGCCGACTAACTTATCCTGTTACTTGTAACTCCGTGTAACTTATAATTTTCGAGTAAAATGATCTTACAATTTTCTAAAAACTCTTTTTAATTTAAAAAATCGTAAAACATTTCCTCGCATTGACGCTTATAGAGCAATACCCATTAGATAAGATTACCTAGATGGCATAGATTATCCTGGCTTAAACACATTTTATATCTACGTGTGTAGTTATTTACACTTAAAGCTCTTAAGAACCAAGTTTGCGTACCAAGCAGCCCATTGGTTTAGTGAATTTGTGAATAACGTTTTAATTTATTCTTGCTAACACACCACCATCTCAGGCAATCGTACCTACATAAACATCGGAAGCTATTACAAATAGTGAATTACACAGAATTTAGGTACTATCAACAACAAAAGTGGGTTTCCAGTTAGCCGAAACATTCGTTTGAACCGAGCGCCGAGCCTGAATTACACACACATACACATTGACGTAGGTATATCTATAAATATCAAATGTGTGACAATTATTGTGTCTTTATTGTGTGTCGCATGCAAGCAGACGATAGATAGTAGGTTATAATTAACAATAAAGTAGTAGGTATCTTTACTAATTGAACCTAAATTTACCTTGCAAGCGAAATTAGACCTTACGGTGTATACCCAGTTTCGTTGTTGATAGTACCTACCTACTTAAAAACGTTTCCATTTCAAAGGTAAACTTTTTAGGGAATGATGTTATAAAAGAGCCTAAATAGTTAAAAGGAGGTCAGTAAAAAGGAAGAAAAAGCAAATATTGAGACGAAGATAGAACCTGAAGTTGAACTTTATAACGATGAAAGGGGATTGAGAGGAATAAACGTCGACGTACGAAATTAAGTCTCTACTATTTCTCGTAAGGAAAACTCTTAGAAGAAGGAATTAGTTTTTCATAAAATTGTTTCAACTTCAATTTCTAAGTTACCTACTTTGTTTATTTTTTTATTCATCCCGTTTCACCCACAGCTTCCACGTGTAGGTAAGTCCTGATCTCTGAGAATTTACAAAAAAATCTCTTTTAGCGGATAACCTAACCTACCTATGTCATACAATCTGCACGCCAAATATTTGCCCGATCCGGTGATAGTCACGACAAACGATTTTGATATTGCCTGTATATTCGAAGACCCGCAAAAAAAAGCATTTGTTTTCTAAATACAAATTGTCAGTAGGTACCTACAGTTATAAAAAAAACTTGAAAGGTGTCAAGGGACACCCGGATGGAACGAGGTTCCTTTCTATGGGAAAGAGAGAGCGAGACAGACAGAGAAACACGCGCACGCCGCAAGGCTTACAACTATAGCAAAAAGTGTCGTTACTACTTTTAGTCTTAATTTATTCCGTCTAGCCCCCTTTCGCAACGCGCGATATGGAACTTCCTTCCAATAGTATATTTATTATAACTAACTAGCAGTGCCCGCGACTTCGTCCGCGTAGAATAGTGACTTTCAGGATTTGTTTATTTATTCTTCTGTAGGTACTTATAACTTTTTGTTTTGAGCCGCGCGGCATGGTATTTCTCGCAGAGGCTACCGCCCGCGCCGCGCCCCCTCATACATGCGCGCCATTGCGCGCGCAATACTTAATACTTATTTAGTTGCAACATACTCAAATTTTTAATATTGCGATATCTTTTGAATGAAATGTCCGAATTGAATAATTCAAAAGGTCCTAGAAAGGTATTGAATTCATCTTGAATATGAAGTAATTTATTTTGATAAGGATTAATACCAAGGTACAAAATAAAAGGTTATTAAAGAGACGCCATTTTAATTATTTAAAAAAATAACAAAAACACTTATTGTGAGATAACTACAATAGTTAGACATATGGTGTCGCGATGTTTTTTTTGTAGACAATTACATGTTGTACAAAGTTGTAGTACATAGTTTTGTTCTGTATCCAATAGTTTTTGCAGCGCACGCGATGTAAGAAATATTTTGGTTCTTTTTTTCAAACCTTGTGTTACATTATTGAACTTTTAGTAAGGATCCCTATTTTTTTTGAAAATATAATATAGCCTATAGCCATCCTTAATAAATGGACTATCAAGCACTGAAAGAATTTTCGAAATCGGACCAGTGGTTCCTGAGATTAGCGCGTTCAAACAAACAAAAAAACAAACTCTTCCGCTTTATAATATTAGTATGGTATAGATAATAAGACACACTATAGACTTTTTCCTGATCAAACTTTCTGCCTTTATATAGCTTTATTAGTAATATGAGAACATGTCGGTTGATATCAAATCAGTGTAAAGAGCGCAATTTCGGGTCCAAAATAATCAATCTATCGGCTGTAATCGTCGCATAATTCGATCGCTTAAAAGTCTGTAGTCTGCGGGTCCCTTATAGTATAAATAGATGAATCGGTTCATATAACTATATATTTATTATCTTCACGCCGAACAAATAATTGTTACACAGTTCTGGTCAAAGTGTGGTATACCGCAGCCGCAGTGCACTCGACACCCTCCATGATTGCAACTAACATAGAGTAGGTATTTCGTCAGCCGACATAATAATTTATAGTAGATATAGTCACATAACAAATTAATGTTAGATATGAATTATTTTATAAATGTAATAAAGGTATATATGTAGATTTATCACATCACATCATCACACTAATAATTTTATAAATCGGAAAGTTTGTTACCATATTTGTTTGTTTGATCCCTATATTTAAGGTCAAACGGCTCGGCCGATTTGGATGAAAATTTGCATGGGGAAAGTTTAAGTTATGGAGAGTATTTTATGTCTTTTTGGTCCAATAATCCTGTGGGGCCGGAATTTACGCAGGTGAAATCGCGGGGCGTAGTTAGTATTTAATAAAAACAGGATCAAAATCTCAATGATCTCAAACACTTTGCGCTATTTGTATAGGTTGCAGAACACCGTTAAAAGTAGAATAAGAAGAGGATGATCTGTGACCAGCAGTGGGACAGTAGGGGCTAGAAAAATAGCATACACACTTTTATATATTGCACAATAAAATTCTATAGGTATAGTTAGCTGGGCTGAGTAAGCTCGCAGATACTAACCCATACTTCATTACTCACAAGGATTAAACAAAATAAGAAACGAATAAACAAACACTTTTAAACGAAACGTTTATTTTGAGAGTAAACTGTAGTTTACTAAATAGAAGCAACTTCAAGTATGATCTCGTTAGAGTCCGGTTAGGATGATTTATGTACGTTGCCGTGGCGGAGACCACCCGTTTCTGTCCCTTGATTAATTACCTGCAGTTATACAGCCCGTGAGAAAACTATCGGTCTCTCTCTCTGTAGCTGTAGCTTCATTTGTGTGGACTTTGAATTATTTGTAGTAAATAAACTGGACATTAACTCTTATTGCCTGGCGAACTCGACTGTGTTCCATTACTTAAAATATAGGTTGCTGCAGATATGGAAAGCGGGCCGGGGGTCTTCTACTGCCGTTTTACACCTCCAGTCTCACCTCTTAAAGCCACAGCTATATTTCACATTAGCTGCGGCCCGCGGTTTCACCCGCGTAGGTCCCGATCCCGTGGGAATATCGAGATCAAAAGTTGCCTATGTTACTCTTCGATAATGTGGCTTTCTTTTGGTGAAAGAATTTTTGAAAGCGGTCCAGTAGTTTTTGAGTTTATTCATTACAAACATACAGACGCACACACACACACACAAAAATACAAATCTTTCATCTTTATAATATTAGTAATAGAAGTATAGATATAGATGTAACGGTGTGAAACACACGTAGAATATCACAGACCAAGATTGAAATTTGGAATACTGATACTTGGTAACATCTTACACCACAACACGGCAACGTCTCTATTGGTAACAGTGGTCAAACGCTCAACTATCAATCAATTAAAAAACTATCCATCTATTACACTTGTTATTTACAAGCGAATAGTGGTGCATCTACCCCGCAGTTACTTTGACCAATAATACGCAATAACTTGAAGTAATATTTTTTAAGGATTACATGTTTTATATTTTTAGGATCTCGTAATATAATGTTCGTCAAAATATATTTATACTTAGCCTAGTCTTGTCTAGTTAGTCCAGTCTAGTTATAACACTATTATTGTTGGCCTTAAGGCGACCTGAAAACGAAGAGTTGCTAGCTTATAAGCACACAGTGCGTTACGGCAAAAAGAAGAAGACAAATTATTATTTTTTAATTTCTTTGTGTTCGTAGAGCTTATTCAACCGCTTTGCAGTTTAATCCACAAGAGTATGATAGTAAATAATGAATGTATAATCTCAATTTTTTTTTATTTTTTTGACAAACGCTTTTGAACTTGATGTTCAAAAGCGTTTGGTGCGCAAAAACGACGACACTCACCAGGATGTTTATTTTGAATGGGGCATAAAATAAAATAATATTAAAAACGTTGTTACTGCGTTACGGTTAAACGTTTGGCACGAAATATACTGCAAGGCTTTATAGCCGTCAGGTCATGACGTCAAACTGAAGCGGCATAGAATACTTACCCACAGGCATAAAGGCCATCGTAGCTTCACGTAAGCACCCGAAATAGTATGCACGTAAAAGTAATAACATGAATATTCATTTATTTCAGTTATTGAACGAGTTTTCACTATGAACTCCTTTATTGTGGGGTAAAAGTGTTTCATGTATTATTCAAAGTGTTGAATGATCGTGGCCCGAGCGTGGCTAAGCCGCTCGTTACGTTGTACCGAGCTTTCACGCATTCATCTAATGGCACCATTTGCTCAGATTGTTTGGGAGCTCTATGCTCGCCACTGATTGGACTTAAAAATCCGTAAGATATTCTGTCCCCGTTTGAGAACGACTACTGCCACTCCTAGGGAGTTTTTTTTTAATATAAAAAAGGGTACCGACCGACCTACTAAAGTATACCAAAATGTAACAGACTTGAAAACCCTGTTCCGACTTAATATATTTTTTTTGCTGTTTAGAGAAACTATAGCAAATCAAGTAAAAAAATATTAGTTGATATTATTTTGATAAGGTTTGCAAGTTATGAATAGACAACACTCGAATTTTACAGTTATACTATTTTAAAAAGGTACAATGCTATTATTTTAATGCTCTCCGCTCTGCTGCATTGTATTTGTGGCGTAAAAATGTTTTTTTAAAGGATAGGTTACTTACTGTTGTTAGTACCGTGTAGCCCCGGCATAGAATAGGGCTATCCCATATCTTCCTCTGGATGTCGTAGAAGCCTACTAAGGGATCTAGGGGAACCAAGCAAATCGGGAGTTCTCCCCGCGTTGTGGTAAGTAAACTGCTTGCTTCCAAGGAGGTTTGTTGACATGTAGCCCGGCAGGCGGCCGGCCGTAAAAAAATTGCCAAATCTATTTGCAGTAGTCAATGAAGGCTTACCTACTGTGCCCTAAATCATTTTGAATGACGGAGGAAGAAGAGGACGTTAGTTGTTCCGAACAGTAGCGCCTAATAAAATCAATTATTTTTCAAGCGATTTCAGAAAACCTAAATTAAATAAGGGATCTAGTCAGCTTAAGCCGGTTGAGCTATAATATTTCACGTATCTAAGTAAATACCGTTATCAGGGGTCACCATTGTGCCGACCTCGCGATGCTAGGGTTCATTTCAGTTGAAAATCAGAAATGTGTTCATTTTAATCTCATGGGAAATTGTACGGCGAACCAGCTTTTCCATATTAACAAAACTTTAATCTAACCGGTCGGTGCGGTGAATCCCGGTGGGGAGGCCGCGGTGTAGCGAAGCTAAATTTTTGTGGCTAGTAAATTTTCTTTAAGTCCGTCTCGTGGCAGGAGGCCAAAGTACCCATGTGTTGCTAAAATCTCATTTTATACTCTTGTTTTATACATTCAGTGGCAATTTTGTTAAGTAGTATGGGTACCAAGAGGTCACCCTTGTTAACTTCGCCGACGAGAGTCTACGTGTGGAGTTGCGACAACTTAAATAACTGGTAATAGTTTTAACAAAACAAACGAACACCGCTCTAGAAACAACTCATCTAAAATGCGTACAATACATCTTCTGTTAACAACGTAGCTCGTTTCAGCTGCAGACAAAGTGACGGAGCATATTTCAGGCACTATCAATAACGTTCGCTTTGTATCTGAGTATCGTATCGCTTGCTTGTTTTGCATTTGTTGTCCTTCATTTTTGTCGAGAACAAAAACAGTAGTAGGTATGTGTAGCGTAGATAATGGTGGAACGATCTCTTGACGAATTACAAGAGAGTGTGTGTGCAATATTGCGGACTTCGGGCGCCGTCCGTCGCTCCGCTACTGTTTGCCGCCCTCTTTCTCGTCTAGACGTCACTAGAACATGCCTTCTTTTTTCTAACTTACGTGAATCGTCGTCTCTACAGTCTGTAGAGTCTACAATATATAGTATAGTACTTATCTGCACCACAATCACTATTTACTCTGCAACCGTGGATCAAACAAAAATTTGTAGTACTAGGTATTGTTTTTCAAAATGTTGACTTCGAAGCGCAATGCAGATATCTTTCAACGGACTGAGGTAGGTAATAACATTTGTTGGATTTAATTATTGATCTCAACTTAAAATGCATTTAGATACTTATTAGAGTGATCAGGTAATTTCATCGCGATTTGTGGAGTACCTCATCTCTCATTTGTCGTTTTGGGCGTGAAGTCGTAAAATAAAAACGAAAATGTTAAGTACATTTTAGACCTCATACTATATCTCTGGTGCAAAGTGATCAAGCTCAAAATACCCCTCTGCATGGCAATAGGTTCCTAAATACTTAATTAAGCAATTAAGTAATATGTACTATTAACACTTACATGCTGCGTTTACCATCGTTAAAAAATACGGTAAACCTAGTTACAATACAATTTGAGCCAATTTCAATACCAACCCGATACCACATACCTACCTACACAAAAAGTGTCGAACCGTCGCACGTCGTCGTTAAAGGGATAAATAGGAATAGGATTTCATAAAAGGTTTATCCGGAAATAGTCTTTGATGCCGCTGCCTGCCAAATACATACGTCGTATCATCTGTACATACCGACTACAAGACCAAGAAAAGAAAATGTTTATTATGTCTTCCCCAAAAATATTATAAAAGATTGGAAATACTATGTAACTAGGTATGTTTTCCTTGATATTAGGGAAGCATCGACCTTTTTATTATTGACCGAGATGTAGTACCTACTCGTAATATTACATAGGTAGGTAGGTACTGAGCACTTAGGTGATGCAAAAATATTATGTGATATAAGATAGGAATAAGTAATCCCAAGATACCTACATATTATGTACAAAATGTACATATCCATGATTGTTTTTAAATCTATCACAAAAATAAATAACGATTCACGAAATCTTTATGTTTAAAATAAGAAAAAGAAATGGTTTTTTTTTGGCATAGCTAGCTAGGTGTGACGACATTTACGGTAAGTACCTATACACTAATAGCCTTATTAATAAACGTGAAGTAAGGTTGGGGTAGTGAGAAAATGTTTTGTCTTTTTCCGTGACAAGAACTTTCAAAGTTGACAGACAGAAACAAAAGGTGGTAAAATTATTCCGACCTTACTCCACGTTTATTATTAAGGCTATAAGTATTTAAACCGTAGTAGGAAAATCACGACCAAAAGAACAAAAAAACATTTTTCGTCAAAAGAAAGTAGAGCCCACACGATTAAGCATTGACATAAATCGAAAAAAAATCACTTTTGAATTTATTTCAATCCAAAAGGGAAGAATAAAAACAAAGTGTATATTGCGAGTGCGAACACAACGTGTTTTCATGTTATCAGTAGTTTTCACATATGGAAATGTGGCCTATTTGATTTGCACGGGTTTCAAAGGGGTTTGTAATCTCGCAAACGGATGTCGCTTCGCCACGCTCGTAGCTGTCTCTTTCGTAGTATGCTGACACGAGGTACGAATTTTTCAAGACAAATATGTTTCATCAATCTATTTGTTGGGATTACAGATTTATTTATAGTGAAAATTATTTTATTCTTATAAATTTTTACTTGATTAAATCAGCCTAAAACATTGTAATTTATTTATGTTAATGTGATCTAAGGATATTTTTACACTTAGAATTGTATTTTTTTTGATGTAATATTGTATAAATAAAGATCTTTTGAAATTGAATTTATAGTGAAATGCTGTTTGTATAACCTAGTAGTACAACTCTATAATAGAAGATAATATAGATAATATTATTTTCCAATAATATTATCTATATTATCCAACATAATCTTTCTAATAATATAAAATTTCCATGTCACAATGTTAGTTACCGTACTCCTCCGAAACGGCTTGACCGATTTTTACCAAATTTTATATGCGTATACAGAAGGTCTGAGAATCGGCTACTATCTATAATTTATAAGGCAAAACAACGTTTGCCGGGTCAGCTAGTTTACTATAATATTTAAAATCCAATAATGAGGTATGGTCAAGGTATGGTACCTAAAAGGCTGGCTGCATTGCCTCTTTGGATAGCAATACCTATTCGTTGGCCAAAGTAGCCGCCGACCCTTTGATCACCAGAAGCTAAAACTAATAATTTTGAATTTTGTTGGTATTTGATCTACAATAATAATTGTTAGCATATTTTCCAGGCGTAAATATTTTCCGTTTAAATTCCAATAGCAGAAAATAAAAAATATAGCGTAACGATAGCAATTAACGTCTAACGTTGAACTCTTCAATGAGTGTCGAGTTAAATAACTGTTAGTGGGTGTTTTTGCTAGGTTAATATTGTGATATTGGAGGATAGCAGACAGCTTGTTATGAACACAATGCATCAGGGGCTTCTGGTGTAACAGAACGTATGACGGGCTCAGAGACAACACTCACGAGTCCACTTTATCATTCCTACCTAGTACCTACAGTTTACTGGGAAACAGCATCGAATTTTGTTTGTGCGAATTTTTCGACTAGAAAATTGAAAGGTAGATTCAGCGAATTTGGTCAATAGGACAGTACATGTGTAGGTTGTTTAAAAAAAAAGGCTAGTTCGTGGCTTGTCGGGCCACGTGCAGTGTAGGGTTTTTCATAAAATAACTGGAAATGCAATTTGGAAAATTCGTTATAACTAACACCTAAACTACCTAGTACCTATGTATGTAGTATTGAACAGAATTTGTTCGAAATTTTACTTTTTTATTTCTTTAAATTAATCGTAGATTTGAAAAGACTGGTCACCTGTTATAATTATCTTTCAAACTTACTACTATCGTGAATACTACTCATGATATTCTATATCCAAATATAGCCGGCTGTTAGAGGGGGGATACAAATAACTCTAAAAGCTAGAACTTTAGAGCTCAATATTGTGAAAACTATACCCTACAATGAAAAATAGTTTTTGAAATCCCACAATGATAAGGCCGCCCATTGTGCCACCTAGATATAAGTTATTTTATGTATTTCTTTGAATTTTATTTTTTAAATTAGTGTTACAATAAAGAATTAATCAATCAATGATTTTAAAAGAGCTATCCAACGATACCCCACACGATCATAAATAATATTCATCCCCCATTTTACATAACGTATCCCGTAAAAAATGTTTATTTATTTTTTTATATTGTAATACTTCCTCGGTGTAATCAATATGTACCTACATATACTCATGCAAAGTTACAGCTCTTTAGTACTAAACGTATCTGAGCTAAGCCGCGGACAGACAGACAAGCGAACATGGCGAAACTATAACGGTTTCTTGTTGACTACTAAACCCTAAAAACGCGATAGTATGGAGCGAGAATGTTCAACTACTTGTATTAAAGCTCTAAGTCCTCAGTACCTGACCTACCTATTTGGCAATAGCTTTATCAACTTATTAACAAACGCTTTTGGCATCACTCCAGGGGCTTCATTTAACATATAAAACTTAATTTGTCCAATTATTCCAATCACATTAGATGGGTATAGGTAAGAGTTCTACAGATTTTTGTCGTTTAAGTGGTCGATTAATTAAATTAACGTTAGCTATCCTCTAATTTATAAGGTGAGTTTGCAACAGAGATTAGCAGGACCTATCTAAGTTAATTATTTTCCGAGTTATTCTAAATTATTTAAAAAAATACAAGAAAGTATAAAGTAATTAAACCATTCACTACCTATTTCGTCATATCTGATGAAATAGGTAGTGCTTAAACGCCCAACTAAACGATGATATGTATCGTTTGTCATTTCCTGTGGCATGAATTGGGCATGAAGTTTCAATGTGGACAGACGGAAACAAACGTTACATAACTTAGACATCTGTTAATCATGATTTGTGTTTGGGGGTAGGTAAATAAGTCACTTAGCAAACAAAAAAAACACCTTTATCAAAATCGCTTCATTCGTTTGGAAGCTACGATGCCACAGATAGATACATAGACACCTCTCAAACTGTGTGATATCAACCCTTCCTTTTTTATTCTTTCTTTTCAGGGGTGTTATAATTTTGACCCTTCTTTTTCCGTCGGGGTAAAAAAATACAGTTTATAAATGTGAATAAGTAGGTATAAAGCCGAACATCCACCGACAATTAAACTAAGTTAAACTAACTTAAACTAACTTAGCTAACTAATCGCTAGTTTTTATGACATTTGAACATAGTTTGCGGTGGCCCACTGTAGGAAACACTGCTTCTGGCCATGCAGTTCGACCATAAGGTTTGATCAATCGAACTACGTGCACATACTCGCTCAACAGCAAAGTTCAACTAACTTAGTTCGGCTCTATAGACACGAATGTACTTAATAAGGTCCATGTCTACAAAATACTCTACGATTAGTCGTGCCAGTTTGCACAAGACTTAATTCACTAAATCCATTTTAATGGATTCTTGTGATTTTTGCGCCGCGCCGGCCCGACGTTCTGAGCACCGTCGCCACCAATTCAAAACTAATTAACAGCTCAAGTGCAACCAATTTCAACAAGTTTCCATTTTCGAAATAATTTGAGCTAAATGAAAAGCCTATAAAATCTTGAGTTCTTTTATTTTAATTGTTTAGTGGAATTTGGTTCAGGAATTACGAATTTAGATGAAAGGTAAGTTATTAGAAACTAGCTGCGTCCCGATCCCATGCTTTACCGGATCAAAAGTAGCCTAGGTACCTACTATATATTTTTCCAAAGTTCTATCTATCTCTATGCCAAAACCACCCATACAAATGTTGATCCGCTGGGACATAAAATCACCATCCATCACCAACCCTAGTATCACTACTTTCTTAGCAAGACCTTACTACAGGTACTTGTACAATGTATGTATTCTGTGGTACATGGCCCATGGTCTCAAAACCTAACGGTATGAACAGGGCCTCAACTTTAATTCTCCGGACGAAAAACGAAACGAAAGCAAATTTGTCATCCACCCTTCAATGACAGATTTTCTTCTGGAATTTTCGTTTTTCGTTCGTAGAATTAAAGTAGAGGCCCAAATGGCAACTAAAGATTTCTTAGTATTCTCGTATTTTCATGGCCATGTTTGTTTTAACATGAAAAGTAAATTTAATATATTATTTTCACACTTTACACATTTTTCTATCCCTCGTATAATGAATCCTACAGTAACTTTTGCTGTTGGGCCATAAAAATGTTAATTCGGCTACGTCAAATGAATGAGAACCGTCGTAAATGCAAACACGACTTCAATGTACATACTACATAGGTACCTACATCTTGCTTATGTAATAAACTTGATTGCAGATCTTACTTGAGGGCATAAACAGAAGAAACAACATTTTCGCTTTGTTTTAAGTCCTTAGGTAGAAAGAGAAGCTGATCTACCACCTAGGTACCTACCTACTAATGGGATTGGCGTTGGTACTACATGAAGCCCAGTACATTCGACTTACCTTCTCGTCATTCTTCATAAGTAAGAATCACACCACCTTATGAGCAAGCATAACTATAGGTTCTCCCATCGATTATAAATAATTTTGTCTGAAATAACAACATCGTCAGTCAACGTTTATTTAACTGATAAATTATGTGGATTTTCACTTTTTATCCAGAGGGTCCAGAGACCCCATCTATATATTTATTAATGGATTTTATAGTAAGCTTATACTCATGTGTCTAATGTCTATACGCAAATAATACCTGCATACTTTTAAGTTCTGTCGTTTGAAGAAAAAAAAAACTATATAACCTTATAATACCTTTTATTGTTTTTCAAAGTATTCACCACGAAGTTAAATACACTTTTCCATTCGCTCGAACCAGTTATTATAACATTTATTCCACTCCAAAGTGGGGGTGTTCAAAATGGCTGACTTGAAAGCGTCGACCGCTTCTTCACTGCACTGGAACCTTTGACCACGAAGAGTTTTCTTAATTTTAGGAAATGTAAAGAAATTGTTAGGGCTTAGGTCAGGACTGTATGGAGGATGGTCAAGAATTTCTACGTTTTCCTGCTTCAAATACTCAATCGTTTGACGAGCGGTGTGTGAGCTTGCGTTGTCATGGTGCAGGATGATGCGTCGCTTTGGGCTAGATTTCCGAAGTTCGGCGATGACTTGTGGTAAACAAACTGTGGTATACCACTCCGCATTAACCGTTCTACGATCTTCAAGTGCAATCGTCGCAACATGACCGGTTTTCGCCACGAACGTAGCCACCATCTTCTTTGAAGTGCTTCGAGAGCGAACAACTTTAGTCGGCTTTGGCTCGTTTTGGAAAACCCAGACTGTAGATTGTTGTTTGGAATCAGGATCGTAGGCATAGATCCAAGATTCGTCACCACTGATGATGTCGTAGACGTGATTTGACTCTCCTCGGTTGAACCTCTGAAGAGTTTTCTTACACCATCTGACGCGGGCCGCCTTATGATCGTCGGAAAGCAAATGCGGGATCCAACGGCAAACTAGTTTTCTCACACCAAGCGCCTCATGCAATATCTTTTGAATGGTTGTCCCTGAGATGCCTAATAACGCCTCTATCTCTCGATATGTCACATGACGATCTTCGACGATTAGTTGTCTCACAGCAACGATGTTATCTTCAGTGAAGGCGGATTTTGGACGTCCTTCACGAGATTTGTCACTAAGTGTGGTATGTCCACGCTCAAATTCCAAATACCAGCGTTCGATGGTCCGCAGACATGGGACTTCATCATGGAATACAGATGTTAACTCTTCGAAACACTGAAGTCGCGTGAGGCTTCTTCGAAAGTTATAGAAAATTATTGCACGAACATTTTCCTTAGTAAGATTCATTTTCGTACGTGACCTGACAGATTCAAACCAACGCTGTGACTAAACAATTGCATTAATCCTAATGCTTTCAATTGTTTTGATATTCGAAATTCTAACAAATTTGAATTTTGTAAAGTTCTAATTTTAAAATTGGCGGCAAATATACAAACGACAGAACTTAAAAGGCATGCCTAGTATTACTACCTAAAATTTTGAATAACTTTTGTGGTTTTCCTAACCACGACAAGAATCCCATTCAATATTATTCTATCAATTTTAATACAGATTCAATCCTAACTTGGAAAGTAAATATCGTCGGACTTTCAGTATATTTTATCGAGTAAATAGTTTGTCTTAGATCTTTCCACAATGTTCCCTGGCTGTAGAGAATCACGGAAGTATTTGCCGAAGATATTTTAAGGCCAATCACGTAGCCCCGAGTGGACGACAACATGTCCCTAGAATTTTTAAAAAGTCTAAGAAAGACAAGGACGCTTCGAATCCAATAGAATCGGACTTGCTATTAGGGAAGCCGTAGTACCTACTATCTTCTGTTGAACCGGAAAACAGAAGCTATAGATGGTAATCTGACTGATTTCCCTCAATTAGATCTCATTGATTCTAAGCCGGTTGCGATTAGGACAACACTTTGACGAGGGAAATACACATTTTATGGATTTATTATAGAGGGATATAGATTTTCTTTTACTCTGTCCTTTTCGGGCATAGTTATATTTTATTATGTGTTTATCATGTAGGGAACTGAATTTTAGATATTAGTATTTGAGTAATTATGTGTCAGTAATTATTGTTTATTCTCCTGTTAAATAAATAAAATAGGTCTAGGTCCTAAGGTACTAAACTTTCTCTAACTCGTGTTTCGTTAAAATCTCTTCACAATCAATCTACAATATCCGAATACGAACAATGTGTTAAGATTCATCGATTCCATTTATATACAATAAAGGAAAGTTAACCAATTAGTTTTGTTCTGTGTATTGCAGACGTTAATGAAGTTTTATTTAAAATTTTAATGGGCTCAAGACGACGGCACCTACCGACGCTAGTGCTAATCTTATAAATTATGAAAAACAACGAGATAGCAATAAATTGCAATTCACAATTCAGTTACCCGAGACTGGTGGAGTAATGAGAGGGTTGCTATCACGAACAGCGTCTGCTACCCTCTAAGGGTGGTTGCACATTGTTGTGATGTCCCAATAGTATACAAAATAAACTTTAGGTGTCCTCTCTTGCTGTTCAGACTATACCTACATACAGTTATAAACTAACATTAACTAACTGTAAATTAATCGTTGCATTGTCAGAACACAATGTAATTTTCATTTAAATATACTAGCTATGTTTCGCTGTTTCATTTGTGTAAGTCACGAAACACAAGTATTTTAAAAATATAGTTTCTTGTAAACATTATTTCTTAGTGTTAATCCACACTTTAGGAATACTGCTTTTGAAAAAATGCTTTCAAAAACTTTAGTACCCGCAAGAACACACGAAGAGGTGCTTTCTTAAATTCGACCCTACTACCCGTGGCTACCCGTGGCGAAGCGGTTTAACGCGTTGGTTCGGATTACCAATAGTCGCGGGTTCGAATCCCGCCGGGCACTAAAGTTTTTGAAAGCATTTTTTCAAAAGCAGTATTCCTAAAGTGTGGATTAACACTAAGAAATAATGTTTACATGTTTGGAATGTGTCATCTTATATTGTAATCAGTTCCATGTAATATGGGAAGTTACAAGCCGAGTCGATCTGCAAAGTTCGCCGGTAGATGTCACTACGAGGCCTTACTCGCAAGAACACACGAAGAGGTGCTTTCTTAAATTCGACCCGGCTGGAGGGCTACCCGTGGCGAAGCGGTTTAACGCGTAGGTTCGGATTACCAATAGTCGCGGGTTCGAATCCCGCCGGGTACTAAAGTTTTTGAAAGCATTTTTTCAAAAGCAATATAGTTTCTTTCTTAGCGAATGCTTCAGTCATAGCTATCTGTACTTATGCCCATGGAATTAGTTATATACTCGTATTAAGTCCATTCGTAAGCCTTAGAATAATAAGTTTATGTTAGTACGGGCAAAGGCAACCCCAGCATTTGACTTCTAAATTTCATATAAAACCAGGTATAAAAAACGCAACAAATTATATTACAACTACCCCACTAGTGGTTGTGTTAATGTCTTGATAGGTACAAGTTTTAATTCAGTTACTAGAACGTTTTGGGGACGCGGGCAGCATACGGGATCACAACTTCATTACAATGCAGCTCGACTAGCTGGAAACAGCCACTCTTTACACGAATGAGATATGAATTGCTGTTAATAACATATGTACCTATGGTTTTTAAATGTTTCAATGAATACTGTGATTGTAATCTTCTATACATATAATAAAATCGTAACTCAGCGGTGTCTGTTTTTGGAAGATATAAAAAAAATATAAATTGTATGGGTATCTATGAACGCAGTAGAACCTATTTTTCTGTTTTTCTGGTTGTCTGTTTGTCTGTTTGTCTGTTTGTCTGTTTGTCTGTTTATCTGTTTGTCTGTTTGTGTGTGCCTTTGTGCCCGCTAATCTCAGAAACGGCTTATCCGATTTTAACCAAATTTGGTATGCAGATAGCTTTAGATCCCGATTAACATATAGGCTATTTTTTATCCGGATATTTTGTCCGGTTATCCGGATAAAGTGATTTTTCTGCTTTTACTTAGTTAGTTTGAATGTTGTATTGAAGAAGTATGTTGTGTGGAATCAATACATGACTAACCGGATATCCGGTCGAAAATAAAAAAAACCGGATATCCAGTTTTTTTTTCAGGAAATTCCTAAAATACCGTATACCTTTGTCTCTCCATATATCCGGATCCTTCGGACATACGGAAATTCTTTATAATGGTTGTTTGTAACCGACTTTAAAAAAAAGAGGATCTGCTCAATTCTACCCGCATATTGTTTGTATGTGAATATGTTCAAACCGTACTCCGGCATATAAAGTCCGATTTCGATCATTCTTTTTTTATTAGGAAAGTGAGAGTCCCGAGTTAGTTCCATAAATTGTTGGTAAAGTCTGATGAGAACCTTCGGAATGATGAGCAGAATAGCATCCCGCAATGCTGTAAATTACTAATTTTTGGACTTCCATCAATAGAATCGGCTTATTAAGAACAAGGTATAAATTGATGGACCACCTGAAACCACTTTCTCAAAAATTCTTCAGTGATTAAAGTTACGGTTACAATTTTGATCATTTTTAGTGGCAGTCGAAAATTCAATAAAAAGGATTTAAAAAATATAGCTGTAATGGGGCAGTTTTACTGAGTAGATGCTGATTGCATGTAGTTTACGTGGCACGATGGCAGCTGTGGATTCCGATTCGAGGGTTCCGCGTTCGAATAGGCCACCGTTCCTTAAAAAGGGAATGCGCCGGTCTGTGCGGCGCATTCCCTTTTTAAGGAACGGTGGCCTACCGAGCCGAGTGATGGCTTCCGATTCGACGGCTGCGCGTTCGAGTCACGAGTCCCGGACACGACGTTACGTTTTACCCTCCAGATGGTCGTCCACCTTGCCGTTGTGAGGGGACTCAGTAGCTGAAAGCTAAGAGGCGCACGAGTTGGGAAACCGGGCTTGCCTGGCTTCTAATCCGTAATCCCGCATCAGCGGGCTCGGGGGTCCTTTCCGCAAGAAAGGGGCCGCATGGAAGATAACCACTATAAAAAATCACCTCAGCCTCTGGTGGTGAACTCGGTGAGGGAGGGGGGGCTTTATCACCGGCTTTGGGGGCCTCGAGACGGTGGCGTGACCGTGCTGAGGGAGGGGAAACGGAGAGGGATTGTCTATCGGGCAGAGGCAGAGATGAGGCTTGGAAAGGCCGCCGTTGTCGGGTAAACCTATGGTAGGGAGCCCAACGAGAGTGGCCTGACAGTGCATAAGGTGCAGTACCCACGTAAAAAAAGATATCATTTAGTTAAGCTACCCAACTTCAGCTTACTGAAAGCTTACTACTACAGCTTACTATAACAGAAAGTCAGTTGCACTGTATGTTGGAGAGCTTATTTTTATTGTTTTGTCCTAATTCGAAGTCGGGTTTTGATTTTTTTTAATTTTCGATTAAGGCTACTTCTTATTATAAGTAATGCGTATAAGCATGCAACACGTTACCTACCGCTGCGCTGTGCAAAATCTACACTTAAATAGACTCTGCTATGATTCTCTTCTGTTCAGCAACAGACTTCCCTGGTCGTCCGTTCAAGTGTAGACTTTTGCTCAGCGATGGGTAGGTAGTCCGAAAAACGCTGACGAAGTCGCGGGCACAGCTATGTAGAAATAATATTGCTTAGGTTGTGTGTAGAGTTTTGCCCAACGCCCACCCCAAATTAAACTAAGTTAGGTAATTTATAAACATAACAAAAAAAAAATATAGTAAAATAATCTATACTTCTATACTAGTCTACAGGTACTAATAATATTATAAAGAGGAATAATTTGTATTTTTGTCTGTGTGTGTCTGTGCATGCTTGTTATGAATAAATTCAAAACTACTGGACCGATTTCAATTTCAAATTTTTTCACCATTAGAAAACTACATTCACCCGATATTCCCACGGGATCGGGACTTACGCGGGTGAAACCGCGGGACGCAGCTAGTTTATTTATAAATAAAAAAATAGCTTAGCTTTGCAAAGTCGACCTAGCTTTGAACTTGTGTTTCCACCGCAATTGGTGATCACTTGTTTGAAAAACTGGAGAGCTCAGCTAAACTAAATTAGTTAAGTTAGCAGTGGACGTTCGGTTTCACAGTCCCGGCAATATGGGCAGAGAGGAACCAATGAAGTTTTTGTAGGTAAGCTTACCACCATCAGGTCAGAGGGTGCCAACTACTCCTACAAAGAGATACGCGATAAAGCGTTTTCGCCCTCTTTATAAATGCACAGCACAGTCTAGGGAAAAAACCAAATTGTTTGCTTTATGAACCTACTTATGTAACCTAGTACTATTTCAAGTCTTATTTTAGAAACTTCTGTCTAAAAATACTTTACGTAACAACAATGTAGGCCTTGTAGGTACCTAAGTTGTGAAGATTGGACACTACAGGAAACATTGGCTGAAACTGAAATGTTACGTAACGTGAACAGAGACTGGCCATTTCTTTGTATGTAGGCATTGTGTAGGTGTAAGCGCCACAACATATTCTTTACACTGTCGAGTGTCGCTGCGCTGTCGAAATATAAACAGAATATAATGTAGGTACTTACCTACATTATATTCATTTAGTTTTAATTTTTTTTTTTTCTTCATAACAGTTGGTTATTTATTTTATTTCGACGGAATGATTCACTTTTTATTTCAAACTTAAATGGACAAGTTTCAGTTTGTGATCATAATATAAAAGTTTTTGGGAGCAAAAAAGTAGTTTATCATTTTATTTCAAAATGACTAGTACCTAGGTAGTTTTAGCTTCTGCTGACCAAGGTAGTTGCTACTTTGGTTACCAGAAGCTAATATCTACTTAAGATGCTGTCTAATTTTCTACAATTACCCCCTTGCTTGCATAAAGGATGATTTACAAAATACAAACTATGTATTGTATTTCTGTTACTGTGACATGAAGTTTAGTAAAAGTTGACAGACAGAGACAAACATTACATTACTCAGTGATCTGTTAACCGTCGTTTATAATTAAGGGGGTTAAAAAATAAAGTATAAGTAGGTACTGACGTAAATACATTGTAAGACTTTCCACACTCCAATTCAATATTTCATGTATTTTTTTCTTGAAACGTTTCACCTGCTACCAGTAAACAGGAAAATTCAATTCCAGTTTATACATTCCCAAGTTAAAACGTTTGACGTATCGAAAGTATTTCAAAACGTATTTAACTTTAATGTGAGTCTCAATGAACGGAAATAGGCCTTTCACTTTGATATTGCCGAAGGACTGTTTTGCTCAAAGTAAGTAAGGGTCTACTCCCATGATAATAGCAATGGATTCTTACTACGCTGACTTACTTTTACAGTTAAAAACTTGCCACCTTTACTAGCACACTTAGTTAAATCTTGAACTAAAAGTATTGTTAAGTAAAGCTACGTACTATAATTTAAGACATTGTGATCACGAAACTTTGTAAACGTTAATGAAACTCCATATCTTGGAGTAGTTTTATATCAAATGAGAACATAATACCTAGCTTGAAATTCTATAAAGTTTTAAAATAGGTTAGCTTTCTGAAATACGAAAGATTTATGTTTAGATTAATGTTATGATATTTATTAACAACAATAAATATTCGCTTTGGGTACATCCGAAAAGTGAATATCGTAAAGAAATATAAATAACAGTGTCATAAAAATAATTTAGTGACATCGATAACAATATGTCAGTTATTGGAGCTTTTGCCACGACTCATCAATTTCAAAACGTCGCGTGTATGTCTCCGTTTACCTGGTGAGCGTCTGGCGAGCGATTGCTTGGTATAGGCTGTGCTATAGGTTTATATAAAGTAAAGAGCGACCGCACACAGAGCCTTGCGGCGCGGCGCGGCGGCGCGGCTGGCGGCGCGGCGCCGTAGCGATGTCGCTTCGTCCTCCTATCTGTGGCATGGCATACGATCCGCTGCGGTGCCGCACCGGACTCGGACTTTATTTGTAAGTGTAAAAATTAAATTAAAAGTATACCTACACTTTGCTTCAAAATACTGAATGACTTGATCAAGGTAAAAGGATCAAGGAAGTTCGTTCGTTATATTTATTTCCATGTAAATGGAAAAATACAAGCCGGTAATCTGGTAGGTGTCGTTACGTGCCTCGAAGGAAGGAAGATATGCGTTCATAATTTCATTACGACAGAGCGGGCACCTGTGGCGCAATTGGCGAGCGCATGACACGGAATGTCAGGGTTGCAGGTTCAAGTCCCGTCGGGTGTAAATTTTTGGAAAGCATTTCTTCAAATAATCAATATTTTATGATTTTAGCAAGTCAGACAACTGTGACCTTTGGGCCAAATGTCGTCATCTCAATTCCACCATTCAAATTTATTCACAAGAAGCATCAGGGATTCTTATGTTCTCGACTCGGACTTATCTACTTACCGCCCACTTGGTACAAATGTTTTTCATTTTAAATAGAAAAAGGTACTTACCTACTTAAATAACTTAAATTTAACTTTAATTTTACTGATGTTAAATCCCACAAGTTACTCATTGAGTGCAAGTAGTTTTACTACTGAATTTCCTTACCTATAGGAAAATAAGTACTAGTCTTCATTGAAAGTGATTTCTTGAATAGCATTGGCATTAGCAATTTCAACGTAGTCAGAGGTACCCTGTCCTTATTTAGTTCCAGCGTCGACGATCGACATATTTCCGTTGATTCATAATGAGAATCATGTCACTTAGTTTATGAATGATCTAACTTGGTCCATTTTGTTTGCATAATTTCGAAGTTACCATATCCTTATAAAGCGCTACAAACCTAAGTGATTATTCAATTATTGTTTTTAACTTGTGACATTGTCTTTTTTTTAAAGTTTGTCAACTATCTTGTTCGATTTAAACCGACGACGATGCGGTCTAAGATGTAGCAAGCTTACCTAGAAGACACGTAGACTCGAAGCTTGAAGAGGGTTGGCAAGTTTAACTTAGGTTAAACCAAGCTTTCTTTAGCACTTTACACCCAGGGTAACTTAGAGCTAGGTTTTGTTATATATTAGTTATAGCTAGCTAGCCCGTACTCGTAGGATTAAGTTATAAGTAAATCCTACGGGTGCACGCGAACAGTTTAAGAGTGTCGTAGTAAGTAGGTAATAAAACAAGAAACATTTTCTTTTGACAATTGACAATAGTAATCTTTTTTACGACTATTTACAATTTACGACGTCCAAAACGACAGTACCTAATACAAATTGCTCGTAACACCTAGGTATGTAGGAATGTATAGTAATGAACCAGCAATAAAATACATTTCAAGACGAGTACGAAGTATACGAGCTCTACTGCAACATTCCATCACTTACATTTGTCGTAAGAAAACTATTCTACTCGATCTTTACGATTTCCCACACCTTGGAGCGATTCGCCACCTACAATTACGGAATTCCATTGAAAAAGTTAATCACGCTGAGTGCAAGACACCATATGGCGGCGGTGGCCGTCAACCATGTCCAAAGACATAAATGGGCAGGTTGTCGTCACAGTCGGAATGGGTTTGTGTGGCGGCGCAGGGGCGCGGGCGCAGGGGCAGCCTTGACGAGCGCGCGCGGGGCGAGGCACTCCCGCGCAACCTGCGCGTGCGCCGCCGCTGCGTGCCTCCGTCACTCCTCACAATCAGTACCTCGCCTCGCCGATCACGAGTGATCGTACTTGCACCTCCACAACGTATCATAATACATCGCAATAATTCGACAAACACATTCAAATACCGGGCTAATACAAAAAAGTTACTAAAAGGACTAGTGATGTGCTAACAGTGCAGTGCAATCATTACACCATATTACAGTGCGGTGAATCGACAGTATTGATCGTTTTAGTGCAAAATTATTACACAGACAAGGGCATTCACAAGTCAGCGGATATGCAGTTCGGTTATAATAATGATCGTTATCAGAATTTATGACAATCCTGTTCATGCTGGTAGGTAAACATTATCTATGCCATTAAACTGTATAAATGATAGTGGATGCGATCGGTTATGGTTATTTTGAAACAGGTGCTTGTGGTATTGTGAATGGTAAAGTACGGTTGTAGATTAATGTGAGATTGAGAGACCAGTTCTTGCATAACACAGGTGAATACCGCAGTTACCTGGTTATAGAATAGTATGTCATTGGTATCTTTACCTTTTAAGTAAGATCCGTTGTAAGCTCCAAAAGTGACAAAGATTACGGAGAGCTAAGCTAGTGAAATGACATCACCTGTTATGTTAGCACTCCACCCACATCGCACGTGTGTGTTATATCACACACTTAGGAATTTACTTAAGTAGATGAGATAAGTCATAATAATTAATACTTGACCGGCAACTTCGTATGTCGAGTTGAAAGTTGTAAAAATTTCGGCCTCTCTAAAATAGCTTAACTCAGTAGAGTATAACCATCATCACCTGAAATAAATTATATTAAAAAAAACTCTTTAATCATTTTGTTTTTCATTAAAGTTATCAAGTTGTCAGGTACAGGTTAACAAAAATGTTATTGTTATTTTTCCACATAAATCATCGTGATTGGTATCCATCTCTCGTTTCCGAACAACAAATATCGCTTTCATTTTTTAAAATCATAAATTGGTACGCATGAGTGGGTGTCATTTTTAAGGCGCTCCTACACTTAATTTTTTTATTGATTCTTGCAAAATTAAATAATCGTAGGTGTTAACCGATGCCGATAATTGCAGAGAATGTCAAACTTGTAATCGTGATAACTAATAGCTCGTTTACACAGCGCGAGCTGCTGCTTAACCAATTCAAAAAAGCTATATTCATTAAGAATTCACATGATCGTTTTGAATAGTCTTACTATTAACCGATCGTTTTGAATAGTCTTACTATAATGCGACCTCGAATGAGAAGAATACACAAGAAACATAGTTTTTTTGTCGTATTAAAAAAGAACTATAGTGGAACAGGGGCAATAATTGTAATAAGTAGGTACAAAATGAATGGCTTTAATTTTGTTTTTTTTGGTAATGAATCATTCCCATAGATTTTATCGTTAATGACGTATTATACGATATCCTGTTCAATTTATTGTTTATAAAATTGTTTAACTTGTTAATGAACATGTCACACACATCCTTCGTTAACTTTTAATAGTAGCGTCATGCATGGGTCTGTATATTTGTTTATTTTCTGAAGCACAGTTATATAAATCCTTACTGCCAGTTATTATTACTTGTATGCCAGTAACTCGTACGCCAGTAATTCGTACACCAGTAACTTGTACGCCAATAAGTCGTACGCCAGTAACTGGTACGCCAGTAACTCGTACGCCAATAACTCATGAGCCAGTAACTCGTACCCCAGTATCTCGTACGCCAGTAACTCGTACGCCAGTTCCTCGAACGCCAGTAACTAGGACGCCAGTTTCTCGAACGCCAGTAACTCGTACGCCAGTAACTCGTTCGTACGTCTGCAACTCGTACACAAATAGCTCGTACTCGCCTATAACCAACACGCACATATGAGTTACTCGTAATACATCCAAACAGTCCGAGTTATTGCAGTGCAGCTACTTGGCAGGCTGACTCTTACGGTAGCTCTCACTGCGATTTAAACGAGTCGGCATTCTACATTATCTGTTAAATTGTTGCGAAATAGCCCCCCCTCGTTCTGGGATAGTTAGTTTAGTTAGTAAATACAAAGTAAGCAGTATAAGTTGTCACCTACCTAACTAACTAGGTCTTACTTAGTGGTTTGTGTTGGGAAACGAATGTTTTATTTGTATTATAATATATAGAAACTTTTAATTGGAGTCAAGTTAAATAAATATTTACTTTCAAGTTTGTCAGTTCTACTACAGTTTAACTAGAAAAGTTCGCGTGCCGAGGCGAACGATGGTTCGAAGATTTTGATTTGTCAGTAGTTCTTCGTAAATAAATAAAATAAATACAATTCTGTGAACATCACACATCTAGCCCAATTGTGGGAATCGAACCCGCATCCTTCTGTATTGCAGTCGGGTATTTTTTTGTTTAAAATATCTATAAAACGCTTTCACGTTTGGGTAAACACAAGATAATTGTATGTATGGAAAGTTCAAAGGTGGTCTTAGCAGACAAAAAGAAAAACTTAAATTCTTTATGCAAAATGTTTTGAGATTCATCATTCGAGAAAAATTCAACATTTTGTGAATTTAATGTTTTGGTCCTAAAGGGAAATTATAAGTAATACAAAACAACTCAAACTACGAGTAGGTAGGTACCTAGCACAGGTACCTAGGTACCTACTGATAGCGATTCAAAGACTAGCGAGGCGCCTCGTCTTCGCACCTGCATGTTTTATACATATTATAAAACTTTCGGAATAAAATATCTAAGTGATGCTGAAAAGCGCATCAAAATCTTGAGGCGGATTTAAACAGACCGTGACCTACGCCGCTGGGCGACCCTACACCATTTAATTTATTTATTATGCAGATGCTTCTGCATCTGCTCCGGTCTGCATAACGCCAAATCACACCAAATCCAATATATTTTCCAGGTACAACAACGCCATAAATAGCATGAATTAAAGTTACTGGCGTTGTGTATGTAATAATCATTGTAGATTAAATGTAGAGCTCTATATTAAACCTACAGACAAAATAAAATTTAAAAAGAATAACATACAGAGCACCACGCTGACAGGGTGACTATAGACAGGGTGTTTCTACGTGGATGACCCCCACATTATTGGAGGCAGCCGAGCACGAAGCACGTTGTTACGCAGACGCTTGTTAAAAATAAAATTATACAATTTTAGCACACCCTCCTCGCTTTATTCACATCTCCATACTTATATGTATATCTACAACGTATATTTACGTGCTTGTTTGTTGATTATTTATTATGAAGCGGTCATTTCTACCTACTTCTTACCCATAGGTAATAATAAGTATTCGCGTCAATGCGCAATATTAAAACTATCATTAGCAAAAAAATATGTTTAGTTTTTAGTGTGATGTGCAATTGTGCATGCAAAGAACGGAGGAAGGTGGGTTTTTGCAGGTGGTCGTTTGGTCAATAAAATGGGAACTAAAAAGTAAAACATTATCTTTGCATAGTAAAGAAGTGTAATCAAAATAAAACGTTTTGAGTCATTTGCAAAAGTGCGACATGCACTTGACATTTTGATTAGTAATTAATTATTAATTAATTAGGTTAAAATTAATTAATTTTAATTAATTAATTTTAACCCTTGACGTAAAGGAGAAGTGTCTAGGTGTCTGTGTATCTGTGTGTCTTTGTATCTGTCTGTGGCATCGTAGTTCCCAAACAGATTAAAGCGATTTTGATTTCTTGTATTTTTGTTGCTACGTTTGTAAGTGCAGAGCAACATCACTGCTGCCGTATTTATTGGGTGGAGCGCACGCAGGTAGAGTTTATATACGTAAAGTACTATAGGATACGAAAAGGTGCCTCCTACTTTATATTTCAACAATTATTTTTAACTCGTCCATCATCCCACACTTCTTATAAATCATATTAGTTTAGTAGATAAGTATAAAGAGGAAAAAATCCATGCTTTAGATGACATTTATTGCTATAAAAAAAATAACTTAAAGATTAAACACTTTTTTCAATTTTACCTAAACCGTACATCGCTGCTCATAAATGCGAAAGATACAAAGTTCCTTCCCATTCAAGGTAAAACTTAGGGATGCCAAATGTAAACGGGACATAGGATAGGTAGGTACTTAGTATGCCTGAAGTAGGACAGTTATATAGGCGAAGCCTATCGTCTGCGTAAACGCCAAAATTGCATAGAAAAACGAAAAGCTCTCCTAGTGGACATAATGTAAATCATTGATTTTACTGGGTTAAGATTACATTTATTGTTAAAATCTGATTTTCAAATTATTCCACATAGAAAATTGAAGTCACATTTGTATCGATCTTACAAAGAAATAAACAAGTAAATCCAAATCGGATAGGCCATCAACAATGCTCATGCAGAACAAATACCTACCTCAGTTAAGTAAGTATCGTAACTGTAATACCATCAATCTATGTCGCGTCATGGAGAGACGAGAGGTGTGAACTTCGAACGAATGTGTGCTATTATCTTCCTGATATTCACATTTTATAACAAAATTATATTTTGTATATATGTATGTACCTACTTATTTTTACTTTTAAGAAATGGAATCTTCTGTCTTTCTTTTTCTTATATTTATTTATTTGTATGTCTCTCTCTTTCCTAATGGTAGTTTTCAATTAGAGGCCTCTAACTTGACCTAACGTCTCCTATCAGAGATAACAACCGGGACCAACTGATTAACGTACCTTCCGAAGCACGGAAGATCTTGAGAAAATACTTTTTGTCACATTATTGAGATATAACGTACCTACCTATTATTACTGGAGATGGTGTCTTAAACATATTTCCTCCTTGTTACTTTTACGCGAAATAAATATAAAAAGCCGCTGCAGTGTTGACAATATTGTAACGTATACCTATCGTAAAAATAAAATGAGTATCGCTACGGACGCTAGATGTATCGATGAATAGTTATAACGATTAAAACGTCGAAAGTATCATTAAGTTTGTAGTAAAGTTACCACAGTGTCTGTTTACAACTGTCTACCTTCTTATGACATATCTACTGTTTTAAGGTTGATATCAAATGCCATACTCATTGTCGGTCACTGATCCATGTTACTGAATTTGGAAAAAGATCCAAGTTAAAAATAAATAATCTTGTTATTTATTTTTAACTTAAATAAATAATCTTGTTATTTATTTTTAACTTAAGAGGATAGTCTCCATTCTCTTTCTTCATTCAAACGTAGTTTAAATTTTCCTCCCTGGATAAAGACATTAGATCAAATATGTTTATGCCATAAAACTTATATCTGTCATGACTCATGACTAATGCATCTACATTTATATTTTTTTCATTTTATTTTTTTTATTTTTTTATTATTATTTTAATTAGAAAATAAATAAAAAAATGTAGATGCATTGTCAGGACATTGTCATGACAGACAGTTTTATGGCTTAAACATATTTGCTCTTGGAAAATTTAAACTACGTTTGTATGGAGAAAGAGAATGGAGACTATCCTCTATGTAGTCGATTGTATTCGCTACGTACTTTTACACAAAAAAAAAATGTACCAAGTACAGTCTGTAGTAGGTAGAGTCGTCTTGAGTCTGTAGTAGGTATATTCAGAAAATATATGTATATTTAAACAAACGGAAAACTAGACGAAATAAAGGAAATTGTTCCGGAAGACCGATCCAAACCAATGTCGAGGAAACGCTAAATATAGCAGTCGTGTTTTCTTCAGGATCCCAACCTACCTATCAACCTACTTATCAAATTTCATTCAATATGAATAAACATGTAAAAAATCGGAAAATTATAATTTAAAACTTGGAAAATTGTACTTTAGGGCCTTATGATGTCTACATTCGGATTTGAAATCTTTTTGAAATTGGGTAGGTATTTTATTTTCAACACAGATATTAAATATTGAGTTATCTTGAGAGCATTGATAGTCCTTAGATATTTTATATGTGCTTTGTTGCCCAGGCGTCTACATTGTGTCGACGTTATAATACGTTGTTTGCAATTACAAAGGGTTTCATGGATAAATAGTACCAACGTTTATGAACTTTGACGTTTCAGTGGGTTAGCGCATTATTGAATAGTACTGATGTCACCACCTATTTGCACGACGTCAATAGACGTTAACACCGTTTGTTAGAAAAAAAAACTGTTCGACATCGCATGGAGCTACGATTTTGAAATGTTTACTTGAACGTGTTAATATATTAGTAGGTCGATTAAAACCGAAAAAAAAATGTTTAACTTTAGTATTCAACATCGCGAAAACAGAAGAAAAATCTAAATCTCGTAGTTTACTACTTATTATTGTTTGCTGAAAGACTTTGTGAATAAATAAATAAGCTACCTACCTGCTAATCTACTAGGTTTACCATACATAATGGCCGTGCCCTAGTCTTTAACTCACAATCATTTCGCCGAGGTTCTCTTTGTTAGACATACCAGCTATGAGATCAGAATACAGTTAAAAGGACGCTGCACTCAAATAGTAACATTATTTCTGCAAGATGACTCAACTTATCTTGCTAGAAACCAGCTCACCTATTTCTGGGATTTTAAAGTATATTCCGATACATAAGTATCGGAATATACTTTAAATAAAAAAAAAGATAAAGTATAAACAAAAAATCTATATAAATAAATTTTTTGTTTATACTTTGCGTTAGATTTGATGGTCGTTTTCAGTAAAGCAACTTAAAACAGATTAGGTACAAGTATCATCAGGCTAGATTTTGAGGTAAACCTACCTTAAAATCTAGCCAGATGACCCTCTAAAGGTCATAGCCCACTTACACGCCTCTGCTCCAACCCGGCAAAAATAATATAATTCAAATATGGGCTTTAAATATTGCTCTTTAGATATATTTTACACTGACTGACGAGCAGTCTGACGGCGCGGGCGGTAAGCTCGCTGAAAGCGAGCTGTCTGCTAATTTATGACGCCAATGTAAAATATATCTAAAGAGCAATATTTAAAGCCCATATTTGAATTAAATTATTTTTGCCGGGTGGGAGCAGAGTCGTGTAAGTGGGCTATGACCTTAAGTCCTCTAACATACCTGGAGGGTTACTTCGGTTCGTTTCGATACGACAACGATACTGTCATAACGATGGTTCTACTGTCACCCTACTATCAGAATGTGACAGTAGAATCATCGTATGACAGTATCGATGTCGTATCGAAACGAACCGCAGTAACCCTCCTGGTTGTCAGAGGGCCAACGAACAATCGATAAATTCTTAATTTTACATTTCGAACGTCGAACATTATAGATAAAGTAGTTCGTTCGTCGTAAGGAGCTATAGGCCCTCTTGTGAATCGCACATATTTGACTCACGAGTGTAAATCTAGCTATAGGTATTACGTCACAGAATAAACAAAAAACTATGTTTTACCTAAGAATAGGAAGTATTCTTAAATGACGTTTTCATCCGTTGTTTTCACATAGCCTTATTAATAAACGTAGAGTAGGGTCGTACTGGACGTACTGAGTAGTGAGTACATGTATCTTTTTCCGAGACAAGAACTTTCAAAGTTGACACGACAGAAACAAAATGTGGTAAAATTACTCCGACTTTACTTCACGTTTATTAAAAAAGCTAACAGTGTTTTCATTAAAAAAAATTACCACAGTATTCCCTATTACTACAGGTTTAAACAATAAACTTAAAGTAATTTTAAACTAAATGTATAAAAGAATAGCTCGAAAAAAAAACAACAAATGGTTATGGTATAAATGCTGCGGTAAACAAATCGATTTGTTGTTCTTGTATAGGAATCCGTTGTATATTTCTCTAATAAAACGGTCTGTTAGCAACGTTAGCAAGAAACAAAGGAAAAATTCTCCTTTGTGAAGCGCTTTAATTTGTGTAGTTCCAACTTCATAGTCCGCAGCGGAGATAGGTTGAAAAACTCATCAATCAAAAGTAAAGTGAAAACGCGTCATCAATCTGCTTTCAGCTGCCTAACTAGTATTGACAGAGGGGTGTTCACATTGTGCCTGCACGTTACTTATCCACTGATATTTTAAGCTTATTTCTGTCTACCCATTTTCAGTCTTGTTTTTATCTCTTTTCAGCGATGCAAAGTACCAAAGCAGACGCCATAGATCATCGAATGTTTGTTAAGTGATTGGGAAAGGAAATCGAGATGGAAGGTGTGCGGGTGACGCATCAGGGCGTGAGGGCCCACTCAGCCGAAGGCTCGGCGGGTCGCATCACCCAAGCAGGCTTGGCTGCCCGCAGCGCTGAGGGGACAGCCGCCAAGGGCATGGCCATAAAAGGACATGAAGATCTCTGGGTGGAAATCCAGGCCAACACCTTTAGGAATTGGGTTAATGAAACTTTAAAACCAGTCGATATAAAGGTAGGTACTTAATTGTTTATTAGTGTTTCTTAATGTTGTATGTTGCGTACTTAGGTACTTAACATCTAGAGTGCGTTTCATCTTTAAATTCCTATGCCGTCAATGCCGTCATGTTGGTAGCAAAACAAAAAAGTGTAAAATACAAAAAAATTAATGTGCTACCTTGAATTTAGGGGGATTTGTATATAAAGAATGAATGAACGAATCTTCCTGTATTCGAGGTTTAGGGTATAGCACATTCAAGAAATTGAGGCAAGACTTTTTTTGTTTTGCTACCAACATAACGGCATAGGTAATTAAAGATGAAACGCACTATAGGTATTTAACCTGTAACCTAAAATATCAAGACTTTTTCGAACTGGTCGACAGATTGACCGATAGAATATATTATTTTTAGGGATCAGTTTTTTGTCCATGCAAAATGCCAACGAACATATACACATACAAATACATCATTTTAATTTACTACCCCCAAATTAAAAAAAGGTTTACACGGACTACTTGTAAACGACGTTTAGGGTTCTATTTATCCAAACTTGAATAAGCCAATTCTACGCATAAATCGTCTTTTGTTGTAGCCGCTACAATCTTGTCCTACTTTTCAGGTGGTTGACTTAGTCGAAGATTTTCGTGACGGTACCGTTCTCTGCTCGCTAGTAGAAGCCCTCCAGGGTCGCAGGTTGAAGGGCTGGAGTCCGAACCCCACCAACCAGCACCACAAGTTGGAGAACGTTACCAATGCTCTGCAAGCCATAGAGGATGATGGAGTTAAGCTCGTCAATATAGGTGAGAAATAATAAATTCTTGACATGCTCTTAACACGCTCAGAAGCGATATTTTGTTTTCTAAATTTCTATTTGAGATACTTATCTATTGTTTTAAAATAGCTTAGATACCTATACTAGAGGAAAAAACAATAAATGCATTGTTAAACTGCATTGAAAGACACAACGTTGATAACTAATTAAAAGTAAAAAGTAGTAGTTAGTCAATGTTAACATCAATTATGAACATAAAACTTATTTAATAAAATGATTAAAATAAGTATAGTTCTAATAAGTATAGATGTTTTCGTGGTTAACCTTCTGAACCGACTCTGATAAAAATTGCATAAAACCCTAAGAAATAATGCATAAACTGACTTCTAAATAACTTCCACGATATTGGAGATTATATATAAGTGAGATATTAGTACAGAGTAGGTGACGGTATTCTAGGTAGGTACATGCAGCGGCTTTTTCTCATAAAATTACATTGAGCTGGACCTTATCTTTTAAACTCATCTACTTCTAGCATGCAGAACTTGCTTGTTTTAAAATAGTATTTGCATACTCAAGCACAACCACGTATTGTTTGAATAAACAATGAGGTAAAATCTTAGGCCATGGTCACACACTACAATGTGAGTGGGAACCCATAATTTACAGAGATTATGTCATTTTTTCTTAAACAGGAAAAAATCGTACGCTTTTGTTTACTTATAATTACGGAATCAATCAATTTTGCAGACAATTTTCAAAAGTAAAAGTTACAGACACTGTTTGGTAAGAGAAGATAGTTAGGTACTCTCACCATTGCCTAAGTTCAACTAGAAAGAAGTACAGGGTACCAACCAACCAATGTAAACACTCACGACTCACTGCCTTCGCCGCTGCCGTAGAAGTTCTTAGATTTATACGGCAGCGGACACAGATTCGCTCTCTTTGCTCGTTCAAACAATAATGTTTACCAACTTTCAGGTAACGTGGATATCGTGAATGGAAACTTGAAGTTAATCTTGGGCCTAATATGGTCGCTCATTGTCAGATACCAGATAGGACGAAGCAAGTTCCCTCCAAGGTAAGCAACTGGGGTTTTCTATATTTCTTCCGCCACCAGATGTCGCTTTGTATGCATATTATCTACAAAGATACCCGCACCTTGGTTTATATTAATTGGTCGTATAGCCAGCATTCGGGACACGGAAGGTCTGTTATAGCATGGGAGATTCCATGGCGCCCGCAATTGCTTGTGGAGAATATGGTTATAGATATCGATGACGTACTTTTATTAGTACGGGATTATCGTCCTTGGAATCTCCTCAATGCGGTTTAATAACTGAGTTACCCGATAAATAAAAATTAATAGAAATATCTACCTAAGTACTTAAAATTAAGTTTAGTAGTTGAAGTAAGGACCTAGATTAACAACGGTACGATCATTAATCCGATGTAAAAGAACGTGCGCAAGCGTGCGTGAAATACACAAATAAATATCATGTTAGGTTCCCTACGTCTTACTGTAATAACAATCATCTTAATTATCGGAACGTTTCCAAATGATTACAGCAAAAGAATACAAATTAAAATTCTTTAAACGAAAACGTTGTATTTCACATCGAATACACGTCATCTACTATATAAAAATAAGTCGGGTTTTCCTTCCTGACGCTATAACTCCAGAACGCACGAACCGATTTCCACGGTTTTGCATTCGTTGGAAAGGTCTCGGGCTCCGTAAGGTTTATAGCAAAGAAAATTATAATTTATAAGGCAAAACAACGTTTGCCGGGTCAGCTATTTGCAAATAAAAATGTATGCAAATGAGTATACTTTTATACCAAAGTCTGATGTAACATCGATCTGCCTACGTTATGTGTAAAAGCCTTGAATTGAGCTAACTGTATCTAAACAGCTGAAAACGATTGTTCTATGCGGTTGATAATATAATTTGGTGTAGGTGCTGTGCGATACACCGCACCACACCGCTCCGCCCCGGCAGCGGCGCGAACGCAGGCGTAGGCAAGGTAGATTGGTAATTATTGTTAGGAAATAAATAATATTGTAATGTCTTGTAACAACGGCTAACAACATGATGATTATACATAGATGTACTTGCTTAATTGAATGAATAAAATTCATATTTCGGTTTTAATCACGTGGTGTTTATTACTTTTAATCAGGACTATCTTGAATAAGAATAATGCTAAAAGTAAAATGTGTTAATGTTTCAATTAAACATCGCGAAAACAGAATGAATATAGTTGTAAGCACATACTCATTAGAAAAACTTGAAACCCCCTCTTTTCAATACTCTACCTACGTTATTGGAGAAAGAATTTCAAATATCCATAGTTCTTCATTGGCTCTGTCACTTTCAACCAATTCTGTTCCACTTTATGCAACAATTTTATGCAACAAACCGAATAAAACTGTAGAGCTCGAACGATACATATAGGTACATTAAATGAAAAATGTCGTCGAAATGTTCATTCATTTTTCACGAGGCCTGAATAACGATTTGATGTTGAGATAGAATCTCGTCCCGTTGCTTGCTAACAGTTAGCTAAGCGAGTGACAAATTGTGGAATCGATGTCGGCTGTTCAGTTCCTGTGTGATCAGGAATCTACATTTCATGATCAGCGATCGTTGAAAAACAATCTAACCTACCTACCTAACTGTTTAAGTATACAAACCTAAGAGCAAATTTAGTATATTTTAAGGTCTTTCGTCGGTTGATATTCTTCGTTTACAACGTCTGAAGGTAATTAATTACCTTTTCATCGAAACAAATTAATTATCATCTAAACGCATTTAAAAAATTAGTCGGACATGTATGTATAGGATAAGTAAGTACCTAATATCAAAGAAATATTATCTCAAAATTTTACTATGGCAATTTTATTACCTAATTTATAAGTTCATATTTAATGAAAAAACGCGGCTGAAAAGGAGCTATTTACGAGATCTATAATCCGATTAAAACGAGCAATTCCAAATAATTACAGAATATCTTCTCTCATTGAATTGTGAGCTTACGATTTTGTAACACCCAACTATTTTCCCAATTTAATTAAATTATTTATTTTCAACTAGCTGCGCCCCGCAGTGTCACCGATTTTGCGACTACAAACCGATCCGGTCGTACTGCTAAATGTAAGGATCCGGTGCAGTGGTATAACGCATTCAGTAGGTACATGCGTTCATAACACGCAGGGGTAGATTCGGTTATTTGCCGGATCTTGAAACCGAACACGTCGTCGGGTCGCTCAAGCGACCCGATGCCGGATGGTATGATCACACGGGATCTCGATACGAGGCCGTCGGATACGGCAATGCAAGATGTGCTGTGTGAATACAACATTCGGGTTTTCCAGATCCGATGAAAATAAGATTCGGCAAAACGTGGCTCCGTGTAAACGTACAGTGTCCTGATCCCGCGGGTATATTGGGAACAAAATCCTATGTCCTTCTCCAAGGTCCCATCAACCTCTATACCAAAATTCATCAAAATTGGTTCAGAGGTTTAAGAGGATAGTCTACATTCTCTTTCTCCATACAAACGTAGTTTAAATTTTCCTCCGTGGATAAAGACATTAGAGCAAATATGTTTATGCCATAAAACTTATATCTGTCATGACAATGCATCTACCTTTTTATTTTCTAATTAAAATAATAATAAAAAAAATAAAAAAAAAAATGAAAAGGTAAATAGGTGCATTGTCATGACAGATATAAGTTTTATGGCATAAACATATTTGCTCTAATGTCTTTATCCAGGGAGGAAAATTTAAACTACGTTTGTATGGAGAAAGAGAATGGAGACTATCCTCTTAAGCGTGAAAGCGTAACAGACGGACATAGTTAGTTTCGCATTTTTTTTAAACATGATTAATGAGCATTTCACCACTGTCTCACCTGATAGTGAGACGGTGGTCGAATACTAAGTGACGATATGGTCTAAGATGTAACACGCTCATCTAGAAAAAGGAAGACGGCAGTATTCCGAACCGTCTTCCTTAGTGGCTGCACTGGCTAACGTATCACGGACGAGTCCGCTTGGCGCTCCGACTTAGACTAGACTTAGGTAACAAAATGAATATTATATTTTAATATATAGTTAGTCTTAGTATAGGTAGGTATACCTAGATATAAACAACAATGTTAGTATTTTTATCCTTAGGTAGGTACTAATAATATCTACTATAAAAACCCCATGAGTTTCTTGGGGCTTCTTTTTATCGGAGGGCGGGTTCTGAAACAACACTAAAATCATAGTTTTAAGTCGACATTTCATCGAGTCGATCATGTATTTTCATAAATACATTGCTTATTGAATTTGTAATTTTTGAACTTTCCAGAAAGCTTATGCTGTCATGGTTACAAGCAGCGCTACCTGAATGCCGCGTGAACAACTTGACCACCGACTGGAACAGCGGCATTCTCCTCTCCGCGCTCGTCGACTACTGCAAACCTGGAAGCTATCCACACTGGAGGGAGCTGAGTAAGTCTTGTGCTAACGAACTAAGCTTCTACGCTAAGAAGAGTCTTTAGGGAATTTCCATAGGATCAATAGTATCTACCGCGGTTCCGATATTGCAATTTTAATATTAACCGGAGTTTTATCAAAGATATTGAACGTATATAATACAATAGAACATAAATAATTATTCTTTATTTGGTTGTATAATATTAATTATTGTTGTTGTTATAATTGTTTATAATCATGAAAATTAATCATGAAAAATGAAGAAGAACTAAAATGTCAGACATATTAGAGTCTGATATTTTATAACGTAATTGGTAATATTGTGTCATAAAACGCGACATACATTAATTTTGAAAATAATTAGTCGCTACCTCTAAGGTTAGAGTAAGTAAGTCTAAGAGGTAAGATTAATTTTTGGTTTGTTCGTAACGCATAGACTCCCGAAACTACTGGACCGATTTCGAAAATTGTTTCACCAATAGAAAGCCACATTGTAGAAAAGTGACGTAGGCTACTTTTAATCCCGATATTTCCACGAAATTGGAACTTACGTAGGTAAAACCGCGGGACGCAGCTAGTGCTATTAAATTTTGCGTAGGTAGATTTTCCCTTTAAGCTCGACAATGTTTGACCTTACCAGTCAAAGGGACAGTTCTTTCCTCTCAACTTAATTTCATTATGCTATTTTTATGATTATCTCATTAATAAGCTAATCTATCTATAGGTAGGTAGGTAATATGAAGTAAACTTAATTGCATAGGTTTACGTCAGCTTAGTGGTCTGACCATAATATTGTCGCAGTGCGCAATCATTTACACTATCTATGCAACAATCTATGCCAGGTTTAGTACTTATCCTTGATGTTACTACAATGCAACATTACTAAGGTAACTTCCTACTTACATAGATAATAAATAACTTAGCATTTTTATGAGATATCTATAAGTGTTTAGCTACTACCACATCTGCTGATATGTGACAATGGGTTCCAAATGTCTCACACTTTCTTAGAAAAAAAAACATTTGCGATTTTAAGTCTTTAAAACTGTAGCTCTGTAAGTACATAGGTACATATGCGCAGGAAATAGAGAATCAGGTGTTCTATTCCCTCGCAGTGTGAATAAGAAATGACGAAGCGAAACGCAAAGTACAGGTTCTGGGGGTTCACCACCATGGACCGATATGGATGATTGTCGGATGGTAAAACTAGATTTGCATTTATATTGTACACAACCATGGAATGCATATAAATATGTATCTTCTTGTCGTTCGAGCGATGTCCCGTTTGCATTTTTGTCGGAAGCCCGGGGTCCGTCAAACCCCAAATTTATATTTTATTTGAGGTCGGCGCAGTAAGTAAGTCATCATTGACCATACCTTCTGCAAATAGATTTGGCAATATTTTTACGGCCGGCCGGCCGATTGCCTGACACCAAACCTCCTAGGGACCAAGCAGGAGGGATACTGCGGTTCGTTTCGATACGACATCGATACGATAATACGATGATTCTACTGTCACATTCTGATAGTAGGGTGACAGTAGAACCATCGTATTATCGTATCGTTGTCGTATCGAAACGAACCGAAGTAACCCTTCAGTTTATCCGCCACCGCGGGGGGAAAACTTAAGGTTAGTTAGTCACCATCAGATCCCTTAGTTACATTTTACGACACCCATGGGAAGAAATGGGGTAATCCTATTCTATACCTACCTACCGGGGCTACACGATAATAACAAACAAATAGGTCTCTACCTAGAACCTACTCTACATCAAGTAATATACGTAGGTAGTTAGGTACCTAACTTACTCTGAAACTCTAGCTCAAAATGTAGATTACCTAGCTAAGCCTTGCGCTTTTGGCTTCGCGGCTTAATTGGTATCGAACATTGAATGGAACATTCATTAGCTCATTACACGCTCGTTACTAAAGCGGATTAGTTTCTGTGTTATATTGGGATACCTACATAGGTATGGCAAAGTTGACTATATTGTACGTAGAACTAACTTATAGATTGATACTAGCTGACCCGGCAAACGTTGTTTTGCCTTATAAATTATAGTTAGTAGCCGATTCTCAGACCTACTGAATACGTAGGTATACAAAATTTCATAAAAATCGGTCAAGCCGTTTCGGAGGAGTACGGTAACTAACACTGTGACATGGAAATTTTTATATATTAGATTTATCTTTGAAGCACATTTATAAATTCAGACCTTTTTATTTAAAACTAGCTGCGTCCCGCGGTTTCACCCACGTAAGTCCCGATCCCGTGGGAATACCGGGATCAAAAGTAACCTATGTTACTCAGGGTGAATCTAGCTTTCTAATGGTGAATTTATGAAATCGGTCCAGTAGTTTTTGAGTTTATTCATAACAAAGATACAGACACACACACACACATAAATACAAATCCTTCCTCTTTATAATATTATTAAGTATAGATATAGATTTAAAGAATAAATAAAATACCTAGGTATACCCATACTCAATTTTAGAATCTTAAGGGCCCTATTCTGAAAAACTGAAAATCCATGTCGGGCGCATCGAAAATTGTTGATTATTTCATGACGGAATGTCGTAGAACTTTTTTTTGTGTACAGATTGTAGGCGACATTGTTTCCGATATTTTAGTGCAGTTTCCATACAAATATGTCTAAACGTATTGAAGCCTATCGACATTTTAGCCAAATCAGACATTTTTCGTCTAAAATTTGGATAGGCTTTGCATAGGAGGTTCTTGTCTTAAAACTACACCAAAATGTAGGAAACAATGTCACCTACAATCTGTGCACAAAAAAAAGTTCTACGACATTCCGTCATGAAATAATCAACAATTTTCGATGAGCCCGACAGGGATTTTCAGTTTCAAGGTCGTTGGCGTATATACTCCTCTTAAATCAATAATGTAAACAAAGAACTGTCAATATCATAGAAAAAAGTAAATAAAGAGTTGACACTTTCAAATAAATGTACGTATGAGTTTTTTGTTTACATGTTTGATCTACGATTCTGAAATAGAGTAATACGTAATTATTACTACGAATGAATTTAGAACCAAGTCAGATCGATTTTAATTTTATCCAGACTAGAGAATTGAGATATACCTATAGGTATTTAAATTATGTCATATAATAATGCTACCTTGCTTAATGATGTCATATCCTACTAATATTATAAACGCGAAAGTTTGTATGTTTGTATGTGACTTTGTTACTCTTTCACGCAAAAACTACTAAACCGATTGCGATCAAACTTGGAATATACATAGCTGGAGACAGAATAAAATATATATATCGGGACTGACGCGGGTGAAACCGCAGGGCGCAGCTAGTAATGCATAAATAAGAAAACAACAAAATAATATCGCTACTGTAAATAATTCCTTCTGCTAGAAATAACTACGAGTAATTTACTGTTTATTAGGTTTTTAAATGTGGGTATAAAACTTTCCTCAGGGTGTTAATTTAATTCTACATTCTCCACTGAGAATGACTTGCTTTAATGTTAAGAAAATTACGAAGAAACTTGATGGAAACGACCGAAGACCAACATAACTCTTACGTGCTTTATTCGGAATAATTAACCGAACTAAGTATAACAGAAGTTAATTTTCTTCAGAACTAAATTAACTGACTTGCAAAAGACTCTTTGATATTATTAGCGCAGCTTATTTTCATCACAAGAACTTGCCTACTTCGATACTTTATACCTTTATAGTTATTACTAGCTGCGTCCTGGATTTCACCCGCGTACCGATCCCGTGGGAATATTGGGATCAAAAGTACTCAGGGTGAATGTAGCTTTCTAATGGTGAAAGAATTTTTAAAATCGGTCCAATGGTTTTTGAGTTTATTCATAACAAACATACAGACGCACACACACACACAAAAATACAAATCTTTCTCTTTATAATATCAGTAAGTATAGATTAATAACAATAGATTCGATACTTATCCCTTTTGATTCAGGCAGAAAGAACTACTTGCCTAGATATCAATGTTTATTGAATTATTATTTTCAGATCGCCACGAAGCTGTGGAGAATTGTCGAAGAGCGATGAGATTAGCGCATCGCGAGCTCGATGTGCCGATGGTACTCGAACCGGAGTACCTCGCCTCGCCCTGGCTAGACGAGCTCTCAGGGATGACATACTTATCTTACTTCATGAAACCTGGCTCTGCTGGTTTTAGGTCTACCTTGGACTGGGTCAATTCGAGACTGGAACGATCTATTACTAATTTTACGGTATGATTTGTTTTAAAGTTTTGATTAATTTGTATCATGTCCCAAATTGCAGACCTAACAAATCTCTAATCTAAGAACTTACGTAAATTTTTATGTAACTAAGCATTACTTATCTAAGATTTTTAAACGGGATCGTTTCTGTGTGCGACCTTAGTCATAAAGTGATATTTTTGATGATAAAGATTATAACTACGATAGGCCGATCTGAGTATAATTTTGTAGGTAGATAAATGAAACAAGATGCCCTTTTCATTTTGTAATCAGGACACTCACTAATTTCACGTTAATAGCTGAAACATTGCACTCCCACATGAGTACAAATTATCCACTACCTATATCAAATGAAAAGGAATACCTACCCACCTCAAAATTTTCCGCAATGAAGTTTCGGATACTATTATTAACCCATTGTAATTTACATTTATACAACAATGAACAATTTCGGTACCGGAATCCGAACAGGCTTTTGTCGAGCTTAACAGAATTTCCAGAATTGTTGTTTACGGTGAACATTCAAAATAGATCGACAGACGTTTAGTATTAAGTTTTCGTGTTAGGTGCTTAATTCTTAATATCATTTTGAAAAAAACATTGGGTGCAACAAGGGCGTTTGTGTCTTTGGGCGTAAAGGCACTGAACGCCCTTGTTGCACCCAATGCTTCTTAATTTATAAAAAATATGGTAAAAACAAATTCTACACACAGATTAGAAATAAGCAGATTGATATATGAAAACCCTAAACTAGCTATAATTTCTATTAACAAAAACGGAATAATTAGCATTCTTTTCATTATTATCCCGCAAAGTACTATCTTGACACTGTTTTACGAGAAAAGATCCATAAGTACGAGTGAATATAACGCACTCAGCAGAAGCCTTATTAAAATTAATAGAATACAAAAAAGTAAAAATTAATGAAGAACGCTTGGTTGGTATATCTATACCTACTGGATTTGCTCTTTAATGAATAAAGGTGTGATTGTTAGACGGAGTGGAACGACGGACGAGTGGGCAATGAACTGGTGCGGTCTCTGGGCGGGCCAGCGTTGCCCGCGGGCAAGCTGCGCCGTGACCCCGCCAGGTACGAGGAGTACAATCAACAGGCTATCAATGCGGGGAAAAAACTCGGTAAGTCTTTAAAAATTAACCCGATTTGTAGACTCATACTTTACTAGAAACTAGTTTTATTTACCTATAACCTATAAGCAGTTGGAGACAGTAATTGCGTCGGTACGTTCTAGTATTTAGTTTCGCTGGTCCTTTTTCGTCACTAAGCCTCACAATTGGGCCATTGTACGTGATTCCTCAGAGGGGTTAAGCAGTAAGACGCCATGGGAGCCTACTCCGGATTGGCGAATATCCCATGCCTTCAGACCTTGGTGAGTCCTAGGATATATCGGTTTCTTCACGATGTTTTCCTTCACTGTAAGAGCGATGTTATTAGCGCTCATAACTTTTTCTCTAAACAAAAAGACATTGATCGGCCTGGATTTGAACCCACGACTATCGCAATGAAAGTCGGGGTATCTACGACTAGACCAACAGCGCTATACAGAGTCGGTACGTTATACAGGTAATTTGCTGACTAATTCACGTTCGGTGTATTAGGTCAATGGTCATATTTCTCACTGCTCTTAATATCGCCAACTAATACCTATTCGTTTTTAAGATTTCGTAGTCAACAAGACACCCTTGTAGTTTCGTCATGTCCGTATGTCTGTCCGCAGCAATCGTACATTACAATAAAAACACAGAAAAAACATTATTCAGAGTACCTCCCCAACATGTTAAATGGGGGATGATTTTATTTCTAGTCTAACCGTACCGTTTCGTCATCGTGTAAGATATCGTTAGATAGCTGTGGGAACTGTGGGATTTTCCAAATCGCTATTTTTATAAAAACTACGAAACCCTATCACGACCTCGGCATAAACCACGCGCTTGGCTAATTTCATTGAAATTGGCGTCAGGTGTCCAGCCGGTACTGTCAGCGAAGGACATGAGCCAGAGCGACGTGGAACACCTGGGAGTGATGGCGTGGGCCACGCAGTTCCGCAACGTTCCCCCGCACCCGCCTATACACGATATGCTGCGACTCGCCTTGGATTCCACTTCAGGAAGAGTTGGAGAACCGGTAAGTTTGACATCATACAAAATATGTCTAGGTAAGTTTAGATTAGCGTCAAGATGGCGATATATAAATATAAAAAAACTTTCGTATGAGAATTTAATTCCAGTGGTTCAAAAATACGGCTCCTGGTCTCGCCATCTTGACGTCAAGATGGCGGTGCCAAAGAGAAAACAAACTAGGGGCTAATAATCACTTATGCACAAATTGTAGGAGAATTCGTAGTCAGGTGATCAGTTTATGTGGAGTTGACATCGAAGCACTGTTCAATTTACGGTGAAGCTGTGTTCATATCGCCAAAGAGGAATGAGAAATGAATCAACATGCAACAATCGTTTTAAAGTCGCCTCTTTCGTGCTATGAAAACGATCGTTATTCATGGTTTTTTTTTTTTCATTTCTAATTCCTCTTTTGCGGTGGGAATACGACTTGAATCAAATTCATTAAAGTTAATCGTAACATGGTTAAATTGTGATTACTTTGTTAACTTAGAGAACAATTATAAAACGAAACAGAGGTAGCAAGTATTGAACAGGTTATGGACTACTGCGTTACATACAAAACTTTAAAAAATGTTACGAGTTTTGTCGAAAACTCAGGCCATAAAATTTAATAGAGTGGGTACCTAAAACTACCTACTTATAAAGTCAGAATATTAAGTACAATCGAAGCCTCTCGATTCCGAACTATTCAAAGTGAATTCATTATAGGTTGCTATTCGGGAGAAACTTTGAGGACATGGGATTTGAATTCAAAAGTTTATGTCTCGTGTTCGAAATATTGAGTTTAGCACTCAATGAAAAGACTAAAGTCGATATAGATTTTTAATGTTACCTAAGGTCTTAACATTTTCACATACTACGGCTATACCTTTAACGTCCAGTGATTATGTCACTCTTGTTAAAGGCAAGAAGCCTTTAACAAGAGTGACATAATCACTGGATCCAGTGGCTTATAGCTCGATTACACAGTGCGAGCTTGTAAAGTAGCTGTACTGTTTGAACGTAACTTACGAGTAGCTCGTAAGTAGTGTTAGTGTCGGTACGTGCGGGCTACTGACAAACGAGTAGCTGTCTACGGGGCAGGCATCAGTTCACACTGTGTACTTGTATCGATTTTCGATGCAAGTCACTGGCTTGTGCAAATTTCTGTAGCACTGGAACTTGTCAATTGCACCGTACAAATCCGACAGTAATAAGTACGAGTAAATTTAAATAAACATTCATTTTTCGATATTTAAACCATAGATAGGTATTGAACTAATAGTTATAAGAAAAATATTTTTTCATTATTGTATCAAATCAAATTATCAAATATTAATTAAAAAAACACTTAACTAAACAAAACAAAATCACCAAAACTAAAATAAACCATCCCCAAGCGTTCCCGATGCAAAGCTGCCCAATAGTTATATACTATTATACCTATATACTATTATACTATAGTTATATAAGTATATTAGGTATCTTCAGATCCACGTGCCCAAGACGTATAGGTACCTCGGTTGAAATGCCCGGTAATTGCTATCCATGCCAAATAATAAGTCTTATTTCCAGACCTACATCAGAGTGCAAAGCATATCGAACGACCTCTCGATATCGGACGTGAAAGTGTCGATCGTGAATCCACTAGAGCAGGAGTCGAGGCTGAAGTTAGATTCGCGAGGAGCTGGAGAGTTCATTCCCGAACACGCCGGAATGCATGAGATCGTTCTCACAGTCGATGATATAAGGTACGAGACAGACTTTAAAGTTCACATTTTCAACTGAAGTAAAATTTTAAATTTAGTTTGAGATCAGATTACAAAAAGCTTCCAGTAAACCATTAGTTTTCTACCACATTATTAAGCCATCGGTAGGTAAATGATTAAAGCTTAAAAATACACCACGGTTTAAGTTTAAACTTTGTATTTTATTATCAATAAAAAATAGACTGGATAAGTATCCAATCTATTTTTTAAAATAAATATTGTATTTTACTGTAGTCTAGCTTATTAGAAGTATTATTGATTTATGTGTATCTATCTGACTTAAAATAATTGACGATGCGGTCTAAGACTATACGTGCACTACCGTTACGTCGCGAATTATTTTTTGAGACTATCGCGCGTTTAGCCTAATGAAAAATACATTTGCAATCATTCGTTTAATAATCATTTCGAAAATTGTTGGTAAGAAAAGTTCTACAGATTTATACCACAATACTAAATTATTACTTCCGGTTATACTTATCTACTTATTCTCTTTTGCTTTTATGTAAATAGGTAGCGACAGTATTGCATGGCGAGTAGTTACATCTCATATCTTGTTTAATACAATAAGCTAAATATATTTTTCAAGATTCTTCCTCAAGTGTAATCTCCGCCATACTTTGAAGTTGTTTATGACCATTCCCCTATCCGTTATTTAACAGATGTCACATAAATAGTAAGCTGAATCCCCATTTACGACTTTATATAAATCAGCTACTAAGAACCTACAATTTAATTATTCCTATTGTTATTTGTTTATACTAAGCTGATACTGAAATGCAACATGCATTTATGAATATTATCGGCTGTACTCGTTTCTACTTTGGCAAGAGAGGCCTTAGGTTAATCTGATTACAATCCGTTAAAACATTTCAATTATACAGTACAGAACAGAAACACAAGATAATCCTTAGCCCTTGTCTGTATACCGACTGTTCCACAATGATGTTTTATTTTATTATAATACTATTTCCTAATAAATTGGGTTGTAAATGTTTTATCACTACATACGCACTGCCGCAATATACCGAGTTACAGTTAGTTTAGTTTTATTGTGTTTACTAGAAATATTTTACAAGAAGAAACACATCATCAAAAATCTTTCTCTGACGGAGTTCGAACCCGCGCCCCTCGTTTTTCTGAACAGCTAAGGGTCCAATTCCAAATCCACTCATAATAATAGCAAAATAATAGCAGACCTTGTCGAGATTCAAGTTAAAATTAAACGAATGACAAATATTTTTTTAAGTTCCATCGGTTTGTTTTATTTGGACCGACTTTTTCGTAGCTAAGTTTGAAAGTAGGTAATTGCTCGTTTATATGACCGAGTCTTAACTTTGTTGAAATGAAAATAATACGCTTTGTGAAAATCTTAAAGGTTCACTGGTCTAATATGACAGTGGAGTGAGAGCGGAAACGACTTTCATAGTATTTACAATGGATAGCTCCTTAAATATTCGAGAAAACTTCGTACATTTTCTTATGAAATTGTAATTCTAATTCTATTTATAGTTGTTTAAAAGTACCTTATATTATAATGATGAAAGTTTATATGTGATTGTGTTTTGTCGCTTCTCGACGCGAAAACCGCTGATCCGATTATGATGAAATCCGGTACCTATCTAGATGGCTAAAGACCTGGAAATAACACATAGACTACTACAACGGCTGTAACCGATGGTAGCTGTTAGTAGGTTTATAAAAATGTGGTTTTTGTTCAGGGTGGATGGAAGATATTTCTTCAGAGTGCTACCGAGATTAGTGTCGGTGCCACCTCCGGGCATGGCTCCGTGTGCCGCCGGAAGCATTGTTGAAGTACTAGTCAGTGCTACTGGTAAGTTTAGCCATTTAATCATCTAGCTAGTTTCTAGTGACTGAAATCTCTAAAGCATGTACTTTTCTGATTGGTCAGATTCTCTGACTGATTAAGCCAAAAAATCAATTCAGAACTTTTGTATGTACCTAGCTCAATTTTATTTTAATTAACATTTATAAATATTATAACCCAGGATCATCAATATGCTTCAGACAAATGACTTTTTACTTAAATAAATTAAAATTAAAATTAAATTAAATATCAAACAGCAGAGTTTTAGATTTTTAATTTATACAAAAGTACTATCCACTTTTATGAACGAAAAATCTAATCGGGAATGAATAAAAAAGCAATTTATTTAGTGAATATATAGATATATTATTTTAATTTCCCTTTATGTACCTATGTGACTGTTATGGTAAAATCTAGGAGCTCCAAGAAGACAAGATATAGACGTGACAGCTCATTCGCCGAGTGGTCGAGCAGTGCCCTTAGAACCCCGGCATCCGCCGAATTCAGCGCCAGGCACCACTGCCTCCAGCGCCACTTTCCAACCAGACGAGGCTGGTACATGGACGATAGCTATTACATACAAAGGAGAGCATATCCAGGTCAGTCATACAAATGAACAATCTTTTGTCAAGTCGAGTGTGACGAATGGATGCTCATTTGAATGCTGTGTTTATGAGCTTGGGCAGTAAGTAACTATGCCGTTTCGATTATGATGACGTTATTTAATTTTATTCAATATGGATTTAGCTAAATACTTTAATTTGCATTTGACTTCACCCGATTTGAAGCGGCGCAGAAATAGGTATGTAGCACAGTATGTAGTATGTACCCAGTCAATAATTTTTCACAGGCCTAAAACGTGTCCCTTTTAGGACACGTGTCCGTTGTGGTGTCGGGTTGGACACACAAAAAAATGTAATTTTCAGCATTACACACATGTGCGACCACTCGCCAAATTAAATTTCAACACTGTCGGATACGAGCAGGTGCCAATCAATAAAATTGGCGGTGACACTAACACTACTGTACTGTACCTACTGTTCCCCTCTCAGGCCGTCATGATTGTATTTTATTTCACTTTTTAGAAACATAATTTAGTTTACCCATTGTCCTAGGTGAACGACGAGCGACGCGACATGACATAATGTGACCATGCATCTGATTGAGAGATAGAAAAACAAACATACTTACATAGACTAATAAACACATAACACTTCTTGGCGTCGCACAGTCGGGTAAAAGGGCCACAATCATGCCACGATCTTCTATATCTATAAAAGGCTTTGTCCTGACTGACTGTCTGATCATCGCACAGCCTAAACCACTGATAGTAGAGGGTTGAAAATTGGAGAGTGTTCTTTATACGATGTAGGCATCCGATAAGAAAGGACTATTGAAAACTCCCACAGGATCGGGAGTTATGCGGATAAAACTGCGGGATACAGCTAGTCACATAATATAACGATTGTTTGATATTGTCGCGGCCGGCATCGCATCGCGTCGCCGCGTTTGCAGTTCACTTAGGACAACGTGTTACAGAATGAAATTTCACGATAAAATGTATTGCTCATATATTATGTGCATATTATTATGCATTTATATCATATCTGATTTTGTTACATTGTTAAAGTTGTGGCATTCCGTGGAAGTTTATTATTAGCTATACTATATTATCTAGTATACTGTTATGATACTTATTCTTCAAACCTCGGATAACAATGTTGTTTAAATAAAGAAGAAACCTGAACCTATTGTTTTCTTTCCAACTTTGTATTTGTTCTTATAAAGTACCTATAATATAGTTTGGTTACTTGCCTACTTTTCAAAGAAAAATACCTTTTAAATATGCTGTAGGTGATTCTTAAAAGAAAACGAACGATTGACTGTCCGGCTAGATTACTTTTTGGAAACCTATTTTTTTACAATTGAGGCTCTACGGCGGGGATCACGTTTGATATTTATTTGTGTTATACAAAAGCTTCATCTACACTATCTACATCTACATTAATATTATAAAGAGAAAAGATTTGTATTATGTGTGTGTGTGTGCGTGTGTGTGTGTGTGTGTCGTATGTTTGTTATGAATAAGCTCAAAAGCTACTGAACCGATTTCAAAAATTCTTTCACCATTACAAAGCTACATTCACGCTTAGCGAATGACTACTTGATCCCGATATTCCCAAGGGATTGGGACTTACGCGGGTGAAACCGCGGGACGAGTTAGTCATTAATCAAAACCTTAATCTCGGTAACTAAAAAATAACCTACGTTTAATCATTTTCACTTGTTCAGGGTGGTCCGTTCACCTGCGAAGTTTTCGACCCAGCTGGAGTGAGACTCAGCCAGGGAGCACTCGAAGGCGCTGAACCCCTGAAGCCTCATTCCTTCGAATTGGACACTAAAGGTTGTGGAGTTAAAGGTAAGGTTTATTGGAAAACAAACACTTTTAATAATAATTTGCCAATCATTTAATTTTCTTTTGTAATATTTTCTATAATTGATAAGTAATTGAGTGTCTATCTCGCAAAAAGGTAAATAACTATGAGTTCTAAATGACAATTGCAGTTTTATTCGATAAAACTCGAGCATCACTTCACTAGTCACTTTCATCTTCACTTACATTCCGCTCATGATTCAAAACGACCTTGAATTCTACCTCTCCCTCGTTTACCGCAAGCTGCGGCACCAGCGCGCATTCGACTTATCTATGAAATTTATAGAATGCCAATTTGTAAACTCACCGCGGAATCCGCGGTGAGATAGTTGTATTGTAAGTTCTGTACAGAATCGATAGGCTATTTACTCATGACTTGGATCTTCAAGGGCAATGGTGAAGATCACAAGACGAAAGAAATGAGTTCAGACCACTCTACCTTAGTTCTTCCATCCATACAAAACATATAGTGCTGTTAAACGTGGTTCAGTGCTTCTCCGTGCTCAGGAAGTTAAGCAGTTGGTCCCGGTTGTTATCTTACATCCCTGACATCCGGTAGCCTGCCGGCGAGTTGTTAATGTGCGAACCCTTTACAGTTAAAATGTTTTTTCCCAGGGGACTTGCAATTGGACATCGTTCACGACAAACGAAGTGTCATGTGCGCTCTAGAGAAGCTGTCCAACACTAAATACAGGGCAACTTTCATGCCCAAAGCTCCGGGGAAACATAGGGTAAGTTTTAGACGAATTACCCAAGTTGTTCTACGGCTTTAAGAACGTGGCGACTGTTACCATTTCCATACAAACTTAATACCAAAATAAATTATGAAAAATTTAGTTTTCTACCTTAATATCGATATTATTCGGATTAAGATTTTACTTTTAAAGGGTCCCCACCGCAAGGTTTTCCAAAATATTCATTCGAAATGAAATAAAACGGAGAAACCTTTTTTTCATTGAAAAATGTTTCTCCGTTTTATTTGCATCCGAATAATATCGATATTAAGGTAGAAAACTAAATTTTTCATAATTTATTTTGGTATTAAGTTTGTATGGAAATGGTAACAGTCGCCACGTTCTTAAGTACTAGTACTACTTGTTGTCAAAAGGTTAGGTACATTTTGTATACCATTGACGACCTTTGGCGCGCTTGGCGAACACAGATGGGTTCGGGTTCAATAATAATTCACCCCTGAAATTAGTTTGACCTGGAGTTTGGTTTCCAAGTAGTAAAAAGCCAAATAATACATAGTATTTATTGTCAGTAATGAAAACGAATCGTACCTATCTATACCCTATTTCACAAACATAGATCAAAAAACTAAACAAAAATCCCATTGATTTGACATAAAGGGCTCTTTATTTATTTTTTCTGTGACCTTTTCCTTTAAAATTGACAGTTCTTTGTTTACCTTTTTGATCTAAGTTTCTGAGATAGGTATAGGTACTTAAAATAGCAACCCAGCATTATTAAAAACTTATGTTACAATACTAATAGACAATAATATAACTCACTGTTTGTGATTAACCTAAGCAAAACAAATGAATATGTAAAATATAGACAATGACTAAATAATTTAATTACTTTTCGAGAGCTTTCTCGAGTTTCTGATTGAAATAATGACCGATTGGGTCGGTTTCAATCAAATCTTCAAGTTTTTCAACATTGCGGGATCCCGGAAGCCTAAAATATATAGGGGATCCCGCGAAAGTGCGAACTCTACTAGCCTTATTAAAAAACGTGGAGTAAGGCATGAGTAAGGCTGGAATAACTACTACTTTTTGTTTCTGTCTGTGAACTTTGAAATTTCTAGTCCCGGAAAAATACAAAGTATGTTCTCAATACTCCGACCTTACTCTACGTTTATTAATATATCAGCTCTGTTCGACTTTTTTTTCCCCGATCGTCCAAACCTACTTTGTTATTCATTTTGCAAGTAATCACTAACATGTCATAAGCTACATAGGTACCTACCTACTATGAGACATTGGATTTGTAGAATGACCGACTAAAATATTAATTAATTTTAATTAATTTACTAATGAATATGATAAGGTACCCTATATTTGATAGGAATCATCCTAAGCTGTTTTTTTTCATTTAGGTAGGTATTTATACAAATATTTTTTTTATTTGTTTAATAAAATAAATAAGTAGCTCGTATTAAAAGGATTCAATCGAAGGTTCCACATTCAAGTCTGCAACAACACAAAAAGCTTCTCCAGACTTTGAAGCTTCACTCGCTTATAAAGGAGGGAGCTATTTTCTTTCTCCATATAAAAGTGTTAGTTTTATTCCTTTATTCACAAAATTCTCCGGAGACTCGGAACTGATTTCGAGTAACCTACAGAAAATACCTTTGAGGTAATCCTCTATCAAACTAACATTAAAAGGACCTTTGCCACTTATCATGTTTATTTGTCCCTTTTCCCGGGAAATATGTTAAACTCGTTGACTTCGTTACTTATTCGGAATAAGTTTAATAAGGTCGACTTACCTACATTTTTTTATGAGGAATCATGTTTGTGTTCTATTCACTCAACGAATAGTATTTTAAAAGTATTATAAACGTGACTGACTGATCATCTACTAACGCAAATAGTAAGAGTAAAGATTTAAATACTTAAAATAAGAATTAGAACATTTTTATTGCCATAACTGTGTACAGCCGGGTACTCACAACCGAGTTGTAACTGTCCCCGTGATACAGTAACAATGTTTTAGTGTGTACTTACGTGTCTGTTAGCGCCCGCAGTCTGCGGCAGAAACTGACAATCGTCATCGGCCCCCTGTGACCAACTCGTGTAGCACTCGTTGCAGGCTCGCGAACCACGTACCTACACACTGCACAGCTCGCTAGTGTGTATGCGGCTTTACCTACTTATAGTCTTCTTAGCACTAATGTATATCCGTAATAAAAAATATTTTTTGAAATACTATATATGCGGACGAAGTATTGGGTATAACATCATCATTAAGAATAACTATTTTAATATGAAAAAGGAGCCACTGGTAGGTCAAATTTTAGGTGTATAAGTAACAACGTAAAAAACTCTCTATCATAACTACCTAAAGCCAGAAATGTAGTTTTACAAAACCTTATTTTAACGTAGTACAGAGAGTAATCTCGGAACAAAGCTTATTAACGAAATAAAGTAGGTTCATTTGCCGTTTCATGAATTATTCAAACTGTTCTACCTATCTAAGTACGTCTATAAATATCTAAGTTTTCTGTACAGCTCCTCACCGGTGTGATTGTGGTGAGCCTGTAGACCGGCTCGGTCACCACGGATTATCCTGCCCAAAGAGTGCGGGCAGGATACCACGGCACTCCAGCCTGAACGATGTCATCCGTCGGGCCTTCGGCAGTGCCGGCGTCCCGTCAACTTTAGAACCTAACGGACTTTTACGGGACGACGGCAAGAGACCCGATGGAATGACTCTCGTTCCTTGGAAGATGGGTAGGCCCCTAGTTTGGGATGCGACTTGTGTGGACACGTTAGCTCCTTCCCATCTTCCAGTAACCACGGTGCGGGCAGGAGCTGCCGCTGATAAAGCGGAAAACCTTAAACGGCACAAATATAGTCATCTAGAGTACATGTTAGGGGTTACATGTTTGTGCCGTTTGGGGTGGAGACTTTAGGTCCGTGGGGGCCGGCCGCTCTGGAGCTGTACAGAGAGCTAGCTAAACGTTTGGTGGAGGCTTCGGGTGACCGGAATGCTGGCTTGTATTTTGCCCAGAAAATAAGTATTTGTATACAACGGGGCAATGCACCAGTATTCTGGGCACTTTTCCCTTCACCAAAAGTTTAGCTGATTTAGATTTATTTTAGTTTTTAGTTAGTTTTATTTTAATCAGTTTTAGTTTTAATTTAGTTTTTAATTTTAATTATGTTTTATAGGTGTTTGGTTTCATATTAAAAAATACATTATAGTGGGTAAAATGAACTACTATTATCCAAAAAAAAGAGGGAAATGTTACTTGTATCATTCCATTGGTTATATTAAAAAGAAAAAGAATATTTCCTAAATTGATCACTGAAAAAGAAACGAATGTTTTTATAACAACAAAATTTCAAAGCTCTATGGATCCAAAATTTGATTGTAACTTTTGTTTGAATTCAAGCTCTACATTTACTTCAATGGATACGACGTTCACGGCTCGCCGCACATGTTCCGAGTGGGATCTCGTTCTAAGAAACCGCGGGACAGCTCTAGTCCTGCTCCGCCGTACGCCAGAATATCCAGCCCAGGTATTGTTTAACACCACACTCATACATAACATAACAAATGAACATAACAACACATCATTTAGTAAATACCTACTCGATATTGCATTCCAGTAACGCGACTCAGATCCGAGAGCCCGATGAATCAGTACAACTTATACGATTCAAACACAAAACACAACACGAGCTCTATCGATCGCCGAGATGAGCGACGTGATTCGAGCGATTATTACAAATCCGGATTTGTCTCCGACATCAAAGAGAAGAGCTACGACGTTACCGACTCTGCTTACTCGACTTCGAGGCTGAATAAAAAGGAAACGTTGAATAGATACGGCTCCGAGAGTCCCAGGAACAGAACTGCAAGCCCGATTACAACGAAGCATTTGGGCAATGGATCGCGTTTGGAGGTGAATCGGGCGTCGAGCCCTTACCGTGCGAGCAGCCCATTTCGCGCCTCCAGCCCGATCGGTAGAACAGCCAGCCCGCTCGCCACAAAGGACAGTCTACTAACCAGAACCACGAGTCCAATTAACAGGTAATTTAATTACAGGAAAATCCGTGAAATGTACGCGTGCAGAATATTTTCAAAGAAAATTGCACCTCCAAAATGCAACCGATATTTCCGACGCAATTTATTTACCGTAAAATATTTCAAATATTGCAGGCTTACACATTCAGAATTCAATTAAATTTAAAAAAGTCGTCGAGACTGTCGAGAGCGTATTCGCTTTTAAAAATTAGCTAAAATGAAGTTAATATCAACCTGTTATGGACTTGGAGAGATATAGGGTGTTTTGCACTGTAAATCAATTTCCAATCACCTCTCAATAGGGAGTCTACGGGCGAGTGTTCGTGAACTAGTATTTTTTGTTTTGACGCGAGGCTTTTATGTTCCTGAATGGGCTTAATGCAGAAGTCTAGTACGCTATTCATATTAATTAGCATTTGTAGCATAAATGGGCTGCTAAATTGCTTTATAGGACAGGCGTGAGTAGGTGTATTTAAATCCTCATTTCTGGAATACGGTACGTCTACGATTATGTCTTTGCATAACGTAATCGTAATCTTAGAACTGAAAACATGCTTATTAATGTCTTCAGCATGATTTGAAAAAACACTCTACGCATTGCCTTCACGCTTCTCTAACTAACTAGGCTACGTGTTCAAAAATTAATTGTCGTAATATTTCTTTTGTATACAGGGTGAGTAGTCCGGTCGAAAGGTACAGTCCAGTGACGTCGACTAAGCGAGTGGTGGAGAAACGTTCAAACTACAAGATGTACAGCTCTTTCAGCGGTTCCCAGGACAACTTGGACCAAGGCAGCCCTCTCTCTTCACTCGAAGCGGACCGTAATAGAAGACTTGGTAGTCCTAGTAAGTTCATTTCACATAATATGTGCACTACCAATAAAATCACTTAGCCCTAACTTGCGGTTATACCTAGCCAAGCTTTGTCCATTGAATATACCTAACCTACCTAAATACGGCCCAGAACCAAGAATAGTCTGAATTATAAATCATGTTTCTGGAAAAAAGTTAGTTAAATCACGTTGCAGGCTTTGGTAGTTTGGGATTCTGAAGTTCGACAATGTTAAGTTACTTATTTTTATTTTAGAGGACTTTAGAGGATGTGCAACGTCTTTTTAGTTTACATACTAATATTTTTTTATGCTTTTACTTCGTAAAATTATTTACCAACTCTTTGCTATACGCAAACTAAACTAAAATAGATTAGTGGAAATAATGTAGGTGTACTCATCACGCAACTTAGATATAGTAATCGTCGTCGTATCATCTCACCATTTAGACCTCAGTCGCTTCGGTCAATAAAGTTTCACCTCCTAAGTAGTAGTACAATCCATAAATCACAGATCCCGATATTGCTGTTGACTGACTGCTGAAATGGAAAATGTGCCACCTGAATAAACCTTCCATTTTAATTTTAACCGTCTGATTTATTTGACGGTATTTTATAAGTTTTCGTTGGATTTAATCGCTGGCTCCAGTGGCTTAGTGGACTGAAGGGGTTTCCGGTTACTGAATATTTGTTGACTTTTCTTTTGATGGCATGATGGGTTATTTACGCTGCTACAATACTAAGAAATATAATTTCATGCTCGATAAGAAACGATTTTAGGTAGTATTTGAGTGTATACCTAATCTCTGTACCGTAGAAGGAGCTCTTGAAACACTCCTTTAATGGATCTTTGATTGTCCGTCTGCAATTAGTAAAAGTGTCCCATAGTTGCTAAGGCACCCATTCTACATAACCTTTGTTTTTTCGTTATCTTTTTATTCGAAAATGGTCAAGCATTTTCTTGCAAAATCATCACAGTTTCTTAGCAAAATTTTGCAAATTTATCATAAGTTTTACAAGCAAGTGTGAGACATTTTACGCAGTTAAGTTTTTCTGTGGGTCCTACTTCGTATTTATTTTACGTACATACCTACTAGTTAATTCATACTTATTTCAAAAGAATTCCTCTTTTTAGGTCCGGGCGATCCTGGTGGTAAGCCATACCATTCGAGAAGAGATTCTTGGGACACCATTGAAAAGACTAGACAGACGGTGAACTCCAGGTGAGATATTGAATAATAAATTAGTTAGTAATTGTTACCTACGTAACCGTGATACGTGATCTGCCTATTTCGTAAACGGCAATAGGCCTTATCTAATACTGAACGTGATACTACCTAAACTATTATATCTTTCGATAGATCTCATTAAATGATAAACATAACATGGAATTAACTACTGTTTCAATTGTAAACTGTCATTGAGATAATGGCCTTTTCATACTAATGTAACGAAATGTCGCTGTCCAGTAGCTATTATTTATTTATTACTGCGTTCAACAGTTTAACCGTGAATCTAAAATAACCGGATTTTCACCGCGAGCGGAGCCAACCCATTAATGTGTCCGTTTAACTTACAACATCGTTTTCATAGTCATACGCCTTTTTCGCTTTATAAACCATCGTCTTTATTGACCTCGCTCCGCTTGCGGTAGAAATCGGCTTTAGTCGCTCAATTCAAACCTTTAAAGGTTTGAATTGAGCGAATGCGAAAAAGAAGAATCAAGTAAATAAAGACCTAGGAATAACTTCGTAAGGACAACTCTTTTAAAGGAAACTCCGGGGGAAACTTATCAAAGATATCCAAACCGTAATTTTCGTATTTACCTTATCTGAGTGTTATTTTTAAATTCTCTGAGGTACTTCGAAGTTTCGGCTATGTTACAATAGTCATAGTTGCGAGGAGACGCCCTAGCGAATAAGACACGGATAATGTAAATATGCGTCTAGAAATAGTGTAAGTAAAAAAAGGAGAATCGTAATTTGCATTTTAGTTTCCTAAACACCATAATAGTAAAACGCCTACGAGGTGCTGTTGTTGAGTTAAAAGCAAGAAACTGAGATGAAAACTACAGTTTGTATCTTTTTGATAATTTTCCATATACCTACTGTTAGCCTCTTTCCATATCTACCTAAAGGTCTGGAGAGACCTTTAGGTAGATATCCAAACATCTTTATTTCTTACAGTTTAGAACCAACTCCAGAACGGTTCGGGCAAAATACGCTAGAACGGGAGACGAAGAGAAACACGCAGATGAACAAGTTCAGCGATCTCTCTCGCGACTCCTTCAACCGGCAGCTCGATAGAATAGCGGATGATCGAGACTCCGACACTTACACTAGTAGGGTAAGTACAGTTGAGGACTAACGGTACAGTTGTACGAAGAAGTTTTGTATTGATTTTACGATAACAATTTGCAATTTAAACAATCACGTTGCAGCATCCAGTTAACGGCTAGATTAAAGTTAATTAGGTCGATTATGCATTTGGCACCGTATAGAATGCATTAGCAAAGATACAGTGGGTATACGGACTGAATTATTTCACACATAAATAGCAATACATTTTTAGGCCATATTAACTTAAGAATAGAATTCTCATCATCACCTCAGTCCTTATCCGTCCACTGCTGAACATGGCCTTCCCCCTACGAGGCCACTAATTTATTTATTAGGAAATCCAACAGCTATTACAAAAGTATAAATTAAAGTGGATCACTAGAAAGCCAATTACAGGATCTCACGAAAAATAGTGATCCCAAGCCACCTCCATCGAACAACTCCCTGCGACCGCTACAATGTCCTCGGTCCACCGACGACATTGTAACGAACCTCCATTTCGCATTGCATCGTGGTCACCACTCGAGGACTTTTACTCCCAAACGGTTATCATTCCTTCGAGCTATATGGCCTGCTCAATGCTCATTGCCACTTCAGTTTGAATTTTAAGGACTACCTACGAGTATGTCGGTGACTTTGGTGACCTATAATTCTTGGGTTAATCAAACAGCCATGCAATTCGATTCTAAAAATCTCGATGCCTTGCTAACACCAACAACTTAAAACTATACTAATATTAAAACAGGATTTAAAACCACATAAGTACCTAAAGGGATTAAATGTAGATCCTCAGAGTTCTCACACCTCTGAACGAATTTGACGTTTAGTAGCGATCCAAAGATAGCCTACATAGGTAGATAAACAAAGACTTGTGCTATTTGAATATCGTTAGGAAGTTAAGGGATAATACGTTTACCGGCGGCCAAAAATAGATACGGTTCTACAACTATAGGTATGTAGTTATAAAGGTCAGCTTGTATCCCACAGACTTTGAGGGTGTGGGACGACTCCATTGCAGATAAAATAATTATATTTGTTGAGACTTGTAGTAACGTATTTGTACATACATCGTAAATAAAGAAGGCTCACCGTCACCTTAGATTCCCTAGATGGGGTGTTCTAACAACTATGTTCGATTTTGATCCATTTTAAGGGTTCCGTAGCCAAATGGCAAAAAACGGAACCATTATAGATTCGTCATGTCTGTCTGTCTGTCTGTCTGTCTATCCGTCCGTCTGTCTGTCCGTCCGTATGTCACAGCCACTTTTCTCCGAAACTATAAGAGCTATACTGTTGAAACTTGGTAAGTAGATGTATTTTGTGAACCGCATTAAGATTTTCACACAAAAATAGAAAAAAATCATGAATTTTTAGGGTTCCCCATACTAAGAACTGAAACTCAAAAAAAAATTTTTCATCAAACCTATACATGTGGGGTATCTATGGATAGGTCTTCAAAAATGATATTGAGGTTTCTAAATTCATTTTTTTCTAAACTGAATAGTTTGCGCGAGAGACACTTCCAAAGTGGTAAAATGTTGGTCGCCCCCCTCTGTAACTTCTAAAATAATGGAATGATAAAACTAAAAAAAGTATGTGATGTACATTACTATGCAAACTTCCAACGAAAATTGGTTTGAACGAGATCTAGCGAGTAGTTTTTATTTAAAACGTCATAAATCGTAAACCGCAATTTACCTTTCAAAACAAAATCTGTTGTATAGATAATGGTACGGAACCCTTCGTGCGCGAGTCCGACTCGCACTTGACCAGTTTTATTTTTAAAAGGTGTGTGATTAATTTCCCGAACAGTTTGATATGAATCACTATCAGGCGACCTTTCTCTTTCTTGTACCTAAAAGAGACCATTCCATTTCTACGCCAATTCCATATTTTCAAACCATATTCTCAGTTCTAAGTTAAATTTGGTAGGAATGGTTTTGTATAAGTTATTTCACTTGGTTGGTCTAGTGGTGAATACCCCGACTTTCATTCCGAAAAATCGTGGAATCGTATCAAACGAAAAAAAAATGCGCATCGCTCTTACGGCGAAGGAAACCATCGTGAGGAAATTAGCGTCCTTAAATAACGTTTTGATGTCGATCAAACCCATCATTTATCCGATAAGGGCTCATGTAAAGTCCTGTATTCTTGAAACATTATATTCGTAACATAACTTCTGCTCAGTAGGTAGGTAGGTAGGTACCTAGAGTATACCTACCTACACAATAACTGCTCATGGAAATAGTTCCCTCGTTAGTTTCTACTATATCCTGGTCCCGCAACAAGCTTTTAACCCCTGTGTTCAACCCGTATTCCTGTGGCTTCACCTATACCACAGATATATAGAAATCTAATTCAGATAGGGTTACCCTTTCTCACTGTTGACGTTAATGTCAAACTCTATCAATTTGTTTATGGTGTCATGTTATTGTTTCTTAGAGTTCAAACCACACCTACTTTTTAAGCTCTTCCAATGCGGCTTTGTACATCGATTGTCAGAGGTCCGTCTATCAATATTTCAAAGTCTTTGTTAGAAACATAACAAGCGATGAAATAGTTAATTGCCCTTTCGGTCAATTAACTATTAACTTAAAGTCCCTTTCGGACCTCACGAAAATCGTGGAATTTTCGACTAGTTTTCACTTGAATATTAATGCTGATGATGATAAGTGTTACGAAAGTAATAACCGTCATATACGGATCAGTTTTACCTTCAGTTCCGTCTGACCGAACAAACGGCTTCAAGTCCCTGAAGAAGAAAAAAACAAATCTGCCTGAATTATCAGTTCGGTTGGCATCTCCGAATACCTATGGGGGCTTAACTTTTCATATTATGGACGTAAAATTATATTTTGTTATTTTGAAAATAGGTTTAATATTTAACATAAGAAGTGTTGTTGTTCAATATTTTATTAGTTCGCAAGGTGTGTTTATTTATAGGCACCTATTGTGATTCCCTGGTATTTATTTTAATGCTATTTGCACGCTCAAATCGGTTCTTTCGAGTGTTTTTTCATTCCGTGGAAATTTCTAAACCTCCTTCAGGAATATAATACGTAGGTAGGAATATAAGAGGTATAATTTGCTTGTTTATTGAAATGAAGGTTCATTTACTTAGGCACTTAGAAACGAAGTATATAAATCTACCTAACTACTTTCATTTTAAATTTGGTGGGAACGCGTTAACTATAAATGTGATGCTGAAAATTCATTTTCGCGAAACTAACAGCCGTATTCACAAACGACCATATAAGCGTAGCCTTAGCTTTTGTCACATTTTCACTGACGTTGATTATCCGTTTATCACTCACAAGAGCAAGACAAAGCATTAAGCCACGCATAGGCTCGTTTGTGGAAAGGGCTGTTAGCTATTGCGTGTTGTTTTTATGACTTTACTTGGGCATATGCACAAGCCATGCGGAGCAAAAAGCAATAATACTTATGTATTAATTGTTATCGAGACCCAGCTGTGTCCACAATAAACAGAAAAAAAAACCTATACATACATATTCTGAAGTCTTACTCTCATATCTACAGTCAATTCTAAGTAACTACTTGTCTAAGTAATGTCTGTCGCATTTTCGTTGACGTTATAAATCACTAATAAGAGCGAAACAGGGCATTACTTAGCCAAAGTAATCACTTAGATTCGTCTATAAATACGGGTGTTAGAACGCAGCTTGATGCTTATTTGTCAATGTTTTATCCAACAGCAAGAGTTCAAACGCGAAGTCCGAGAGAGCTCGTCCTACGTAGTCCGCGACTCTTCGTACAGCAGTGTAGAAGAGAAGCAACCTCAACAGCCGTCTTTTTTATCCAATAGGCCCCCCCGCGACCCTACCGGGGGGGCCCTATCTGAAACCGACGCAGCACACGGACGTTTCAGGTAACTTGATGTAGCAGTTATACCCTATTTCAGAAACTAAGATCAAAAATGTAAACAAAGAACTGTCAATTATAAAGGAAAAAGTAAATAAAGAGCTCTCACTTTCAAATAAATGTATGGGATTTTTGTTTACATTTTTGATCCATGTTTCTGAAATAGGGTAGGTAATTGGTCAAGTTGGAGAGGCCTTAGAACCAAATAAATTAAAACCTATAATACAATTAATCCAAAATGATAAAAGAACAATAATTATAGTCAAATATTTTAAATGAACTAATTTTAATAACCCGCCCCTAATCCTTATAGTTGCAAAGGTTCCCAAAATTCTGTGATACCTACACATAATAATAGACAATAGTCACAAAGTTAGGAATTTTGTGCCCCGCCTACTCCACAACTCTTCTGTAAAGTTCTGTAAACATTTGGGGCATAAATTATACATTAACCGGAAAGACATTTTGAGGTTAGGTTAGGTTAGGTTGGATAAATATAGAGCCCTTGAGAGGCGTCGAGTTGAGGCGTTTATACAACGAGGGTAAAAAAGAACTAGAAACAAGCTTTTTCATTCTTTTTAACCCCCGACGGAAAAAGAGGTGTTATAAGTTTGACGTGTCTGTCTGTCTGTCTGTCTGTGTATCTGTCTGTGGCATCGTAGCTCACGAACGGATGCGATTTCAATGTAGTTTTTTTTGGTTGATAGGTGACTTTTGCAAGTGTTCTTAGCTATGTTTGATCAAAATCGGTTCAGCCGTTCATAATATATGTTGGTTGAAGCTCGGAAATAAAAACCGAATGTTTTTAAATATGCCCGAGTGGGGTATCAAATAAAAGAGCATGACTTTTTTAGTTAAAAAAAATGGCGATCCATATAATTTTAGCGGTGGGAGAAGTGTTTTTTTAGGGTTCCGTACCTAAAGGTAAAAACGGGACCCTATTACTGAGACTTCGCTGTTTGTCTGTCTGTCCGTCCGTCCGTCCGTCTGTCCGTCTGTCACCAGGCTGTATCTCATGAACCGTAATAGTTAGAAGGTTGAAATTTTCACAGAAGATGTATTTCGGTTGCCGCTACAACAACAAATACTAAAAACAAAATAAAACAATTATTTAAAAGGGGCTCCCATACAACAAACGTGTTTCAAAAACTACAAGAGAATTCTATAGTACGATGTGAGGTCGCTTCTGATTGGTCAAGTCAAATCGAGTTGGTCATGGAATTCAAAATGGCTGCCCTATCTGTCAAATATACTAGTCTGCCTTCACTGTCCAAAGAGTTTTTTATAAGTTTCAGTTTTCTTTGAATCAAAGTTGTTGTAAACCATTTTAGGGTTCCGTACCCAATTGTGTTTTTTGTATATAGAGCCAAATAATAGTCCCATAGGGGGACTATTGGAATATTATTTGGCTCTCTCCGAGGGACAGATAAAAGTTACCCTGGGCGGGTTTCTATGTATTATGGTCATGGCGCATAGATACCCAAACTAGATTTTTACCTTCACAAACTCTCTAAATATTGATGGTATAACTATTTTCAACATCATTGTAATGAACTGGTTGCCAAACTTGTAGAGAAATTTAAAATAAATTCGTCTCTTTCTCGCATTGCCTTTACGTTATAGACAAAGGTTGAATTTTTCATGTTTTTCAAAATTTTGTGAGCTTAACCTTTTTTAGTACAATCGGACTGGCGGGAATCTTAAATAATAATTAAAAACAAATTTGTTTTGTTTTTAATTTTTCTACAGATTTGGCGGGCAGTCATCAATTCAGCGAATAATTCTATTTATTGTCAAAGAAGGTTTAGTCCACTTTGCGTGTTTAAAATAAATGACTGGCTGCTAAACTAGAAAAGTAATTAAAAATAAACTAGTTTCTTCTTAATTTTTCTTTTGCAATGATGGCCAGTCATTAAAATTGCTACCCCATGAAGGTAATAAATTCAATAAAAAATGCAATCATACCTACTTTACATACCTCATGTAACAAAACAAAACATTCTGAATTTCAGTAGGTAACCTGAATTCGTTATCAAAGACACTTAACCTACATGATGTGCAAGGAAACTGTATTACTTTCAACGGATCAATTAAAAACTCACTATGTTGTTTAATTTCGAATTAGTAGGTGTTGTTTTGGTAAACTTTTAACAGCTACCTATTTGTATTTTTCTTCTTTACATTGTGATTTATCTTTACCTACATACAATATTGTTGTAAAAGTGTCTACTCCAGTGAACGGTTTTCGGTAAAACAAAATGGAGCTACAAGTTGATTCGCTATTTTGTTGCAGACCAATGCAAAGGGATAACAATAGAGGTGCCAAAGGAATAATCGTAAAACCTACGTACAAAGGCGTTGTTGGAAAACAGGTGGAGTTCATAGGTAAGTTTGTACCTGTTGTGAGTTGTTATTGTGTTCTTTTTTTACAATTTTTTTTAACTACGAGCTTTAGAAAGTCATTTATGTGAAATGAAACGGTTTTTGTGATAGTAACTTTAGCTACTAGTATCTCTGGTGCGAGTTTTTACGTATTTCAAACGTTACTATCACGTTTGCGAATACGCCTATATTTAGGTATAACAGTTATTACTTAAATTCAGAGTGGAAATAGACCGCTATCTAGTCGGCGTAATGCGAAATTTGACTGTTTTTTTTTTTATGCAAAAAAATTTGTTTGTTTGGATGTTTGTGTTTTTATCACGCAAAAACTAACTTGGAAGGCCGCTAGTTGGATTAACATACATGCTACATGTTATCCTGATATTCCCGCGGGATCGGGTCTGTAAAACCGAGAGGCGCTGCTAGTTTCCTATAATCAAGTTTCGTGTTTACGTTAACGTCATTATTTTAATAAACTCGCACTACGGCGGTATACAGTTTATTTGTAGGTAGGTAGGTGCTATAAAAATTAATCAGAAAACTATTAATTTAAAAACTTTCTTTAACCAAGAAAATCTTAATTACAACTACAACACGATTTCGAATCTAATATTTTTTTATTGATACGGCTATAAAACTGTTCTTCTGGTGAAATAAAGTGATAGATGATAGCCACATTATAAACTAAATTCTTGCGCTTAGGTATATTGGGTTTTATAAATACATTTTTTTTATTATGAGATAGGCTTGCATCTGACCTTATCTCAGCTGATGTGAGGCGACGTATAACATGCTTGCTTAGAACAAACCTATTCAATCTAGACTTGAAGACTCCAAGGTTGTTGTTAAGGGGGGTGTAAATTGCACATCGCATTGTAGCAGTATACTAGCAGTAGATACGCACGAGGAAGGTTGATGCGTGGCGCTTGTGCCTACTTTAAAACGAAATGGTCGTAAATCCTAAAAATAAACTGTAATAATATATAGGTAGTTAGTTAGCCATTTTTAGGTACGTGTTTATTGGACAATGTTACGGCAGGCGCCAGTTCCAATCCACTACCACCACATCACTATAATAGCCCATGTTGTTTTCATCCGTACATTTTTCAAGAGTTCTATCCGATAGGAAGGTTTTCCTTGGCTGCATTTTATAGTGCAGAAAAGGATAATCGCCGGCTTGGTGTCCACTTCAGTTTACGCGAAAAATTGTTATTGAAAAGGGCCTCTACGTGTTGGCTTCCATAGTCTGGGTCGCGAGAAGATAAATAAATAAATTATAAAATAATTTGTCCCACTGCCGGGCAAGGGCCTCCTCTTACAGGGGTTAGGCAGTAAGACGCCAGGAGAGCCTATTCCGAATTGGCGAATATTCCTTGCCTTCGAACTGTAGTGAGTGTAGGTCATAACTATGTTGACCTTCACCATAAGAGCGATGTTATTAAGAAAAAGATGGCCTGGATTCTAACCCACGACCCTCGGAATAAAGACGGGGTATCTAATGATATATAAATCGTGTAAGTTTAAATAGTTTAATGTGTATGTTTGTGTGTGTGTGTGTGTTAGTTTAGTGTAGGAAACACTATAAAAATAAAATCAAGTTTAATGTGTTCTTAGTGGATGGTGGTTCAGCGGGTCCCGGTCACTTAGAGCTAGAAGTGTCCGGCGGGAACGGTGCATTAGTACCGAGCTCGGTTCGGTCTCTGGGAGGCCACAGATATGCAGCCGCGTTCGTACCGCGCGTGCCTCGCCCACACACTGTGCGAGTCACCTTCAACGATGAACATGTGCCTGGTGAGTACTTCATTGTAATTCCTGGGAGAAACTATGTTAGAAAATCTAGAGCTGGATCATCCTATTGCAAATAGAGAAGTCCATATTTAGATGCATTTATTTTTAGCTTTAAAAGGTACTTAAGTTGAAAGGGTTCAGTTATGCGATATGGCTTAATTTTTAAAACGTTTACTAAACCTGACCTCGTAGTCAATGTGTAGGCAATTTTTCTTCTCATCTTAGCAATGTTCCGGTTGCATCCATCTAGGCAGCGCGGAGTCCGCTAAACACCAAATTATTTGGGAAAATATTCCGTTCGAAACTCTTGTAGGAATACCTTTCTACAAAAGTGGCGCCCAACGTGCGACTTGAGATTTGCAAATAATATTTACGTTGAAAATGTTACGATACGAGACTAAACAGACTTTTCGATAAATTAGTTATGATTTAAATCCCATAATATACTTTGTGAACTTTGTAGGAAAGTAACAAATTTTCATAAAATTGATTCTCTACTCTCATTATTGCACATCAAGATGAAGCAAATTTTAAACATACCTATCTTATTTCCTAACGAATGCAGTAAAACCTAATATAATTAGGACGTTAACAAATTAAATCTGAATTATTAAGAGCACAGCCACTCATACTCGAGCTTCATACAATATTCAGTACACATTTTCCTGATTCACTGTACCCTAGTGTCAGTTTTCCGTATAACAAACGCTAACTATCACGTTTGCGTAAGCACAAAAATTGTATGGAAAGTTTAAGGTTCGCAAAGTTCGCATATTACCCGCTGGGGTTGCTTTTTGCCTTTACATATCTGAAGTAGATTTTTACGCCAGCTATCTCTATATATCTATATCTGAAGTAGATTTTTACGCCAGCTATCTCTATATATCTATATCTGAAGTAGATTTTTATCTTTATTAATTTTATTATAGCGGAACTGAATTTTATTAATTCCATAAGAACACACACACAGAAGAACAGGCAGATTATAAATTTTAAAATCTAAATTTGAACGTTCCCCAAAACCCATATTTTAAAATAAATAATAGACCAATCTTCTATTTCCTCTATCATAAGTAAGATCATAACTACCTACCTATAACTACGTACTTAATGTCTTAAACCGGGTACTCACTAGCGAGCTAAAACCGTAACCGTTGCATGTACTGTAACCAAAAACACATAAAGTGTATCTACGAGGTGCTCCAATCTGCAGCTAGTGATACGCGTTGCAGGTAGAAGCAAGGTTCTTCTTCTTCGTGTCAACTGCGTCAACTGCGCTACAAAGTCTTGACCCAAAACTCGGCGACCGCTACTGCCTTGTCTGTGGCACTGTTGAGGTCGGCTGCAGAGCAGCTAACAGGGCAAACCGGCAAATGCGCTATTTTTTGGGTAGCTCTTCCACAGCCACACAAAGTGCTCTGACCGGAAAAACCCCAAAAGCGAGCTGAACGATTGTCATTACACACTAGAATCTGGTAACGAGGTTCTAGTGACTAGAACTTCGTTACTGTATCACGGATACAATAACAAGTTGACATTATAGTTAAAACTCGCTAGGTGAAATACCAGACTTTACTAGCGACTGCTTCGTACTTAAACCTCAAACACTAGTTAGCGTGCACATAACATATTCAAAAAAGCAAAACCGGGAGTAATAACTGGGAGTAGTTATACCCATGTATGTTGCAGCGCCCTAATTGTATGTGATTGTGAGAACAATGGCAGAGCTCCCATGTCACACCTCAGACAAATCAAAACTAGACTACAACTTCGCTGTACTTTGCAACGCTGCAAATTCACTTTGTATTTCAAATTTTACTCTGCTGTTATTAACTTTGGCTTTTATTTGTGTCGTACCTGCTACAGACGACGATAAAATTATGGTATATTGTTTTGTAGTACAAACCAAGTGAATCATTTAAACTAAGTACATAATTTGAAAGCTCACAAAGTTCTTATAGTGAGCATATCTTTCGAATTCTACAATAAATGTCGTGTGTATCAGCATGGCGGGTGTAGGTCTTAAAATCGTAAAGTTATATACCTGAGAGGAATGTACTAGCAATGTACTGAATGTACCTAAAATTTGGAGCAATGTACTATTTCAGGGCCAAAGTTATTGAAGAAACAAGGTACACCCGCCATCCTGATACACACTAAATGTCATGTTTATTACACGTTTCATTATGAAGTTTCCTTTTATTACAAACACAGGAAAATTTCCAAGAAATATGACGTTAAAATTGCTTTTTCTTCTAATTTGAAATCACCGTCTGACATTTCAGGTTTCTTTGTGCCGCTCTAAAATGCAAAGTTTTACTCTCAGAATAAGTATTTTTATTTTTCCACATTGTGCATTGTGCAATGTGCATCGAACAATGAACTTTTAACAGTTTTCTTGTCTTATTGTAGATTCACTATTTCAAAGGAGATAGTTATGTATATTTGCCCCTTCCTTTATTTCCGTACGACCACATTATTTATTCTGAATTAGATTCTCAATTTTAAATTAGAAATTTTACTGCTTTTTGAAAAAATGCTTTCAAAAACTTTAGTACCCGGAATCCCGCCGGGTACTAAAGTTTTTGAAAGCATTTTTTCAAAAAGCAGTATTCCTAAGTGTGGATTAACACTAAGAAATAATGTTTATTAGATATTTTACTTAAAAATAAATACAAAGGGACAATAACGTAGAATTTGAAAGAGAAAAATTATAAACTAGGTACGAAGAAAGTGCATTGTATGCGGCAGTCGGCACGATAGACAAAGTCCGGGTAATTTGCCATGATTACGAACGGCGGTAAAGAAAACCTGCATGACCATGGCTAATGCTCATGAAAGTCATAATAGCGACATCAACCGGTATTTATCTAACTAACAGCAAACTCGCTTAATTGCTCAAACTTTCTGCGTTTCATTTACAAATTATTTGCTTGACCAGTTTCATGTGCCTTAAATGGTTGAATCTTGTCACATGCATAAGCTGTGAAGCGGTTTTTCAAGTGTGTAATTTAATAAGTAGGTAGTAAAAAAATACATATTATGCTCTGCAGTGGGCAAATGCATGCTGCTGAAAAAGATCTAATTTATATAAATATATTTATACTTTTAGTAGTAATATTAAATAGTAGTAGTAATAGTAAAATAAATATTGGTGTCTGGTCTGGGTGTCCCTCTATGTATAATATGTATGTATTTACAAAAGAAAAATTAATATAAGTATTATATCCGTTGTCTAGTCACCGTAACACAAGCTTAGTCGCTTACCACGGGGCTAGATGGCGCTGTGTGTTGTTCACAGAATTTATTTATTATTTATTTATTTATTATATTGAACAATATAAAAAACACTTCAAATAACACTAATAATTAAGAACAATATTATTATCTCAATAGAATCTATAGATTCAAGATTCGCATCTTTCTAATAATTCCTCGTAGTTAGTTATCTTTGGTGGTTAAACATAAATACTAGATACCTATATGTATTTATCTGTAAATATTAGATAAATAAAGTGTAAGTAGGTATGTGCGTTTATTCGAAAACATAAAAAAATATTTTTGCAGTAAAATCCTACTTTGGTACCCATGCTCGAAAATTACATGACTACCGTTTTGACCTACTTTTTTAATTAATTTTAATGGTGTAACATACAGAGGTAAACAATTTTTCCTCCTGAACGAATTATTCCTTATTTTTATCTTTCGTACGAATTATTATCACTTACAAATTATGTTAGTTACCAGTATTTAATTGGATTTGTTCCCTTGATTCTACACCATTTTCCTTTTATACAAAAACAAGATAAATAATTGAGTACAGCTTTTACAGCTTATGAACTAGTCCTCATTTTCGTAAAGTATCCGTCCGTTCTGCCTATCTGTCTGGCGTCGTCCTAATTGGCTATCTAGATTAATCTCGCATAATTTCTCTATAGGGTGCAAACTGAAGCTTGTCGTCATGACAAATCTCTTATCAAATCCCGTCGTGTGATGAAATCACATCGTTTGCTTGTACGACCAATTAGGATGCTGCCTAATCGAGATCGGTCGAACCCGGGCTAAGTCAACACATACAGAAGAACCCACCTATACCTCTCAATGAGGATAATAGAAATTCATAATGGCGGTTTTTGTTATATGTTTCTCTGTTTCTTTTTTCCTACCAGTACCACCCTATATATTATTTTTATACGGAAACCATTACTACATATTTATAGTATGGCTAGCCCTAGCACTGATCATTTAATTAATAATAACTATCAAATTAGATGCTCAAATACCTATCTAAGTCCGTAAACGTGTAGGTGTTATTAAGTCAAATCCGACGCAACGTGACTAACCAACCGCTTTTGCTACCTCTGAGAGTAGGCTCTCGAATTCCACTCCGCCATTTTGAATACTTCGGTGACGTCACTCAGGTGGGACCGAGCTGCGCGAACGCACTTCCACTGGCTGACATTTGTGTCGCGCCCGCGTCCGATCGAGGCTATGCCTCCGTGTTAACAAAATGCAATTTCGCCGCTTATCTCTCCGTACAATATGTTCGATATATTGTTTTGAGTAACGCAGTGTCTCTCTGATCTTTGCTCCGCATCAAGAACAGTTGAGCCTCAATCCGGCTTCGTCGTTTTAGTGTTGTGAATTGAATGTTAAGTGTTGTGATTGCTTTTCCCTATTAGTGTCCCAGATAGCTGTCACTTTTAGGACGGATTGTCTCCGGAGGTCGTATCGCCCTCGATAGGTGAGCGTATTTGCATGCATTGTGTTTCTACATCCGCGAAGTGGTCAACTATCTGCTTAATATGTGGGCGAGACACGTCATTGGCTACAAAACCTTTTTCAGAAAGTTGACATTTGGAACTTACTTAAATTTGTTTATAATCATGGACATGAGTCTCTTCCATATTGAAACTAATTGGTACTAAACCACTTCGATAAAAACAACATCAACTAAACCTAGATTAACTAATTATCGACATCATTTAAATCAAATTTCGTCCAAGCTATTTGACGTCAATAATTTATTGAATGTCCTACATAGTCGACGAAGCAGTAATTATTAAATTAATCATTAATAGTAGCATAGTAAGTAAAACACGTTTAGGATTAACTAGTATGTCTATTTAATCCTAAACATGTTTTACTACTAAGTACATACGCAAAGCGAAGCGTTTAAAATGTGTAATATGTTGATATACATTTATACATTAAGTCGTATTTATCTATAGGTAAGGATGGCTGGATCTAGGCTATGCCCATGGTTTTGCACGACTGCTTACACACATAGCACTCAGACCGTGCGTTGAACTCTTTTGTAAGGGCCGCTTCTCACGCACACCCTGTTTCACGACCGACCTATTCACAAGCGAAAACAAACCTTAAAATCAAATTAGTTAGCGGTTATAATCACTCAATTATAAACTTCTATCAAACAGTGGTTAGGCACTGACATAAATTTGAAGAGTTTTATAGCGATCATCACTTTTCGAAAGCCAAACAATAATAAACCATGACTAGCGTCTGGTACATCGCAGCAAAAAACCTATGATGGAATTACATTGATATTTTACCGTAAGAATGTCTGCTAGCTTTTCAAAAAAATTGAACTGTACCTACCTATACTTATACCTATATATTTATAACGGAGTGTAATTTCTAATGGATACCCGTATGACCCGCGTGATGATAGCCTATTTCGGAGTAAAACTGACTAAAACTCTATAGACCATTCTCAATACATACTTCAAGTCTGACTGTAGGTGCACTTGAATCCTCGAAAGCCTCTCTGAATTCAGGGATAGATAGAACTACTACCCAGTTCTTCTTAATAATGGCCTGGGCCTCATCAGAGCCAATAAAACTGCAGTTCCTCAAACGTTCAAAGCCCCCCGATTTGATCGCTCCCCGAACCAGAACGCCCTTTGGCTGACCAGAATCAGACACCGTTGTTATATTACATGAGTTTATATTCTTTAAAACTGCTTACAATCGAGCCATGAGTGAACGAGTATCTTTCAGTAACATTGCTTTAAACCGCCTGGTAAATTGTTGTCCAACGCTCACTGACTAATAAGTATTAACATAACAAGTAAAAAAACTTCCCTTAAGACATGTTTTATACCTACTTCTTATTCATAAATAAAATATTCTGGGCATAATATTGTAATTTATTTAAATTGAAAGCTTTCAAGTACAAACAACATTTTATCTATTATTTCCGAGCATTTGTAACTTTCAATTGAAATTTGGAAAGTTACCTTTCTTAGGTTACTTAAACGCGAATGCTGAACTTCGTGTTAATTACGAATAATTGATTGATTCATAAGAACATAGCTGAGGTTTCAAAGGCTATATTTACCATACTAACACTAGTAGGTACTGTTAATTGAATTAGTAAATCAACGTTTGAAATGAAACCATTTCATCTTTATTTACATTTTACCGGGTCTTAATCGCGTGTTATTATTTATTTTCTTACCTCGAAGTTACAACCATGTTACAATGGTCTTGGTCGCGAGGTGAAGATCCGGTAAAATATAGGTAACTATGCCCTAAAAGAAAAAATGCTGTTTTGATCCAAATTTCTGAAATTTGGATCAAAACAGCATTTTTTCTTTTGTTTTTATTTGTTGTTGTGTTTTGTATTATTACGTTTTTCGAGTTCAGTTATAAATACATAATAAACTGTAAAATTGGTGTAGAAATTGCATCATACATAGAGAAACATAGCAAAGAAACAACGATATTATTCGTGTTAAACTGCCAACACAACTTTTTGAGAAACTCGTCCATGTTTCGTCCCGTTGCTTTCTTAGTGCAGCCACTAAGGAGGACGAGTCGGAGTTCGTTCCAATGCTCACTATCGTCCCCAATTTACTTGTGACCCATGCCCTTGAAGACCCTCAGTTCAAATCACGAATGAGCGATTACCTATCATCCATGTATGTAGGTTATATGTGAGCGGTCTACATCGCGTCGCCTCTTAGACCGCATCATCTCTTACATCTTGTGAATTACTGGTAAAACAATTACCAACTTACATAAGTAATGTATTAAAAACTGGGTGTTATGTATGAGCTAAGCAATTTATATACAAGTTATATGTAAACGTTAAATTATTCAGCTTTGTGTTTTCAAGCAATCCGTTTGTACCTATGTCATGTCATAACATAACTTGTGTCCTTGTGGTAGGCATCGTCTAGATAGGTAAATATGCTACATCTTAGTAGTCACATGCCAGACGGTGAGATAATGGTGAAAAGCTCACTTTACGTCAATACTTAGTAAAAAAAGACAACGTGCAAAACACTTGCTAACCAAACTAAAATCTAGTAGCAGCAGGAGAAAGCACACAATAAACTTTCCTTACATAGTAAATTATTTATTTGTAACTTGCGTAAGTACCTACCTAAAACAGCTAACGTTGACGTAGTAATATAAGTAGGTATGTACTCAGTTTACATACTATCACTTTCTTATTTGTTACATAACTCTAGTGTCTAGGTGATGGAACGACGACCGAGACGCCCCGCCGACGTCGTTTAATAACCGACAAGTTCTTCGTCAGTTATTTCATAAACGGTGGAATTAATGTGGAACGTCTCAACATTATTTTAAAATGCAAATAGAACTTCACTCAAATATAACTCATTATTACGCAAGCAGTTTTCGTATTACCTTAATATTTTACATAATGCCTTTTTATAGTCTGTTATCTTACTACTAAGTTATTTAATTTCCTTCCTGAATGTCAACGTTTCTGTTTGGCACTCTTCTTCGGCCTCTATGTTCTTAAATATAAATAAAGAAATCCATTCTCCGAATCCAACGAACGCATCCAATGCTATTTATGTAATGGGTAGGTATATGGTGCCATTTATTCCAGAAATATTAATTGAAAACTATCTAGAGGCAGAGAAGCACCAACAAATTAAAACCTGCCTCATAAGTATTGTGCCATAGTTTGAACAGAGACGCATTTTTCCCTCAATCAATTAATTAATTAGTGTACCTAAATGTCTAAAACATACCTACATAGCTACGTATTTAATTACCTACTCAGATTATTATTTCTCACGCTCTAACACTGCTACTGCTACAATAAGTAGGTACTTACCTACGAATAAAAGTTCAATAGACCTAAGGTTCTTTCTTTACTAAATAGATAAGGTAACCTAACTACGTTACAAAAATAATTTTCCAAGTATTGAAAATGAAAAAATCATTGTCAAACATTAATTTATCAATTATCACACTCAGTGATGTGATAGGAACATCACAGAACCGACTAATTAACGTTTCCATGGTATAATAGACACGCTTTTCATGCATCACTTCATTGACGTTAATAAATGTAATATTTCCCTCGAATCTCGAATTGCGTGTACATGTATGCTATACCTACTTACTGAACTGATATCAAATTGCAAACCACAACGCTTCGTTCGTTACCAGGGAACTACGCCTGACGCCAATTTGAGGTCCAATTACATTGTATGAACTGTTTCATGGATATTTTAACGCCATTTACCTACTGCGTTTACACAAAATATATCTTCTCAATTTAGGTATTCCACATTTGTTTTTACTGTCTCCTTTTCAAACTATAATTACTTACTATACTTCTCAACCTTCTTTACATGCCATTTATGGCAAAGTCATTCATCAACATTCTACAATTACTTGTACCCAAAGCCAAAACTTAATTCTACAACCAAAATAAAAACTTGAAAGTTATTTAAAAGTAGGCAACACGACACCTGCTCAAAAACAGGTTAAAACTGCAGTATATCGAGTTTCGAAACATGTGAGACAAGTTTGTATCGTGACTTATTCCCTTTGCGTATTAAAAATTTAACCGTACCTAATTAGTAATTACCTACTAGTCGTCACAAATCACCGATAGACTTCTTTCATCAAATAAACAGAAAATATAGATTCTCTGCCCTCATTACCTAGAAGCCAAAATCGAGCCAAAGATATTAAATTGAGCAAAATATTTGATAACTTGCAACTTGTTTAAAGACATTAACATGTGAATGTGACTTCAATTTACATAACTGACATAATTTTTTGAGCTGTTTAGTTTAACAATCGGTTTCATTTCGTAACGTGATCCGTTAAAGATTTTGGAGGAGTTTGTTACCTACCTATTTTAATGTTGGTAGTTTCTTCGAATGCGGATGTTGTGCTGATGTCATTATGATGAACTGTGTGGCATGATTTGGTACCTAGTTCTGGATATATCTTAATGTTGAATGGAGGCCGTTGGGACAGGTTCCGCACCGAGGACAACGAGCTTGCATTACTGTCGGTACACGCCTTTCTAGTTGATGCTAGCAAACATTTGACACGACTCGGGCGTATAGCCAAGTCTCGAAACGCTTAGCAATTAAAATCATCCCTTGCCAATTTGCATCTCTTCTAGTTCTGCCGAATATTGGTCTTGCAAACTGGAAACGATATTTTGGTTATATCGATCGATTTTGAGCCTGATTTAATATAGCTTGCTTCCCTATCAATGTCTAACCTTACAGTTTACTGAAATTCTATATAATTAATTAACTGTCTAAGTAAGTAACTCTATCTAATAACATTATCATCTGTAGGTATCTAGTGCTAGGATAATCTAAACATAACGAGAAAAAGTTTGAATGGATGTTATTTGATATTATGTTTGGATTAATTTTGTTAGAGGTAATCCAAACCAATAAACCGATTTTGATGAAACTGAATGTGTTTATATAATAAGTCCTTATAAGTACCTAACATATATTATGAGCTTACAAGGATCTTATTATTATCCCGATATTGGGACTTATGCGTTCGAAACCGTAGGTCGATGCTAATATATTGAGTTTACCAACTACGTGTAAAAGGTCTGCTATAAATAAATAAGTAATAACGTCACACACTTTCTTATTGTACTTGCACAGTGCACGCGTGCAAATATGTACCTAATCGTTCCCTTTAAACGTATTTGATTAGGCAAATGCAAAACGTTATCTAACATGTTTGACATTCCAAGTATGCAGATAATCTATCCGCCTATTGTGGTACATTGGATACGTTTACGTACTTATCTGAGGCTGTTCTATTTGCAGAATTAGTAGACAGGTAGGTTTCTGAGGTGGTCACCCACCAGACTGGGCGTGGAACGAACAATAGCCAATTTCCTATTTATACAAAAGGGTGAAGGCAAATCGAAATTGAATCTTTTATCCTGTTAGACTATGTGATACTGTGTAATAATAAATTAATGATCTGAGGTTATAAAGAATTACTATTGGAGAATATTTATCATAGATTTTTCTTAAATATTTCTGATGCTGATATAAAAATAAACTCATTTTTGGATTAATTTCTTAATTTATAAATATAAAAACTCCATTCCATTCACATCAAATACAATCATTTTTCGTTCACAAAATCCAGCCCAACTTATGTAGCTAACTTTTTTTTTCTATTTAAAAAAATACCAAATTAATCATGATTCATTTATCAACAACCTGTCGTATTACAAAATCATCTAGGTAATAAATTGTTGCTATTACTAAATTATACTTTCTAGTGATTTGATCATAAAACAGCTTTTAATTAGGTAATCTGCGTAAATCCTTAATTTGTTTTCTTGTTTATTACGTCTTCAATGATTGCAAAATTGAAACTCCACTACAACTAAGTGAATAATTTGATAATTAAACTTTATTTGCCATGCTTTCAATCAATAAACTATAATGATGTACCTACTGATTTACGTAATAGAAACATAGTTTTAATTCCTTAGGACAAAAGAAGCTCTCAGGCATGGTTAAGAATATTGAAGACGGCTTTTCAGTCAATCCTGACGAAGATCTGTAAAGGTCTCGAAAAGTTGAAAATTAAAACAATGATAAAAGTAATATACACCACGCGATTAAAACCGAAAAATGCATTTAATTTTGACTGCTTTAAAGTCCAGGAGGTGATTAAAGTAGAGGCCCAGAAGAATGCTCCCATAGCCACAGTGATCGAAACTTAACGATAAAAGTCTATATAATTGTACAGTGCCATCTATCAAAAAGTCGTGATGCTTTTTCAAAGGAAAGTCTGTCGTACCGGTCGCTAAACCGAATATAAACTTAGTTTACAAACTCAATTAAAGAACTGCAAAAATTATCGTGGTCACAAGTCACATTGTTATTATTTTTTGTGGTTGAATTTCCACTACCACGGCGTCAAATACGGCTAACGGCCGATCTCGCAGAATGTCAGATAGCTATTATTGGTGGCTAACAATGGGTTCGACCGTGACATCCGCCCTCACTGCAGCATTAGGAAATAGGAAACGCCTGATTCTAGTTTTAGTTAAAGGCTTTGTTGAACACATTGTTTAATTGGCTAACCTTATTTGTTACTCATTTTCAGTGGTTTGCAAAACTGTTTACTATCTACCTATTACCTAAGTACTAAGTACGTACTATTATAGTACGTTTTTGAATTTCAGACTATAATCTGAAGTTTTGCTGACATTTTTTCTTATGGAAGATGTGTCAAATCATAGTCTACAATAAAAAAAACTAAGTATAGATAGATTAACAATTTAAAACTTACGAAAAACACAAATAATATTGGATTTATTCGAAGAGTAACTTAAAACTATGTTGGCACAATGGGCGGCCTTTAACCTATGGGCGGCCTTAACAACTTTGGGCGATTTCTTCTAGGCAACCTATTACCAATACATTATACTTATACTGGTACTGGTAATAGGCAGAAAAGGCCTTTGTTTGATATAAATAAAGATTAAGCTGTTTAGGTAGGTACTTATGTAGGTGTCGCTACTAGTGCAGGTGTTTCAAGACGAAATTGCGACAGTTCGGTTGTTGAATACGCTTAGACATACTTAACTACTTTAAAAACAATTGTTTTGATTTTCACATTGTTATAGACGAATGATTGAGAGTCACCTTGGGATAACGATCTACATCCTACGCGTTTTGCCTAGAATAGAGATACGATTATTTCAAGACTAAACGTGAGAACTAAATGTTCTAAAAACTCGATGATTATACCTACTTAGGTCTACTTCTTATTATTCATACATGTATAAGACGAAAATTAATAATTACTTAAGGGTTTCGATATTTGATTCTATATTCTTAAAGGCAGGCGAAATTGTATCGCCCGCGTATAAATCGGTTGTTATATAAATATTTAGACAACATATAGTGCCAGCTGGATGATTGTTAATTTCATCCTTATTCCAAACTATATTGACTTTAACTATACTGTAACTCAAGTTTATTATTTTTATAGATATGCTACGAAAATGCTACGAAGATATTTTAATTCAAAAATTCCCTTGTTTTTGTTACTCCTTCACTCAAAAACTAATGAAAGGCTTGAGATGGTAGGTTACTCCGGAGACTCTGGGATCCATCTTAACAATACACATACTCGCATTCTTCTATACGTAAATGTCGGACGTTCGAAAAACATACAACAAAAAAGAATCGTATGACTATGAAAGAAAACGTTCGTTGTATGTTTTTGGAGGGGTTGTTTTCGTTTCAAAGTAAGCGAATATTATTTATTTAATTAATTGGACATTCAACAGCTATTAAAATATTCTAATAATACGATTAAGGTAATATGGAGCCATCGCTATATAGGTACCTATATTAATATTATAACCCCCAGGTCACTTATATCCCGAAACCGAATTAAACTTGGGGTGCTGCTATACGAGTTTCTAGTTACCTATGAGATATTTATTAATTATTGCTCTATTATTGGTATTGAATACGTGTTGGTACTTATTATTATAACAAACTATATTGCATTTACAAAACTCGATTTAATTAAATTCTCAGAAATAGTACTTAGTGAGTAGAATTTCATACATACTTGCTGTATTCATACAAGCATACAACTCGGTAGTTAGCCATTTATGGACAAAGTTACGTACCCAAGTTACTGTATAAATACCCAATCAAGGCATTGGGTGTTTTACCAATATGTAAGAACTCGTAAAGAGAATATTAACTTTCGTTTAGATTACTTTCGTAGAAATAAATGTTACGAATAATGTTGTAATCGTGCAGATCGCCTTTCTACTGCAACGTGCTCAACTGCTTATGATGTTTTCCGTTTTTTAACGAGTTCACACTCCGCGTTTGTACGTACGATGCTATACGTATTCATACAGATGTGTTTCGCGGAAATTGTGAGAGAGCCACGCTCCAAAGATTTTCTTGTGTATAAATATTTGAAAATGTTATAAATGTTTGCAAACAGCGCTCACATGAGATTGAGCGCAGGAAACTATCGCCACTGCGGCATGCGGTTTCAACATAAATGAAATTCCTAATGCAATTTGCTATTCCTTTAAAGTTAAATAAGTCTTGGTGATATTTTTGTTGGGACATTTTTTCTTTTTTTCGCAAAAAATCTACAGTCGCTGAACTCAAATTCCTTGTTCATCGAAAATTGTTAATTATTTCATGACGGAATGTTATTAGGTAATTTTGTTTATAGCTTTTGTAAATTACATTGATTCCAGCATTGACATCCTTGTAGTTTCAAGAAAAACTGTTCATGGTGTTTGAAGCCTGTCCATATTTTGGCCAATTTTTTTTTTGTTTAAAATGTGAATATAGGCTTCGAAACGACCAGAAGATTTTGTCTTGAAACTAGCTTCCTTCTTCTTTTTAGTGAAGTGGTGCGGGTCACCTAATGTCGAGAGTTCGTAGGTCACAATAAGGCCTCCTCTTGACCTAACAACTGCTATCAATAATATTAACTAACTGCTTAAGGACCCTTCCGAACCACGGAGCAGCTAGAAAACTCAGTCAGAAAACTGTACTTTTTATGAAAGTTGTAAGAAATTTAAATACTTTCAAGTCTATTCTGTGCTGATAAATAAAATAAAAACAATAAATTTTAAAGTCAGATTTTTTCTTTATAAATTGCTTTTGACCACAAAAAAATGGTATACCTTAGTGACCGACCATGTGGCCTAACACAGATCCCATCATAACCATGATTGCATCCATATTTACTGCAAGAAAAATACAGAAAAGATAAATTTATTCAGATAGAAAAAATGTGCAGTTACTGTCCATTCTTACGCAGTCAATAAGTGAATTATTTAGTCATTATTTACGCTAACGTACCGTTCAACGGTGTCGCTCGAATAATCACTATGATAGAGGGACGATAATGTATCGATTTTTTAGCTTTTTATATTCTAACTGGGGACTATATTTTGTAAGGCGTGTTAATTGTTGGTCTAGTGGTAAATTCTCTCGACTTTCATTTCAAAGATCGTGGGTTCAAAACCAAACTTGCTGCGACTTGTTATTAATATGCTCTTGCACAATGTTTACAACGGTTTACTTTTTCCAGCACCTTAAATAGGTAGGCAGTTAATCATTAGGCTTATATTTGACATCTACATATATGTTCGTACCTATTACATCTATTACTGGCCGACATGTTACAAATAGCCACAGAATATTATCTATGTAGGTTTAACTAGTTAGCTTATTGATAAAGTATCAGTCGAATACCGTTACACTAGTCGAGCCTGGCCAGTATCAGACAAACAGGTGTGGCCTGATGGGCATTCCTCGGCCTACCTACTTGCCCAACCGCTTCATACGTTTCGCCAACCTACATAGTGCGTAACTATACAGCTACTAACTAAAGGGCCAAACAATCGAGTTTTTTAGTGTTGTATACCTACTAACGCGAGTTAAGCCGGATTTCCACCGCTGAAGAGAAATAGCTATAAAAAAAGAGTAATTTTTTTGGAGAAAGATCGAATTAATAAGGTTAAACCGCCCGCCATGCACTACCTAGCGATTTTATTAACACGCGGACTTTATTTAAATGTCCACAAATCACATGTTTTATATTATTTTGGTAGAGGTACGTACCCAATAAAATTACTCCATGGAGACTTACTAATATGATCTATGTTGCCTGTATAATGAAAGCATCTATCGAATAAAATAACCATTATATTGGAATGAAAACGGTTATGAAATAGAAAGGTCAATAGAGCGTAACGGATTATATCTACCGTAGACAAAAATTAGTTACAAAATTAATTTTACGTCATTAAAAACTAGACAAGTAAAACTTATTCATTGATTGTATATAAATCTCGTCAATTTATGGTAAGTAGGTATTTCTCTGAGCGTTGTATCAAAGTAGGTAATTGATCACCGCTTTGGGTAACTTTATCCACTCGGAAGCTTTATTCCCATCTTGGCAATATCAATATAGACTTATTTACATAATAAAAGGCAAGTAATTTGTCATATCATAACTTGACATCGGTACAATCAGTGTTTGTTCTTCAGTATTACACTTTAGACTCTTATGGTAATCTGAAACACGTTCTTTTGAAAATCCAAATTACTTAAAACTAGATTTACAAGGCAGGTATTAGATACCCGGTCAAATTATCTCGGCACCTCGCCGAATGTAACAAAAATATAATTGATATGAAACTCACTTCAGGCAATCCTGAAGAAGAGACCTGTAAAGATCTCGTTGTTGAAAGTTGAGCATTGAAACAATGTTAAAAGTAATAAACACCACGCGTTTAAAACCGAAGGAAGAAAAATATAATTTCTTTACAAATACTTGCATTTACGGTTTCAGCCACGTAGGTCCCAATCCCGTAGTAATATCGGGATTAAAAGTCTACCTATATGGGTTAGTGCGAGGTCTCCTGTTATTTTTAAACAAAATTTCATAGCAATAGGTTCAGCGCTTTTTACGTGAAGGAGCATACACACATACATACATAAATAGATATTATACACACTCAGAAACATTCATCTAGATATAATATTAATAGGAAAGATTATTAGAGGCAGGTATAGTTTAATGGTCCATTGTAGTCATTGGTATGGAAGGAACAATGAACAAATTCACGTGTAGTGTAGGTGTTTCTATTTGAAAATCAGTTAGCTGTACCTACTCTGATAGCTTCGCAATGAGATGATTAACCTTATTCGCTGGTGTGCGTAAGATGTATCTTAAATTACAATGTAAATAATAAATAAATAAATAAATAAATTCTGTGAACAACTCGCGTAAGTCCAGATCCCGTGATAATTTCTAAAAATGCTTTCTTAACGGATGCTTAGGTACATCCTATTATTAAAAACACACTCTCCAAACTTCAGCTCTCTACTCTCAGTGGTTTAGGCTGTGCGTTGATCAGTCAGTCAGTCAGGACAAAGCCTATTATAAATTTAAATTACAAAATTATTATGTTTCTTTGCACTATTCTCAGCCAAATGTCTCAATTTTTTTAATGAAAATTGTTTTATGAAAAAAATCCGAGGGCTACAGAGAATGCTATGAATGCGGGTAAAACCACGGGTCATAGCTCACCTATGGTTGCTAGATAATTAGTAGGCAGGTAAGCTTATTGCTCAGGGTCAGTACAGGTCAATGTTATCATCGGCTCTTGGGAATTGGAGATGTTCACAAAACCGTTCATTAGTTAGAATGTACCGTGAGCTGAGTAATTTGCTTAATTCTGACCTTTCCATCCGAACCGAATTATTTTAATGCCTATTTATTTGTACAACATATTAATTATAGAGTAATTAATATTTCACGACGTTATACACAGCGCAATCTAGCCCCAAACTCAGCAATATGCTTGTACTATGAGTACTAGACAACGGATATACCTACTACAGATTACCTATTTATTTTTGTAAATATATGTACATACAATGAGATACATTAGAAAACACCCAGACCAGAAACAAATATTTATTATTAAACATAAATACTTGCACCCGGCGAGAATCGAACCCCCAACGCGCCATGAGGCCGTCTTTCTTACTTCTATGTTTGTAAAGTTTTGTCATTTTAATATTTTTATTGTGACTTGTGTGCAGGATCCCCGTGGAAGGTCGAGGTGATGGCAGGGCCGGCGGGCGGCGGCGGAGAGCCCACTAGGCTGATACCTGCTCGAGTGCCTGCCGCCTTCGAGATCTCTACCTCGCCAGGATCCAACACTTTTAGCAAAAATGAGGTATATTCTTAACAAATTCTTAGCTTTAATTTTCCAGCAGAATGTGACTAAAAGCTCATCTTTTTAAGTTATTTTCTTTAGGAGAATATTTGTATGGAAAATTTACGTCTTACAATAAATAGGTAAGTACCTATAGGTATACGTATTAGGTACGGAAACTTCTTCCATTAAGTGTCAGGTCTACAAGTAGGTAGATATGCTTAGCTATGCGTATAACTTTCTTATAAACAACATTATTTAATGAATAATTTATGAAAATTAATTCAAAAAAATCTTGAATGAAATCGTTTAGCTACATAAGCTTCACGTCTCGCTACATTGGACATTTTTGAAGCAATCGGTTCGTTGAAATTGCAGCAATTAATTAAACTGTCGTTCAAGCTCCGTGCAGTAAGAAAGACGGGAGCTTGATTGAATGCTTTCTTTTTCACTCAATAGACTTTTTATGTTATTTCAAAAACGACGACTGATTGTTTCCTTATTTATAACATCAATTTACTTATTCTTAATTTTAAAGAACCGCGTATAATTAAAAACCTTCCTTATATTGACGACCTCTGTGGCGCGTCGTGCGAAAGTTTGACTGCAATACAGAAGGTTGCGGGTTCGATTCCCGCCGGGAGCAAGTATTAAGTAATTATGCTTAAAAAATAAATATTTGTGTCTGGTCTGGGTATCCCTCTATGTATAACATGTATGTATTTACAAAAGAAAAAAATGTATCCGTTACAACTTTTGGTCTTAATTTTTTTCCGTCTAGCCCCCTTTCGCAACGCGCGATAAGGAACTTTGTTCCAAAATAAATATTTAAGTATTATATCCGTTGTCTAGTCACCGTAACACAAGCTTAGTCACTTACCACGGGGCTAGATGGCGCTGTGTGTTGTTCACAGAATTTATTTATTTTATAAACATTAAAAACCGACTACAAAAAAGACCCACCTATAAATGCAGGTGAGATTATTTATAGTTCTTTATGAAGACAGTTTTCTTAATGACTATGCGCGACCTCAGCTTTTTTTCTTGACCTTTATCATCATCACTCTTTAAGAGGAAAGTCTACCTACTAGTTTCTCCATGGAAACTTTACAAACGTAGTCGACTGTTTCATCTCTGGATAAAGATTTTAGAGAAAATATGTTTATGTCATAAAACCTATATCAGCCATGAACCATGCCCCTAAGTTTTGAGTTTTCTCATAAATTCTAATTTTTCTTAATTATATTTCTATTCATGGTAGAGGCATGGTCGCTCTAATGTCTTTATTCAGAGAGGAAACAGATGACTACATAATTTATATGGAGAAAGAGTAGATAATAGGCTTTCTTTTTAAGACATGCTTAGGATCATCAGTGAGAACGAGCGTAAGGCATTTTTACACAACGAGCGAAGGCAGCAACATTATAGTTTTACCTCCTAAAACATTAGCCCCCTTACTTATAAACGATGACTTAGTTTATGTAACGCTTATCTCTGTCTGTTAACTTTAAATCTTCATGTCACAGTAAAAGACAAATGTTCCTTAAAGTTAAGGTACGAGTTGGCAACGGGCGACATGAGGCGGCAGCGGACGACACTACTGGTTTCTATGTATAATTTCTATAAAAAAATTCTATCCCTACGTAGTCAGCGACACGAAGCTAGCGACGCATCGTAGAACGAGCGTAGAGAATTCCATAGAAATACATAGAAACCAGTAGTGTCGCCGCGACACGTCCGCGTCGTCCGCTGCCGCCTCATGTCGCTCGTTGCCAACTCGTACCTTAGTCATTGTTTGTAAGTAAGGGGGTAGAAGTTCATGTCTGTATATGAATTGCATCGACAGGTGGGAGTGACGGTGACCTCACCATCGCGGAGGCCGGTGACAGCGCGGGTGTTGGACGTGGCGGAGCGCCCGGGAGCTTACAGAATAGAATTCACACCAGATGAAGTCGGAACTCATCTCATTGATGTCAGTATATACTTTACTTTATCTTCTACTAGCTGCGCCCCGCGGTTTCACCCGCGTAAGTCCCGATCCCACGGGAATATCGAGATAAAACGTAGCCTATGTGTTATTCCAGGTCTCCAGCTATCTACATTCCGAGTTTCATGGTAATCGGTACAGCGGTTTTTACGTGATTGAGTAACAAACACACACACATACATACTCATGCACAAACTTTCAGCTTTATAATATTAGTAGGATATCTATAAAATGCTTTGTCCTGGCCTGACTGACGGACTGATCAACGCAACCGCTGATACCAGAAAGCTGAATTTTGAAGAGTCTAGAGTGAGTGTGTGTGTGTGTATAAAGAATACTTTAATAATATGATGTAGAAAACCGATAAGAAAAAGTTTTTCGAAATTTCCATGGGGACACATCTAGAAGTAGGTATAATTCTTGAAGAGTGTATTGTAGTAGGTACATTTTTTTTAGTTCTACACTATAAGGAAAATTTGTCATACCTAGGTAGGTACCTACCTACAGAAAGTGCGATAATTAATATGAATGGAAAATTACTGGGATTTAACGAGCTCTATGTTGCGTTGAGCGAACTCCCGGCTGCAACGCAGAAAGTTGCGGGTTCGATTCCCGCCGGGGCAAAAATTTATACTGGACATGAATGTTTATTTCTGCAATTTTTATTTATTTATTTAAGTAAGTATCGATATAATTGGAGAAAAATGAACGCGAATTATCTCGAACTGTAGTCAAACAAAACACAGCAAATGGATAACATTGTATATTTGTTACTTGATAAGACCGATACTTTATAATAAAATTATAAAACTAATTTCAATCAATGAATCAATGGTTGAATTGAATTGAATCAACATCAAACGCATTTCTATATCCATAACTTTAATTGTCGGATTTTGTACTCTTTGATGTAAAATCGTATTAGAGTTCCACAAGGTAACGTGACCCTGTTTATTTCTTTTCAAGTGTACCTATATTTACGCTTTGTATTGATTGAACTGTACAGGTATAATCAGCCTGCGACAACTGATCTTACATGTATATTATGTTATAGCGTCCCCAACTATGACCACTTTGGGTATAAATGGAGGGGTCCGCTGTACCGTCAGGCCACTCCCAGGAGCAACTGTCCGGGATAATTCATTCATTATAGGCAGTTCATAGCACCAAACATTTCATCTATACTAATATTATAAAGCTGAAGAGTTTGTATGTTTGAGAACCGCTGCTGGTCCGATTTCCAAAAATGTTTCAGTGTTGGATAGTCCATTTATTTAGGAAGGCTTGCTAAATTATATTTTCAAAAAAATTAGGCGGCGAAGTCGCGGGCACTGCTGGTTCCATAATCATAATCATGTTCCCTAGTGTTCGGTTCTCTGTACAGGTAGCAATCGCTGACGAGAAGCTACCCGCTTGCCCGCTAGTCGCTAAGGTGTACGACGCGAGTCTCATCAAAGTGACAGACGTTGGAACCGCCACCGTCGGGCAACAGTGCCAGTTCAAAGGTAATTTTACTTTACTTACTTCTTTGTTATAGTTCCGTGCCTCAAATGGTAAAAAAGGAACCCTTGAGATCACTTTCTTGTGCGTCTGTCCGTATTTATTTTAATTACATCGCTCTTACGGTGAAGGAAAACATCGTGAGGAAACCAACATGTCCTAGGACTCACCACGGTCCGAAGACATAGGATATTCAGTGTTTTCTATGTATCATATGTATGTATTTACAACAAAAAAAAAAAAGTATAATATGTAGTATATCCGTTGTCTAGTAGTCATAGTACAAGCCTAGTGCTTAGTTTGGGGCTAGATTGCGCTGTGTGTAACGTCGTGCAATATTTATTTATTTATTTATTATTAATTGTTGGGAAAACGCTTGATTGCGTCAACTCGCTACCGTGGAGGAAGTTGTATGGAACTCCCTCTGGATTGGGGGATGGTAGAGTATAGTCAGGTAAGATCGGATAAGGGGGAGGACCGTATGACTCAAATGTCTCCCAAAATAGATGACATTGCAACTGCCGAGTGCCATAGATCGATGTTGGAGTGAATTGCTTGTGAACACCGTGGATAACATTAAAAAATATCACCCAATATCACGGTATTCCCCCTTATCCGATGTTGCCTGACTATACTCCAATTGTTCGGCAGTTATTTAACATTATCCTACCTACATACCTAGGTACTAAATCTTCCACATCACCTTTCAGTTGATGCCAGCGCTGCAGGCGAAGGCCAGTTGGAGATATCGATAAACGAGGGTGAAGTTCCAAATCATGTTCAAGTAAGTTTATAAACCCGTATAACCGTAGAAGTGCGAGTTTACACAAACTATCAAACGTAAACTCGGAAACAGGACTCTTAAGCAAATTATCGCAAATTTGAAAATTTGCGTTACAAAAGGTTCAATATTCACGTTACGTCCGCTAAGGGCACTCATCAATTTGCCTTAAAAAGATATTATTTACGCAAACGTTATAATAACGTTTTTTATTAGTAGGTACGAAAGAAGTCACACTAGGCCCTCAGTGCATTAAGTATAGAAAGTTCAAGCCGCCAAGGTCGCTTTTCAACTTTCGATACAATATTTAGACGGATGGGAATAACCCTGTATTCCAGAATAAACCTTAGCAACCAGAGCATTTGCTTTTAGAAATATTTTAAAGAAACAATACTTCTGCAAAAACACAACGCACGATAGATAGAACGGTCGTGTCTTCGAATAGAAAAATAAATAGGTAGGTAACCTATTTATAAATAAATTATGCTCTGAAGTCAATATTCAAGAAGAATACAGGGATATACCTACCTACCTGCGTTTGTATGGGGAAGCGGGAGCCTCACTAAGCCCTGATTGTAATTATGTCTTTCCAGGTGGTCGGAGGAGGACGATGTCTAGTGTTCTGGCGACCCGAGACTCCGACGCCGCATAGAGTTGACATCAAGTTCAACGGTGAACCGGTTCCATCCTCTCCGTTTGTCTTTCACGTCGCTCCAGCACAGCGGGTCACTATTGACACATCGCAGATTGGTTAGTATGCTTGTAAATTTAATATCTACGTAAAAATAATATATACTTAACGCCTATGTAACGTATGTAACTACCACTGGTAACTACAAGTACATGTCAAAAATAAGAAAGGCCATTTCCGTATAAATCTTGCAAATGAGAGATGCACAAAGATATAATGTTTATTTTAGTTCTTTGGTATGTAATCTTATCTTGACTATGATTTACAACAGCTGGAGCATAAGCTGGATGTTCTAGTCCTGTGTATCACGAAACATTTCTAGACCTGTGTATCACGAACACATCACGAAACATTACTTTCAGATTTTATCTTGGTCACTTTTGCGAATAAAACAGATAAAATTCAAAATACGCGGCCAAAATGTAGCGGAAAAAAAATGTATTTTGACAGTGACAGTGACAGGATCACTGTCACTTTTTATCGGTATGTCACTGTCACTGTCAATAAATCATTGTTTTGTTTGTTTACTCGCAGACCACCCACAGGCGGCTAAACTTTTGGAAAGTATTTTATTTTATAGCAGTATTAATGCAGTAGGTATGTTATTGTATCATGGAAATTTGGTGGTTTCTTTCGTAGTAAAGCTTTGTGTGCATCACATTATAGTGTAGGTAAACTTATCCACCAACTAAAACTCCCTAAATCTTCCAACAGAGCTCATCCCAGTCGGTGAAGCAGCATCATGTTCAGTCCGCGTAGAAGGATCATCCGGCGGCGAACTCGCAGTGACCGTGAAAGGCCCAAGAGGAGAGCTCCCTGTCCGACTTACTGGAGACGCAGTGGCGGGCTTAGCAGCCAGTTTCACACCGAAACATGTCGGGCCTCATACGCTGACTGCGCATTACAATAACCAACCTGTGCCTGTAAGTTTTACTAAATAACTATAAGAACCATGCAACTAACTGGCTAATGGTCTGTCGGTCAAAACGCGCCTCACATAAGACAATTTTGAGACTGGTACTAAAGTTAGAGCTATAAGAACCCGGGAACTATAGTCTATTTAATCTTCTCAGAACAAATTTGACGTTTTCGGTGTTGCCGGTTTTTAATGAAACAAAAATAGTGATGTAGTAAAACTGTTCATTCAATCAGAATAGAATCGGAATCAGAATTCTTTATTGCAAAAATGATGAAATACCCTAAAGTTATAGTTTCAAGGCTCTCCACAACTTCTTTATTTCAAATAAGTTAGCTACAATACTCTCCGAGTTAATATTACCTACAATTAAAAGTTTCATCAAAGACTAACTGCTTGATCTATTTGAATAAAAAAATCGTAGATATGGGCATAAAGTGATCTCGAAATTCCCATAGAATTAGGATTCGGACCTCGGCCACAACTGCACGAACGTAGTGTCGTCGCCGTCGCCGCGAAAAAGTTCGGCGTTCCGGCGCCCCGGCTACTCATCAGTAGATGTTGAAGTTGTTGCGTTCGCAGGGCACTAGGCACGCGCTTTATCACTGCACGAGCGACGTCGTACCGTATTACGGCGTTCTCATCGCGCTGCGTGGTGGTTCAAAGTTAAATCAATTCTTATTCTTTTACATGGTAAAAATAATGCAACGTAGATTAGGTATATAGTTAATGAAGATTTTTTTCTGTCTCTGATGATGATGAATCACTTTGAAGATCAATTACAAATCTATCCGGAGCGCTATCCAAAAGGTGTTCGAGATGACACATTTTATGATCTTCCGTTATTATTTGTGTGACACAATTTTTCACAATAATAAGGTATATTAATGTTTAATATTAATAAAGAAAATTTAAGTAGGAGGTAGGTTGATTTTAATCAGGAAAATTCGGGTAGATTAAAAACAAACTTACCTTACGTTACGTCCTATATACATTGTAGTCACGAGTCGCGATGGATAAAGTTTTGGAAAAATATTTTTTTGTAAAAAGGACATTTTCTACTGTATTTCAAGAAGTTCAGTGATACTAATATTACTTTGCTTAGTTGCGTTTCGTTTTACGAAGAATACAAAGCAAATCGACCACAAAAGTATCGCAAAGGAAAGGTGAAAACCTTTTTTTTCGTCCCTTTAGACTAGCCGCACTCCGCACACGTACGATTTCCGTAAACGTATTCCGAATACGCAATATCGACTCGGTATTCAATGACCCTAGCGCAGACGTTCGTTTTTTTTTCATTTGGAATGTTTACAGTTAGTATGTTTTCCGTTTGGAATATTTTCTGTTGGGAAATAAAACGAACGTGTGCGGTAATCAAGACATTTTATATGGATTTGAAGCATTCAGGAATCCGATTACGGAAAACGTACGCGGCCAGGCTTACGAAAATTCGTGCACGCAACACTGCAGAACTGGTGTGTGTTTGAATTTAAAATAAAAAAAATGTGTTTTGTACATTAATAGATGACATTTAACATATTCCTAACACAAGAACTTCCTTTTTCGGCAATCCCATCATTTAGAATTAGATTCCGATATATTATTGACAATTTTCATTATTTAATTCACAGAGTTCATTTAATCTTTAGAATTGTTCACTTTTCAACCGCATTTTCAGAATATACCCATCACTACCATCTTGAGGGTGACAACATTATCTCAAGTTTTGACATTTCGAAATGTCAGTTTTGTTCAGAGATTAAGAAATAGACTATAACTAGCTAATGCTGTGTTGAATAAACAACGCAAATTTTATATGCACAACAAGCTTTATGCTACAAATCTTTAGACTATAGATTAGAGCAAAGCTGCTTTGCAAAGCAAGAGCCCAGAAGTTGTTTGGCTAGTCAGTGTACAACTAATGAAGGACAATAAGTCGTCCTTGATGGAAGGGTAGTGGAAACATAATCCTTTGAAAAGTATACAGTTCTCAGGTTTTGTCCAACATCTGTAGTTTCCTTAATCATTTTCTCTCATTCCAGGGAACACCATTTACCTGCAAAGTCTATGACTGTAAACTAGTCAGTGTGAATGGTGGAACATCAGCTCGAGTCGGTGTGCCAGTGCAGCTGGCCGTTGATGCAGCGCAGGCTGGGGAAGGAAACTTGGAGATCACAGTCTCGGCCAGAGGGTTGAATATACCAACTCAAGTTCATCCACAGGTATAGTACAACAATGCATTCATCCCCATACAGTGTAGCAGACCAACAGGTACGGTATCTCAAAGTAGTAAAATGTTTTCCTGAAGCCTTTGGCAGTCTTGGTGGACTGCTGACTTTCTAGGACAATCTGGGTTGGTTGGAGTAAAATTTAGGAGAGTCTCAAGTAACATATAATGGCCCAATTGTGAGGCTAAGTGCGGATAAGCCCAGTGAAACTAAACTAACCATAAAGTGACTGGCCTTTACAATTGTTGTGATGAATTCTACTAACGTGGGGTATTGTCTACATACACCATTCTAACTAGGTTAACAGTCTTTGTGATGCATTGGGCTAACTCACTATAGAGCTAGATCTAAATCTCGTCTAATAGACAATTCTTCAATCCAAATATGTTTTTTCAGATTAAAAAACACACCCATTTGTATTTATTATGTGTATTTATGTAATCTACAAATATTTTTGATAACAATTTGAATGCAATATTTCTAATTTCAGGGGAATGCAAGGTTCACAGTATCATTTACACCCACCGAAGCTTGTGAACACATTGTCAATGTATCTTTTAATAAGGTAAGAAATAGTTTATCTGCTACAGGTATTTGTTTTGCATTTATTAATCATTGTGTATTTATCTATAAAAGAAATATTTATAGATATCTGTCTCGGTAATATATCCGTTGTTTGACCTCCAAGAAAAGAGTCTTCCACTAACCCTTCACCTGCATTAATTCTTGCCAGCTGTTGATTTATGTCTTGAAATACATCAAATAACATTGTGTTATTAGATGCGTGTCCCTGGCTGCCCTCTCGTCATCGAAGTATCAGAAGGCAGTGGTGGAGGAGCCCGAGTTGTAGTACCCGGGCCGGCGCCGTTACATCAACCTGCCGCGCTTACCTTACACCACCCTACAGCCACGCTTGAACAAATCGAAGTTAATGTTGAGGGTGAGTACTATTACACTCCCAGAAGACTGCTTAATGTTCTGGAATGACCTGAGTTGCTTAGAGTTGTCTAGAACAAACGGACAATCGCCATAACCAGCTGCTCAATATGAAAAAGTCAAGTGAAGCACTCTTTCCAATGTCCAAAAAAGGCTACTCATGAATTCATAATAGTCATTAAGTTGTGGTTGACTCTTGTGCATTGCCTAATGTATTTGTAGCAATCATTTGTGATTTTCTTCCAGGGTGGTATAAATGAGATTGAAAATCTAATGGGGTGACTTGAATTAAAATATCTTTATTGAAATTTTAGAAAGTCTACTAAGAAAGACTTTGGAGGGCAAATGATGGAATCAAGATATGTTTTAGTTCATAAAGACATGCTTTGCAGTACTAACTCATTAACAAAGATTTTATAAATTGTTTTACTTATATTGTACTAGCTACTAATCCAATAAAAAATATGATAAACGTGAAAAATACAAAAATAAAGTAAAAATACTTGATTTAAGCTTAAATTTAAGGTTAGAATATACAATTAAACTTATTCTGTTAAGTCATTTTCAGGTGAGAATGAATACTCAAATAACTTAACATTCATAATTTATACAAGCTCATCCGCTTCGCCCTAACTTCTAACATTTGAGAGTAGTTCGATATATTGTTTAGAATAGGTTAAGTATACAAAAAAATAGTCAATTAAATGATATAGGTAGATAATAAAAATAGAATAGGTATAGTTGCGGGAAAATAGTAGAAGCTAACGGGGTAGTTATGAAGTAGTTTCGGGGTAGTTTGGTTAGAAGTTAGGGCGTGGCGGTGAGCTGAGCGGTGCGCGGGCGCAGGTCCGAACGGCGCGTCGGTGCCGGCGGCGGTGTCGGCGGGCGGCGCGGGCGCCTTCCGCGCGGAGTTCGTGCCGCGCATCGTCGGCGAACATCGACTCAATGTGCTGCTCAACTCCGCACCTATTCCAGCGAGCCCTTTCCATTTGAAGGTAAGATTGCGCAATTCGAGGGAAATAAGGTTGCCTGCTAGGCTAGCATTTCGTCAAAATTACATTTTAGCGAATCGATATAAAGGTACCGACTCTTTCCCGAACGTTTGAAAGAGTTGAAGAGAAAAAGAGACGGAAACTTTTGTGTCGATTTGACGAAATGTATCTCGTACTGTCATGCTAGCCTAGCAGGTTGTCTGTCTATACGGGCGTCTACTAAATCGGAGATTTATAAAATTTTGAGTAAATAGTAGCTTATAGTGACTACGTTTTACTGCATCGCCGCTTGCTATATTGTAGCTAAAAAATCTATTAGTTCCAACCTGTAACAGTGCTCCGATCCATAAACGTATTACCAGGTAAAAATTTCCTAGAAAAAATAACTAATTGTTTCTCTGTTCTTCCAGGTCTATGATGTAACAGCTATCAGAGTGAAGGATGTCGCTCACGGAACCGTTGGAAAGCCTGTTACGTTTTTAGGTAAGTTTCAAGTCCAAACAACACTACCTAAACCTTTTACTTCAAAATAAAACCAATATTTTCACTGTTGTAAGTAGTAGGAGTAGTAAAGGAACGCTAATCGTGTATGACGCAGAACGATCAAATTGTATTTTCGCAGATATCTAAATAAATGGAAGACAAGCTTTTTTTCCTTGTTAGTTGTTACCTTCTCTGAGATTAACCTCTTCGCTTATTTGACAGTGGAAACGATGGCAGCCGGGCCTGGTAATCTGGAGGTGACTGTGAACGGCGGGAGGGTACCGACAGCGGCGGCGGCTCAAGGCGCTCATACATACGCCATTAGCTTCACGCCGCGAGACCCGAGACCCCACACTGTCGAGTTGAGGTTCAATGGAGATCACGTACCAGGTTAGTTTCATCCTTTCTTATCAGATGCCACTCCACTCCAAATTTCAGCTCTTTACTGTATTAGCGGCTTAGACTGTGCGTTGATGCATCAGTCAGTCAGTCATTTTTTAGATACATGTAGATTGTTTTGCTTGCTGGTTCTTTTTGTCAATGGGAGTCCGTTTTCGGATACATAGCACAGTGCAGACACTTAGGAGGATGGGTTGACATACGTTACCCTGCCATCTTTCTACCTTCACTTGTGAACAAGTCACAGATAAACAAGTATCTATCTTCTAGGCCTGCGTGCAACATCTTAGATCTTGTCACTTACCATCTTGTGAGATAGTGATCAAACACACACCACAATGATGTGTAAATAATCTTCTAGCTAAGCATGATACATCATTGTTACTTACCATCTGGTGATATACCTAGGGGTCAAATGCTTACCTATCTTCTTCTTCTAATATATAAAATTTCCATGTCACAATGTTAGTTACCGTACTCCTCCGAAACGGCTTGACTGATTTTTACCAAATTTTATATGCGTATTCAGTAGGTCTGAGAATCGGCTACTATCTATAATTTATAAGGCAAAACAACGTTTGCCGGGTCAGCTAGTAATGTATAAAAATAAATAAAATAATTACAGCATTAAACTTTATAACTATGTTTAGAGTGAGAGTTAAAACTAACCTACGTTTTCAGGTAGTCCGTTTGTATGTCACGTGTCAGCGCCGGCGCGCGTAATTGGCGCGGGCTCGAGCGAGTCGCCCGACAAAGTGTCGGTCGGGGATACGTACACGTTCAGTGTCGACTCGCCTGCCTCGCCGCACGTTGAGGTCTTAGGGCCGGCTAGACGACCTGTGCCTGTTCAGGTAATTATAATAAACATTACCCCCCTTACTTATAAACGATGACTAACTTTATGTAACCTTTGTCTTTTACTGTGACATGGAGTTCCAAAGTTAATAGACAGTGACAAACGTTACATAAACTTAGTCATCGTTTATAAGTAAGGGGCTAGATGTTAAAGTCCATAAAACTTGGTTCTTGAAGGCATAAGCCATGGCCTGTTACCACCCAAAAGCATAAGTCGTAGCGCCAACCGGACTCGTCCGTCCGATACGTAGACTGGTGCAGCCACTAAGTAAGATGCGTCGGATCTTGTTCCACTGCCGTCGTTCTTGTTGTTCTAGCTAGATGATCAAAGATAGACCATATCATCACTTACCATCGGGCGAGATAGTGGTTAAACGCTCAACTCATTTATGAAAAAGTTTTTGATAAAATGACGCTATTCTCAATCACTGCGAAATTATATAAAAAATAAAAATGATTCGAAAATAATGGATGGTTTCCTGAGAAAGGTTTCTCGTCTCTACAACGGTTGTCAAACCTGCATTTTATTGGACGTTCTCTCCAATGATGTCTCCTAGTTGAGAACTTAATAACGACATATTTTCTTCCTATAGGTAACAGCAGAAGAGACGATAGGTGAGAATGAAGCAAGCAAGAGATACACTATTTCATTCGTACCAGTTGATGTCGGAGATCATAGTATTGAGGTGAGAAAATTGTGTATTTTAATAACCTTTGTGGCTCTTCGGGCGAACACTTCGCTTGGCCAATGCTCAAACGTTTTTATCAAAACTAGCACAGTTTTCATTTAAAATGTACGATTTAAATTTCTTTTTCTATGCTATGATGTGAATGCTGAATAGCTTTATACGTTCGTTATGGCAGGGCATGGCAGGGCGAACGTGCCACTGACAACACACCCGAAGGAAGGGCCGTAGTTATCTTGTTGGACTATAATAACAAGCTAGCTGTGTCCCACGGTTTCGTCAATATACATTTTATGTTCATGTTTTGTTTGTAAGTCCTGTCTATCTTCTACCACGACTAAAATCCTTCGTAACTGTAGGTCCGCGCTGGCTCGATGGGTGGTCACGTCGAAGGGAGCCCGTTCCTAGTGAAAGCTTACAGCGCGGCCCGAGTCAACGTCATCGATATTTCCCCCGGAGTCGTCGGACGGCCTGTGTCGTTCACTATCAACGCTTCACATGCAGGTAAGAAGATCATTTTTTTTATAAAATACTAGCATCCTATCCCGCTTTGCACGGGTATGTCTTATATACATACACTTTTCGGAATCAATTTATCTAAATTATGGTAAAATCCGCATCAAAATCCATTTTGTAATTTAGGAGTTATCAGTTAAATACTCAAAACCTTTTCTTGTATACAAAATAAAGATTTGTTAGATAAATAAATAAAGGAAATAAGTTCTTATCGTGCATTGTTTTTAGGTGCTGGAAACTTGGAGATCATTGTTGCTGTGAACGGTAGAAACGTACCTAATTACGTTCAGAGCGAAGGCAATGCCAGATTTAAGGTGAGTGTTAAAGAAAAACCACAACTTGTTAATAATTAGTAGTAGAATTCCTTTTTTAAAGTATTTCCTACACTCAGATAATTTGTATAGCGGACGCATTACAACGGATTTGTAAAGGTGTGTCCAAATATGGCGCGGAATTCGAGCGCGGCTGCCGTGCGCAACTAGGCGCGTAGTGATTAGCCGACTGCCGCGCTAACATTCGTTGGTTTGCTCCTAAATGTGTTCTGCAAACGCCGCGTGTTGCTTCCGCGCACTTGCCGCACAATATTTAGACACACCTTAAGGGTTGTAGGTTCAAATCTGATAGGGTACAGAAAATTTGATAGACTATGTTATGAACTCCTTAAAACGCTAGAACGTTGTCTCCAGGTGAACTTCAAGCCGGTGGAAGCCGCCCCGCACACGCTGTCGGTCCGCTTCAACGGGTACTCGGTGCCGGGGTCGCCGTTCACGTGCCCGGTGTCGGCGCCCGCCGCAGTGGCGGACGCGCGCGCCGCCGGGCCCGGCCTCGTCTCCACGCCGCGCGCCGACCCCGCTGAGATACATCTCACAGGGTTCGCGAGTGAGTACCTTTACTACATTAAGTTACATACAATACATATAGAGTCACAAACTGAAAAAAGAAATGTCCGCGCCAAAACTCGGCGCACGGACATTTTTTGAGTGTTGTCAGTTAGAGATTGTGGCTCTATAGGTATTGTAACTCAATGCTTTACTGTGACATTAGTTAACCCAGATACTCCGGCATTTAATTGATGGTGTCCCAGATGCCGGCTGCTACCGCTTCATGCGTGTACTAGCCGGGGCGTTGTAGTGGCCTGTCGCTGTATCCGGGTTGAGGGGTAATCCTCGAGTTTTTTCGTTTGGATTAGTTTAGTTATTAGTGTACTTTGTTTTTGAGAACGGCCAAAAAAGACGCTTCGGCTATGACTTTTTTTAAGCATTGCATGCAACTCACCTCAACCTATCATGCCATAGCTGCAGAGGTTTTTCTCTTCTCTAGTTGTTTGTTTTTTCTTTAAAATTTATATCGTGTACTGTACAATAAATTATGATTCATCTATATATCTCTTAAATTGTATTAAACTGACACAAAATGCAAATTCAGCTGCGTGACGTATGCACGCGCGTGTGCACGAACATCAAATATTCTTCAACATTAGGCTATTTTGTGGTTTAGCCCCTGATACCTTCTCATAATAGTAACGCATCGCGGGATGTTTTGAAACATAGTCAATACATACACAAATTATTATTGTCATTGAAGAATAATATTTACAAATCTAAATTGTATTTGGTCTGTCTACATTTATTGTTCAGTATCAAACTGTAACCTAGATCTGTGTGCGGCTCGATGGATCTCAGTTCTCTTCAAAAGATATTTTATGTTAATATTTATAAGATGGCTTGTAAAATGAAATCAACGAACAATCAATTTAATCTTTTACTTCCTGAAGGTAAAAATTGTTTTGTTTTGTGTATATTAAAATAAAGAGGATAGCTATTGTTTCACACAAACAATGCCTTTTCTTTTGTGTCAAATGAAACTAAATATTGGATAGTTGTTTTCTCTTCCGAGTGTCTTAGGTGTCGTCGATACCGGCATTGCTTTTTATAATATGTTCTTAGACAAAAATAGTTGGCACTTAAGAAAAGGTTTTCGAGATTACTTTGTTTTTAATGAAAAAATGCCTAGATGATTCTTCGGCTTTTTATCTCAGTCTACCCGTGACGTGATCAGGAGGAACTGTAAAGGAACCGAAAGATTAGCTTAACCAAAAACATTTCAATAAAGCGCGCTAGATTAGAGAGATCCAGGATAGCATTGAACTTTGGAAATAACAACTTTTTAAATCACGGACAAGAAACGAATAGACTGACTATGATGTAATTCTCCCCTCATCGTCATCCGTCGTTTTCGATTAACTATCGTGCCTGAAACGACTTGTGTTTTGTAAAAAAAGTTGCGATATTAACCGTCAATTAATTTCCTACTCTGTTTCAAAACTATTCAAATTTTCTACTGTAACATGGCATCAAAATTACTATTCCACCTGGTTGTAAGAACCTAAAGTATTCAAAAATGTTAACAATTCCCCTCTCTTCCCAGCGGGCGAGCCGTCAGTCTACGTGTCCGGTCCAGGCGGCACCAGCGTACGAACGCGCGTGACTTCAACGGGCGAAGGGCGTTACACTGCGACGTATACGCCCGAGTCCGTGGGAAGACATAGCGTACAAGTGACATGTGCTGGAAGACAAGTGCCGGGATCGCCTTTTACTTGCAACGTCTATGATGTCCGTCGGGTTAGAGTCACTGGCTTGGGCCCTGGAGGTTGGTAGAACTTACGACACATATGGAGAAATTATATTAAAATCAATACCAAACAATGGTCTCATTAAAAACTAGTCACATCATTTTAAGACGACATATTTAATAACATTTGTTTTAACACCTCTCTCTACTGCAATCACTTGACGACATTCAGCAGTATTTTGGTTATATCATTGGTGAGGGGCAAATTATGTATCTCTTTTCTAATCACTCGGTTATTTTTAAAGATTTTGTTTAAAAATACCGAATTTGAATGGTACCATTGTCAAACCAACACATTTTACTGCACTTATTTATGAAGCCCTTATAGATTTCACCCTAAACCTGTTTATTTGTTGATAGATCTGGAAGGTACTCTCGAAGGGCTCAGCCTAGACGAGGGCCCGGATGAGGAGCGAGGAGTGGAAGTAGGCAAGCCGGTCACGTTCAGTGTCGACGCGGCGGGCGCCGGGGAAGGCACGTTGGAGCTCGTCGTGTCCACACCTTCCACTACTGTGAAGGCCGAGGTAAGCGGGCTTACAACACCTTGGTGTTTGTTAAGGCCTCTATTATTAAAGGACCTGTAACATTTGAATCACTTGGTTAGATAGTGCTGAGGCAAGATACATATTATATACATTCTAATATATAGAATACTAGAATCGCTCCACGGTTTCCTCCACATAAGTTCTGATCCCGCAGGAATATCGGATAACATGTGTTATTCTCGTTCTCCAACTATCTATATTCTAAGTTTCATCGCAATCGGTTCAGTAGTTTTAGCGTGAAGGAGTGACAAAGTCACATACAGACATACTTGCAAACTTTTGCGTTTATAATATTAGTAGGATATCAAGATAAATAATTGGTTTCTAATGCTGAACAAACTTGCTAACTTAACTTTTTTACATTTTGATCCGGCCCGAAAGACCATTATTCACGAAAATATGCAATTTCCCATAGGTCGTTGCAGTAGCTCGTGGTCTATACGACGTGACCTTTATCCCGGTGTCACGGGA
>OY292394.1:41156468-41211795 GCA_958496205.1 Idaea biselata | reverse complement strand
GTGAATGCTCCAGACGGCAGCTCGGCCGGGCCTGGCGCACCCGAGGCGTCGCTGACGTCGCCGTCGGGCGAGAGCGTGTCGGTGGCGCTGGGCGCGGCCGGCCCCGGCCTGTGGCGCGCCTCCTACACGCCGCGTCGCGCCGGCGACCATCAGCTGCGGGTGCTGTGGGCCAACCGGCTCGTCAAAGGTACGGAACTTTATCAAGCAACATGTACATGATTATTGTCGTTCAGGTGTTGAATGAGGTCATTAGCCTAGGTTACTTAGATGGGTGACCGTGTCAGAAACTCCCGCATCAGGGGCAGCCTTCATGTCCGAGACATTGCAGACAAACTGCAAGAATTGCGCTTACGGTGGTACGGCCACGTTCTACGGAAACCGGATAGTTACGTGGGAAACCAAGTGTCTTGCCATGGCCCTCCGCCCGGCCGCGGCAGATTGGGGGAGACCCAAGAAGTGCTGGCTTGACGTTGTAAGATCGGATATGCGTCCAAATGGCCTCACTACACGAGATGCGATCGATCGAAACGAAAACAAAAGCCGATCGAAATGGAAACAAAAGACGATCGAAAGGGAAACAAAAGTCGATCGATACGAAAACAAAAGACGATCGAAATAGAAACAAAACACGATCGATACGAAAACAAAAGGACGATCGAAATAGAAACAAGAGACGATCGTTACGAAAACAAAAGACGAACGAAATGAAAAGAAATGAAAAGTGGTCTAGGGGTCAATAGTTTCCGAGATATTGACGTTTTAAGTTTCACAGCTGTCATCCAAAATGAAGATCTTGAAGAGCACGTTTATTTAGGATGTGGGCCCAGTCGACGCTACCAAAAATTTGGAGTGGCGACTGGGACCCGGTCCCAGTTTTGAAGGGGGCCCATTCGCCACCTAACTCAAGCAAAGAGCTCCCACCAACTCTTCAAGCTGGTCTATCCTAGCCATGGTTCTCGAATCAGACACTGTACCTATATATTTCCTCCTCAGGCTGCCCGCTAACAGTGAACGTGTCAGCGGGAAGGCGGCGGCGGCGACGCGTCGCGCGTGGTGTGCTCGGGCGCCGGCCTGCAGAGCGGCGTGGTGGGCCGCGAGATACGCTCCTGGATCGACACGCGCCGCGCCGGCCCCGGGGAGCTCACCGCGCATTGCACCGGACCCAACAAGGTATAGTGTGTCACAGTGAACGTGGCAGTGGAAGGCGGCGGCGGCGACGCGTCGCGCGTGGTATTATTGTTATTATTGGCCAGGCTGTAATGTTGTTAACTGTACCTAAATTAAACAAATAAGGAATATTTTATTTTATTATAAGTTTTTTATTATATCGTTATTGTGTGTCAGGTGGCATACTGCGAGCTGTACGAGCACGGCGATGGCACCTTCACACTGAACGTGAAGCCGGCGGAGGCGGGGCGGCACGTGCTCAGCGTGCAGTTCGCGGGGGACCACGCGCCCGGCTCGCCCTTCGTGCTCAAGGTGGCCGGCGCGCCGGACCCTTCCAAGGTAACACTCACTACTATAGCTGCTATAGTCGACGGTTACTAGCTCAATTTACAGACCCGCTTTAGCGATCCTATTTTTTAAGTATATAGATAGGCGTTGAACGACTAGCCTACCAAATCGTAGAGCAAAAACATTCGACCAGCGACCTAATCCATGTTCCCGACATTGGAACACTTACTAGCCCGCCTGAAACGTCCCAGACCTAACCTAATGTAACCTCATGACACGTCCTAAGCCTTGTACTAAATCGACGATTAAAACCAGCTAGAGGTCACGTAAAGGATAACTAAGGGCTAAATCTGACGGGCACGAATCCTCATTATATACAAACTGTATCCATGTCCATCCACAGACACGAATCCTCATTATATACAAACTGTATCCATGTCCATCCACAGACACGAATCCTCATTATATACAAACTGTATCCATGTCCATCCACAGACACGAATCCTCATTATAAACAAACTGTATTTGTATGTATCATTAGTATTTAACATGTTTTGTCCCGGTAGGTCCGCGTGTACGGGCCGGGCGTGGAGCCGGGCGTGCTGGCCACGTTCCAGTCGCGGTTCCTGTGTGACACGCGCGGCGCGGGCGCGGGGCAGCTCACGGTGCGCGTGCGCGGCCCCAAGGGCGCCTTCCGCGTCGAGATGCAGCGCGAGACGCAGAAGGACCGCACCATACTGTGCAAGGTAGTGTACGCGGGGTGTAGGTATCTGTACAGTCGCGGTTCCTGTGTGACACGCGCGGCGCGGGCGCGGGGCAGCTCACGGTGCGTGTGCGCGGCCCCAAGGGCGCCTTCCGCGTCGAGATGCAGCGCGAGACGCAGAAGGACCGCACCATACTGTGCAAGGTAGTGTACGCGGGGTGTAGGTATCTGTACAGTCGCGGTTCCTGTGTGACACGCGCGGCGCGGGCGCGGGGCAGCTCACGGTGCGTGTGCGCGGCCCCAAGGGCGCCTTCCGCGTCGAGATGCAGCGCGAGACGCAGAAGGACCGCACCATACTGTGCAAGGTAGTGTACGCGGGGTGTAGGTATCTGTACAGTCGCGGTTCCTGTGTGACACGCGCGGCGCGGGCGCGGGGCAGCTCACGGTGCGCGTGCGCGGCCCCAAGGGCGCCTTCCGCGTCGAGATGCAGCGCGAGACGCAGAAGGACCGCACCATACTGTGCAAGGTAGTGTACGCGGGGTGTAGGTATCTGTACAGTCGCGGTTCCTGTGTGACACGCGCGGCGCGGGCGCGGGGCAGCTCACGGTGCGCGTGCGCGGCCCCAAGGGCGCCTTCCGCGTCGAGATGCAGCGCGAGACGCAGAAGGACCGCACCATACTGTGCAAGGTAGTGTACGCGGGGTGTAGGTATCTGTACAGTCGCGGTTCCTGTGTGACACGCGCGGCGCGGGCGCGGGGCAGCTCACGGTGCGTGTGCGCGGCCCCAAGGGCGCCTTCCGCGTCGAGATGCAGCGCGAGACGCAGAAGGACCGCACCATACTGTGCAAGGTAGTGTACGCGGGGTGTAGGTATCTGTACAGTCGCGGTTCCTGTGTGACACGCGCGGCGCGGGCGCGGGGCAGCTCACGGTGCGTGTGCGCGGCCCCAAGGGCGCCTTCCGCGTCGAGATGCAGCGCGAGACGCAGAAGGACCGCACCATACTGTGCAAGGTAGTGTACGCGGGGTGTAGGTATCTGTACAGTCGCGGTTCCTGTGTGACACGCGCGGCGCGGGCGCGGGGCAGCTCACGGTGCGCGTGCTTGTATTTTCATTAAGAGGATAGTCTCTATTCTCTTTCTTCATACAAACGTAGTTTAAGTGTTCCTCCCTGGATAAAGACATTAAAGCAAATATGTTTATGCCATAAAACCTATATCTGTCATGACTATGCATCTACCTTTTTTTTTTTTTTCTAGGTAATTAAAATAATAATAAAAAATAAAAAAATGAAAAAAATAAAAAGGTAGATGCATAGTCATGCATGACAGATATAAGTCTTATGGCATAAACATATTGGCTCTAATGTCTTTATCCAGGGAGCAAAATTTAAACTACGTTTGAATGGAGACTATCCTCTTAATAGTCTACCTAATTAAAATTTGGTGTTCGCCTGCCAGTTTCACCCAGATACAGCGACGCGCCAATACAACGGCCCAGCTACTACTCGCATAAAGGTAGAGCACATACTGAGCCTACGTACGCAACGTAGGCAACGCATTATGACGTAATTTGTATGGAAACCAGACATCGAAAACTCTAGATTAATTGTTTTTTTTTTTGTGAACCCATACCTACTTACTTACCAAATAGGTAGGTATACAGAAACACCAAGAAACGGACACAAATTATGTATTTAATACAAGTACCTTTTAGATCCAAGCTGGAATCGAACTCGCTACTTTCTGCTATGCTTATTTAGGTATAACGTTATCTTATGACGCTATTTAGTGCGCACTATAAGTCCCTACTTACTAGTTCTGGTAAACAACGACAACAAATGAGATATGAATCAAATCTAAGGATTAATGTAGTGCCTATACAGTATCTTTCAAAGATATAAGACGATAAAATTATGCTGATTACCGATTAGGGTAAATAACATTGTTATTATATGAATAAGTGATAATTACTAGCTTGGTCTCACTTTTTCTTTTCGTTTAATAGCGTGGCTCACCTAGTGTTAGAGTTTTTAGGTCGCCCTTAGGCCTCTAACTTGACCTAACGTTTGTTATCAGACTGCCCGCGTCCCGCTACTTACTAAAATTTCGGGATAATGTAGCTCTCTATTGGTGAAAGAATTATTGAAATCGGTCCAGTTGTTTCGGAGATTACCTCCAATATACATACATTATACTCTTTATAATCTTTCTTATATATAAAATTTCCATGTCACAATATTAGTTACCGTACTCCTCCGAAACTCTTAGCTTAGTAAAATCTTAATTTTAAGGGAAAAAAATACCTACTTTTTTACTACTTATAATTTTAGACGTAGACGTACAACATAGACAAACGTAGACGATTGTTTCCTCCCTGGATAAAGGCAATAGAGACAATGATATGTTTATGCCATATCAATCATGCATGCCCCTACGTTTTGATTTTTTTCATATTGTAATTTTTCTAAATGTTATTTCTATTCTCATTAGAAAATGAAAAAAAAAAACATAGGAACATTATCATGACAGATATAGGTTTTGCTGTAATGTCTTTATCCAGGGAGGAAACCGTCGACTACGTTTGTTTAGAAAACGAGTAGGTCTGATATCCTTTTCTCTTAAGGTTTTATTAAAATAGATTTTAATGTACATTATGTGTTGTTTACGCCAGTTCTCCCCCACGGAGCCGGGCGACTATCGCGTCGAGGTTCGCTGGGCCGGGCGCCACGTCCCCGGCTCACCTTTCCCCGTCATGATATTCGACACGCAAGAGGAGCTCCGGAGGTATTTACAGGCCACGGCTACATAAACCGAACAATTTCTGTCTTATTCATAAACCTATTTTTGTATTATTGGATAATTAGTAATCTCACACATAGAGCCTTGAGTAGAGTAGTACTAGTGTAGTTAGTGATAGAGTAGCGTGGTAGAGTAGTAACTTCAACCATACTTCGTCAACCCGCTCGATAATTTAATGTATTGTAATAATACTAATAATTCATGTTCCATTCTTTGAACAACGTTTATGAAAGTTTCGTCCAAATCTGAACTCTACCATGCTTCTCTACCGCTAATTTCACACACAGAGAGGCCGGAAATTTTAGAAATTTAAAAACACTTTCCGAAGTTCATTTTATCCTCTGTTTTAAATTGAACCTCGTAGGTCGTTTTTTTTTAATTACCTTTGGAACAATACTGCAGAGATGACCTTAGGTTTGGTTTAATGGGAGGCTGTCGGAATTGATCTGGTATCTCTTTCGAATACACAGCTAATGGCGTATACTTTATCCTTGTCCTTCCGGAAAAAAAAAAGTCCGACGGCTTCTAACAATGGGATAAGCAAGCTGACATCATGATATTCGGAGAAATATCATGCTCGAATGTTAGCAAATACAAAGGCTACGTTGAACAAACAATGTTATATGACGTCGAGGCGTAATAGAGTGCTCACTATATAAAACTACGCGCGGTCTTAATATCAGAACTATAAGTTGTAGTCCAGATTTGAACCTGCGCGCATACTTATTTGTTACGTACTCTATAATACCTTACGGCCGGCCGCACTTTGAACACGTTTTCGTCCGAATTTCATTCGTGCGCTAATGTACGGAGACGTACGAACAATCCCATCCTTCCAAAAACTATGAAAGCGGGCATACTGCATACTAATAAGTTGTACGTAGGTATACTGCTTCGTATGCAATCTGCGCGCTCATATAGTACTTATCCAAAGTGCGGCCGGCCTAATGCCGTCATTTTGACGAAGAATTCATAGTACTAGGTATTAAAGATCTGATTATATTTTTGATATTATAGTGATTCGTATCATCGGTATATTAAATGTAAAGCTTAATGCAACTAGCATTGTACATAAATCAAATTATTTTTGTTACTCTTTTGTAGTTATTCAAATATTTAAATAAAATATAACTGTGCCAATTCTCTAAACGACTTGCGTGATCTAAATTTACCAACGAATGAATAGCAAGAAAACAAGTATTTAACTTTAATTTTATGTGCATTATATATAACGCTGTTAGTGCATTGGATGCGACTTTGAAATGCTTGGAATATTGTAACCAGTCGGAAAATACGCGACCAAAGTTCGGTGTGATTACGCCTCACTTCGCGTTTAAAAAAACCTGTTTATAAGTCGAATCTCGGAATTTATGTGGGCTAATAACATGGCTCTTACGGTGAAGGGAAACACCGCTATGAAACCTGGGTCTTAAAACCACGTTCATTGGCCCGTAAGGCTAGGTAAAACCACAGCGAAACTATTTACCTTTTTTTAAGTACCTAATTTTTTTCTGAAATATTCGAAACGTAAATTCACCCGCCGATCTTCGGTTGCTTATTTCCGCTGAGACACTCTTTTACGCATAAAAGTCACGTCTAATACATTTTTCAGTCATATTATTTCATTCATACTTTAAAATAGTAATAAACAATAATATTGACCTACCATATTAGTTCTAAGTTTATGTACTTAAATGATTTAAAGATGTTATATTTTTAATCTCAAACCAATTTGTAGTGTATTGTTCAAAGATGCTCTAAATATTGGTATCGTGTACGATATATTAAAAAGTCACAAAAAAAAAACACAGAAAATAGCAAAACATTCCATTCCACGCGATTCAAACCGAAAAATGTCTCGCGAAAACAGAAGAAGAATCTAAAACATTCCATTGTAATATTTAAGTTTAAATCCGTCCAAAAAATAATTATTTTAAATACATATTAGGATGTGTGTTCATTGAAAGACAAAACAGTGCATCCGCTTTGTTTAATCCCCTGTATTTATTTATAGACAAATTTGAGTTATTACTTTGGCAAAGTAATGCATTTGTCTCGCACTTGTCAGTGGTTTTCAACGTATGCGAATGTGTGACAGGAATTTTACTTAGCCAGAATAATTACTCGATTCGTCTATAAATACGGCGGCTAATACTTGGTCTGACGGGCGCTCTGCGGATAAACCGCGCGGATTTTTTTTTTCGAACGAATATAAAAATTATAACATAACATTTAAAGTCGCAATCATTTATGAAACCATGAAGCTAACAAAATTACGAAAAAAGTGCGCGAGTTTTAAACCGCAGTAGGTACATACAAAGGATTAGGTATAAGAGCTCGTTTTCAGTGTGAACTAGCGTGCGTGTAACTGACTAGCGAGTACACAGCTACTCCTACACCAGAAGCCCGACTCGCCTCAGCAGTCATAGCACTCGATCAAACGGTGCGGGTTACTGCAGTACTCGGTTGGCTAACTCGTTCGCTAAATACACAGGACGCAGAAATAAGCCTAACGCGTTTTTGTCCGCATTTGAACACTCAGTCCTACATTTGATCTAATATTTTTATACCTTAATTTTACATTTACAAGTACATAAATAATGCAAAGTTCTAACGAGATATAATTATAGTTATTGAAATGCATAATACATAACTTGTTAATATTTATTAATGGCGTTTAGTTTAAATTAATTTTTATAACTAACTTACTGTATTATTTTTGTTATTACACGGTGAAATTCTTAAAATTATTATCTTAGGGAATTTATCGTGTGAAATACGCTGATTTGTTCAGTTACTAATTGTTAATAAATTGATTTTATGTAATATTTGAATTTTATTTTGCCCCTTAATTTTAAATAGTAGTTTCAAAAATTTAAGCTTACATAAGGAAGAACAGACCGACAGCGGGCAGCGTTTTATACTTTGTTTTATACTATGTAGTGATTTATACTTCTGAGCATTCGGTAAGTGATTTCTTTAAACGATATTTCATAGTGTTTACCACACTTAGGTAATAATGCTTTTTGAAAAAAATGCTTGAATCCCGCCGGGTACTAAAGCTTTCGAAAGCATTTTTTCAAAAAGCATTATTTATATTTGCTCTTTTGTGAAATTGTTTTGTTTAATTATCCATAGTGTGACATTATCATTTGACTCCAGGCTTATATCTGAACATCATGGTACGCCGGTCCGGGTAGGAGCGAGTTTCGCCTGCCAACTGCCCCCGTAATGCGTCTAAACTCTGCCAAAGCTGCTGCATTTGACCAAATATGATCACTTCGAGTCTTTGTATTGAAGAATGGAGTTCTCCTGTCAATGAAAATGGTAAGTTATAGGAAATGGATAAGTATAGTAAAAGAAAGTGGCTGTATATACCTACCTACCTAGTGTTACATAGACTAGTTTATTTAGACTGGAACTAGAATTAATAGACTATATAAATTTATTTAGATAGGTACATTAGGTAGATCGGTGGTGGTTTAGTGATGGATAACCCGACTTTCGTTCCAAAAGAGGATGCCCATTCATCGGCCCAGTTTTGGAGCCGTGTCAACGCGTTATGTAGTTGTAAAAATATATTTGAATTTTTGAGGTTAATTTATGCGATTTGTATCATTTTTTTCACCCTAGAATCCTAAATGGTACTAATTAAACGTTTAACTGAACTACCGCCTCCGCCATTGCGTCTTCCATATTGCACCAAAACGTCAAAATAATCTATAAAGGAGTTTCTATTACCATAAACTCGAAAGTTCGCGTGCTTACCCGATCTCTTTGGTTCGATTTCAGCAATATAAATAGTTAGATTTCTCAATATCCAGGGTGAATAAAAACTAAAAGTTTTCACAGGATAAAACTACAATTATGCGCCTATCGAATAGTGCTAAAACCGTTCAGACACGTCTAGTTTTGAGCATTTTCTATATGGGCCTGGAGCCCCTGAGAAAATCAACAATTTCCTTTCCACCAGTCTTTTTCTTCAAAAAAATGTAGGTGCGGTGCGCTATAATAATTTAACATACCGATTATGAGGCTACGTAAAAACTCCCAGAGAAAAGCTACTGTAATTGGTACTTTTTAGAATCTGGTTGCAGAAACTACTGCAGGGCCAAAACAGTTAAAAGGATTATACCTTAAAACATAGTCACACACAACCGCATTAAGAATCTCCTACTTTTTTGAAATAAAGCGACTCGTATTTGAATCTTTTTACTCCTACTGGAAAGCGAATTGTTTGTAAGATGCTATTTTAGCACTCTTGAAGGGCACACAATAAGGTCAAGTTTTAATTGATAAGTGACTAGGCAAATAGTTTTAGTAGTTAGTGGGCGAGTTTTGCTAATTTTTTTGTCCTTATGCGAATTTAACTTAACTTTAATTTAGGTACAAACAATTGCCCACACGTCTTTTAAGCTGGGGTAAACTCCGCGGATACGATTGATTTTTGATTACGTTATTTAGCCTTCGCCTATATCGGTTGTTTGGTCTGTTACTCAGATTCAGATCATGTTTTTTAGTTCACCAAAGCGCTGTTCTTAGGCAGGAATGTAAGTATGTAAGGAGGTTTAATTATGAATTTCTATGTGCACTCACTCGAAGTAACGACTCCATGTAGTCTCCTAGTGATGGTAGCGTTAGCAGTGGCGTTGACTTCTTGCGTCCTAACGGAGCACATCGCCCGGGCTTCCTCGCGCGGTCCGCTGCCGTGGTACGTCGAGTTTCGTACTTCTACGTAAGGTTTTTGAACATCCGGTGTACTGCTCAGTGTGTATCTTGGTCCTCTACCTGTTTTATGATTAGCAAATGTAAGAGTCAGTAACCTAATTAATACATAAGTAGTTGAAACCATAGTTATACCCCCTAATAGAAGACTGTATTAGAATAAGGAAGATGGGTCGGATCTTGTTCCACTGCTGCTTCTGGATGGGCGTGCTCCATTTTAGACAATTCATCACTTACCATCAGATGAGTGATATAGTGATCAAACGTTCATCAAAAGAGGTTTAAAAAACAATTGTTGAGGGTTAGTGACAAGATATATTTAATGCAAAATGTTTTTTATTTATAAGTTTAGATTAAGTGAATTACTGTATTTATTTTAATTTCATTTAGAATCACACGACTAGGGCGCGCCAAACTTTTGGAAGATGCAAAATTGATCAGTTTGAGTTTAAGTCTGTGTGAGTTCTCACTTACTTCCGCGATGCTTCTTTTACTGGCTTAGTGGAAACAAAATCGGCACTGTACAAGTGTACATAGATCATTATAGAGTAGGTATATACGACTGCCTTATGTGTACCTAATAGATGTAGAGCAGTAGATTGTATCGGAAATAATGTTTACAATATTTTTATACAAGGACGGACATAGGTACAGCCCACTCAAAAAAAAAATGGAAGGCCATCGGCCCCGTAAAATTCACGTACTATAAAATAGTTAACAAAGAATAAGGTTACTGAATTTGGTTTACAAAGCGTTTGTAAGTTCAGCGTACCTTCATCGTAGATTTGAAAATGGGTCGTTCTATTCGAACGACCCAATCCTTCAGATTTTCCTAAATGACCGGCGACATTATACGCCCTAATGAATTAAAAAAAGAACCGGCCAAGTGCGAGTCGGACTCGCGCATGAAAGGTTCCGTACCACTTACACACCACACTTACAATTGGGTACGGAACCCTAACCAATCCGGAACCAACCAATCCGTGAACGCAACGCGAAGGTTAAATTTCTTTTTATCACTGACGCCAGTCTATCACTCCGTCACTAGATGGCGCTAGTGGTAAAAATACATCGCGGGATCGTTTCGCTTTTCTGTCAAAATCACGTTTGTTGTATGGGAGCCCTTAAATATTTATTTTATTTTAGCATTTGTTGTTATGGCGGCTACAGAACTGTCTGGCTATTACGGTTCATGAGATACTGCCTGGTGACAGACATACAGCGGAGTCTCAGTAATAGGGTCCCGTTTTTACACTTTGGGTACGGAACCCTAAAAAGTGATCAACAAATCAACAACAGACAAAATTGCTTAATTTAAGTAAATACTTACCATGACGATATTGATGATAGACGGGTGCTGTGGCTACAATACTCAATAACGCATAAATCAACAACAACACCGCGTTTTTACACACTTTGCACGATAAATACATTTCACTCATTTTATTAAAATTAACTTATTTTTAGACGATTAAACTATAACTTAAACTTCTGACAAGTACCTAAAATCTCATCATTAAACATGTTTCTAAATTTTAATTAAAACTTTCTATTAATAGGTATGGTAATCTCAACTTTAATTAATAGGTATGGTTACTAGTTTCGTCTTTAGTTTTTATATTTCGGAGCGCGCTTTAGGTGTGCCTATGGGACACGACACTGAGCATGTACTGAATGAGATCAATTCACAGAGCAAAGAATAAATACCCACCTAGCCTATAGAAGAGAATCGCCGAAATTAGTGTAGGTACGCTTATGTATAGAGCATATGTCGATAAACCTATTTTGTATGGGTATATATACCTAACCTACCCAAAATTACAGAAAGGAAAAAAGTTCTGGATTTAAATAAACCATATTCTACAGGTAACTGCTTCAGGCACCCTTCAGTATGAGTTCCTAGATGCCAAGTTATAAATTTTCCCTTTATATTTAACTAGCTGCGCCCCGCGGTTTCACCCGCGTAAGTCCCGATCCCGCTGGAATTACGGGATAAAAAGTAGCCTATGTGTTATTCTAGGTGTCCAGCTATCTATATTCCAAGTTTCATCGCAATCGGTTCAGTAGTTTTTGCGTGAAAGAGTAACAAACATCCTCACAAACTTTCACATTTATAATATTAGTAGGATTTTATAGTGTAGTATACTTACTTATAAATATTACCTATTGTAAAGTAATCTTTCTATTCTATTTGTATTAGGTATTTGTTTTCAGCTTTTGATTTCCGATAACCCGATCCTAACGATAAGATCGAGACATATTTTATGTATGTATCTTTACTAGTAGGTAATACACAAGTCGCAAATATTTCCCGCTGTCATTATTAATGAAACCGTAGCCAATGGCCACGAAACATTATCAGTCGTTTACCTCTGAAAATCGGCTGTGTAAACAATGGGAAAAATTACCAACCATTATTTAGTACGTAGGTAAGTAAAACAACGCAAACATTCTGCGTAGGTACCTATAGTTTATATCTATAGACAGTTTAGACAGGACCGGTTGGTTCAGTCAGGGCCTCGTCAAAAATAGAGCTGAAAATGCTGTAAAGTTTTAAATTTACAACAACTGAAAGATTATTTGCGGAAAAAGTAGTTACCAATTGTTTGTAAACAGTGGCAAATAAGCATTAACTACAATTCAATTTTCGTTTAAAACCACAATTTAAAGATTTTTAACTTCTCATCAACAAGCGATATAGGTACTTATTAATTTGCGCAGATAATTGTAGTTACTATGTTGGTATTTAGAACATTGCCAAATTAGCGTAACAACATGGTGATCTCAGGGTCGTAAAGAGGCTTATAAAGATGTCAATCAATTTAGAATCGTAGTTCTTCCTTCCGACATGCTCCATTTCGAAGCTACTGACCTAATAATGAGACGTTCTATCGTTTTAAATGAGTTTTGTATTATCTTTCTTTTGATAAACGGTCAAAATATACGTTGCTAATTGATTTATGAGTTGGTTCGGGCTCAAGCCATTGTTAGTTACGTACCCACATACGTTTGACGTCCGTTGTTCGATTGCCCAGGGGTTTGACATCTGGCATCAAATGCTCTCTATCGTTAAAACTGTTTTAATAGCCATAAATCATTCCTGATGCTGTAATAAAAGGGTACGTTGGTATAGTAGTCATGGTTGCCTGCTCTGGTGGTAATACACATGGTAGGTTCCTAGACCTTTAGTAAATGTATCTTCTAAAAAAAATAATCAAAAAGTAGATCTTAAATATCATTAACTCTGTGAAAAAATAAAATATAGTATGTTAATTGATATCGGCGGCCTAGACGAAATCGCCCTTAGCCGATAAGGCTGCCCATTGAGCCACGTCACATTTTAGTTAGTCTTTGTCATAATTTGTGTTTAGTACAATAAAGCGTTTATCTGTCTACATTCTAGTGTATAGTTAGCTAGTGTGTATATATAACCTACTAATATTATAAAGGTAAATGTTGGTGTGTATGTCTCTTTGTTGCTCTTTCACGCTAAAACTGCTAAGCCAAAAGCCTGCTTCTGCTGCTTGCTAATTGCGATACAACGGTATGTATATAGCTGCAGACCTGAAATAACACTGTTGACCTGATTTTTTTATGGCTTGTGTTTAAACACCGCCCAAAAAAGTACCTATTTTATTAGCAAAAAATTCTAAACAGTTACCAAAATGGATAAATGGTCACCAAATTACGTTTCCTAAAATATTATGAAATAAAACAATTTTTTCGTATCAATGACTGCCATAAAAATATATGGACGCCTTTAAAATACACTTTAGACTAAAGATTATATATTGTCACTACTTAGATGTTACCAATTATATTATACCATGAGTTCTAATTTGGTAATTTTTGCTAGGCTAAAAAGCTAACGATCGCTAGAATATTTCTCGAATACCAATTAATATACTGGGCTTCCCAAACGTACGTCGCTTATTTATTGTTATATGAAATTCACTAAATATACTGGGGTTCCCAAACAAAAGCTTAGTCTCCGCAGCTTAGTTTTATTTATAGATAGTATTAGGATTAGGGCTTGCAATCCGGATAACGGATATCCATATTATCCGGATATCCGTCGAAATTAATATCCGGATTTAGTTGACTTTTTTATCCGGATAATTCGGATTTTTCGGATAATTACTTTGCATGTACAAACTAGTAGATCTGCGCACAGTAGACTTCGCGAGCACTTTATTAGGAGGTACTCCTAATAAAGTCATAGGTTTTACATAGACACCTTAAAATAACAAGTAATAGAAGATGAAAATATGGAGAGTTAGTGATGAAAAAGTAGTACCAAGAGCGACTTCTATGTAGTACCTTGTTGTTCTTGTGGATAAAGGGTTTATTCTAGAGGTAGAAGTTGATAAGTGAGCAATCAATCTATTGTATTTGGATGAGCTATCCTGTTCATCATTCCGAAGATCCTAATTAGAAACTCATAATATTTTTCTGGGACTAATTTGAAGGTATAAATTAAATATCTTATAACTAAAAAGAATCTTTGAAAACGGATCTCATAGTGAGGAGATATCAAGGAGCCCCCTTTGTGGGAGAAATACTCAACCTATTTAAAATCCTCCGCCACCAAAAAAATGTATAGGCTCATAGAATCTGTATATCAAGTTTCATCAAAGTCGGTTAAAAAATACTGCCTGTAGAGGAGAAGTAACAAACTAACCAACTGTAACAGAAAACAAATATTGCCAGACTTGAAGCAGAGACGATTCGCTCGCTCGCTTAATCACAGACATAGCAAGAATTATCCAAAGTTGACAATTATTGCAATTCATTAGTATTTTAGTTTTTAGTTATTTTATCGGTGTCGTGTATCCATTTCTTTCGAAAATCCACTTTAATATATCCATTCTCCTTCTTCTTCTGGTGACATCCCACAACTGGAGGTTGGCCGTCAGCTCATCGAACTTGTTCCGGTCTGGTGCCAAGCGAAAAAGTTGTTCCACGCTGGAAATGTTCGTCCACTCTCGGATGTTTCTCAACCACGACTTCTTTCTTCGTCCAACGGGTCTCTTGCCTGCGACTTTGCCTATCATTATTATTTGGCGAAGCTCGTATTTCTCGTGTCGCAAAACTTGACCCAAGTATGCCACTCGCGTCTCTTGCCGACACGTTGGAGTACCCGCACGTTGGAGACTTTCTGTGTCCAGCTAAAACGTAGCATTCTACGGTAGCACCACATCTCGAAAGCTTCGAGGAACCCTTGTGTATTGACTTTCGCAGTCCAGGCTTCACTACCGTAGATTACTACTGGCCACATATAACACTGGCGTATTCTAACTCTGGGCTTTATGGATAGTTGGCGACTGCATAACTGACTGGGTGGCTTGGGCAATTCCAATCCGAGTACGAATTTCTTGTTCGCTATCCCATTTTTTATTAACCCATGCAAAAGTATAAATACCTCTAATTTAACCATTGGAACCCGCACTATATCTGAACCTGCGACATTGATTCTGGGATTGAAGTTCCTTGATACTACCAGAAATTTAGTCTTAGACACGTTCATACTCAACCCTGCTTTCAACCTGTACTCATTAACTCTGTCTAATAAAATCTGCAGGTCCAACTCTGATGAGGCTACAAGTGCACTGTCATCGGCATATCTTAAATTGTTCACGATTTTTCTGTTTACTTTAACATCGATCTCATATTCTTCTAGCGCTTTCGATATTATCGCCTCCGAGTACAAATTGAACAACAGGGGAGATAAGATGCAGCCCTGTCTGACTCAACGCCGTATTTTCAATAGTTCTGTTTATGAGTCCTTGTCTTGGACCGCAGCCCTTTGGTTTCAATGCAAGGTCTTAATGAATCTTAGTCTGTCTTTGCCATCCAAACCAACGTAGATCAAGCGCTGCTACAGGATATCATGTTTGACGCGATCAAACGCTTTCTCGTAATTTTTACGTTATAATACCTGACCGGAACAGACAAAATTCAACTAAGATTAAGCACCCAGTTGAAAAATAGCAGTGTTCTTAGTGATACAAAGACAACATCTTATTGACTTTCCGACTAAAAACGGTTGAACCGATAGAAGTACCCAAAACATTTATCAAATAGATACAGAATTTCTTAGAACCTGGTAACTGGCTAGTAAAAAATAGATCTGGCTCAAGAATAGGTCAACGTGAATGTAAATTAATGAATAGTGTAAATTGTCACCGATGGTATCACAGATTTAGAAGTTTCGAATTACTTTTTTCTACTATTGCTCGTGCTCCAAGATTTATTAGCATGATTAATATTCTCACCCAAAAAGCTATAACACACATTATGTAAGGATCATTGTATCGACTTTCTTTTGGCGATCCTAAGCAGGAGCATATGCTCATATTCAATAAATCCTGCAAAAATTTGCTGCACTTCAGATATTCTTAAAGAATAACAATAATATTTTTAAGCTTTATGTAATATTTAGGGTGCCTACAAGAATCATACTGAGTTCTCGAGAGAAGCTTCAGCAGCTTCGATACAGCGGCTACCGCAGAGGAAAGCACTTATTTTTTTAGAGTTTCAGCAAATGCTTCAACAGCTTAATACGAAATAAAAATCAAAATTGCCGACCGAGATCTCTCAACTATCGATATATGCGTATGTAAACTTTGTAAATTCACACGATTTGTTACCATAGTTACATTTTCTCGGGTCTTAATCGAGTATTATTATTTATTTTCTTACCTCGACGTTTCGACCATGTTACAATGGTCTTGGTCGCGAGGGTCGCGTGGTTGAAACGTCGAGGTAAGAAAATAAATAATAATATGCGTATATATCTATTAAAAACCTTTGTTTTTATTAATTAAAACTTTGTAGTAAGGTTTTTTTTCTTAATTTTATTAAATTTCAAAAATTATCCGAATTATCCGAATATCCGGATATCCGGATAATGAAATTTTAATATCCGGATTATCCGGATAGTCAAAAGTTAACGGATAATGCAAGCCCTAATTAGGATAGGATTAGATAGTATTAGTATAGATAGATAGTATAGTAGCAGCCCTTCGGCACGCTCGCTTCGCTCGCTCGCCAAAGCGCTGCGTGTAATCATGTTCTAACATTAACCTAACCTATCCAAGTCGGGGTGATCCGTATATTTCGTTCCCCGCGGAGTGCGGGGTTAAGAAATAAAGGGAAGCATTTGTAATTTTAGTCTTACATTAAAGTAGTCTGGGATCAAATAATGTATTTTGGATGACTTCAAACTATTTTGGAGTAAAATTTTTGGTAGTAATATTAATCTTTGAGTTAGGCAGAATTTGGTGACCATTAGTCCATTTTAGTAATCAAAAATAATATTTGTGCAAGGCTTGCGATTTTTTGACGTTATTTCATTTACTTTGGATCATAATATTAAATACTTAAGGGCCCTTTTAAAAAAAGACAATTTATTTTTTTTGGAGTTGTTTATTTTATTTAGTGCTTAGGCTTAGTCTTAAAAATAATTTTGGTGACCGTCTAAATTATACCCTTTTTTATCCCGATATTCCCAGGGACTTACGCGGATGAAACCGCAGGGCACTGCTAATAGTCTAGAACTACATACTCATACTCAGTGCGAGACATTTGCAACATTGAGTAACATGCACCCCATAAACTAGGAATCCTTTTAAGTGAATACAATCGCATATCTCACCTTACCATTCTGGTAATCCATTATGCAATGTGTACAATGGTGTAGTAAATAACATCACTCAGTAAGACAGGAGTGCCGAACGATCTCTGATATGCATTTAATCCATTTTATCATCTAAATTGTGTCAAGGCCTAGTTGGAAGCACGCCTACTGAATTAATTGAATAAAATCCTAAATTTATAAGTATATAGGTATACCTTGCTAAGTTAACTAACGATTCGTAACGAATTAGTTGGTTTCAAAAATACCGACAATCCTGTTGCACTATTATGGTTTTATTGCAAATTTCCTCGTCAATTGACCGTGATCCGATGCATTTAATTTCCTATGAAATGCTCTATTCTGCAACCCTTTGTAGGATTATGCTGTTGGGCCACATAGGCAGCTATTTAGCATTGAGTTCCACAGGTATTCTGTAGCCTCATTGTATCTTCAAAAGCACACATTTCCATACACTGATTAATCCTAATCTATTTAAATTGTGTAACTATCACGCACTATCTGATAAAACGTGATTCTTTCGTAACCCCATGGGATGATAATTTTAAAGAAATACCTACCTGTAGCTATATAAAATGTGTATTCAGGTACTCAGTTAAGTCCCTAACTCAAATAATTAAAGTTGATTGTTAAAGAATAAATATTTAGTAAAACTGGTAAAAATGCTGAGTCGAATAATAATCTTGTTAGTGGTTTTTAATTTTAGCAGTGCTTTAGGAAATGGTAAAGTACTATTCAGAGATAAAAACATATTATTTGGGATATATTCAAGACCATTGGATTATTTTGCTCTTATAAGTCATGTATTAAATTTTATTGAAAGTGGTTAAAATCTTACTTGGTGACAATGAAATTTCTGAAAATGTCAGTAATCCTAATTTACAAATCAAATTAATCCATCTTTACATCTCGTTTAGTCGGGTAAAGAACGTATACATCTATACATATGTAGGTAATGTTTCACTCATAGGAGTGTAGAACGTAGATTTAGTTAACAATCAAGATGTGGATTTCTTCCAAATTGTTCCAAAGAGGCGAATTTTGTTTCCTGCCTAGGTAATGTACAGCATTACAGATGATAAGTATAGCTACTCATTTTGGGCCAATGTTTCAGAAAACGACAATCGCTTCATATTAAACGCTGTAATTCGACAGTTGTTCGAATTGTTTAGAAATATCGTCCTGAATGGAAGCAACGAGAAGGATGTGCCTATTTTAGATCCTTATCTTATTGAAAACGTGACATTAAACACAGAAGGACCTATTTTAAGGTAAACTTCCTTTACTGCGGGCTTGATAACTTTCCTCAACCGCACGTAAGTTGTCTTACGGCTGAACGTTAGGAATTTATAAATTAAACGCAATCTTGAACCGTGTCAATATGTACCACTGTATTTAAAACTGGCGTGGTTCAGTCACGTCATGAGGAGAGAGGATAGGATACTCACTCTTATCACCGGGAGAGTAGGTAAATAACTTTGAAGTCAATGGTTGTAGTACGAGAGGGTGACCAAAATAGAGGTAAAGGAACAGTTAAGAAGGATATTGAAGAAAAGGGGATGAGAGAGACATTAACAGGGAAAAGATTGGAGTAAAGGAGAAACACATGCTGTACAGAAACTCTCATATAGTGGAAAAGGGCAGAAAGAAGAAGAGACAAATAATTTAAATCACGCAGGTTAAAGCGGAAAACCTATTTGTTTATCTGTTTCAGTTCAGAAATACATATCACTAAAGCAGAAATAGTGGGCATTGGAAATTTCCAACTGGATCAGTTTATATTTTCGAAAGATGAGTTGGCCCTCGAAATTAATATGACTATTCCATTTGTGTCTATTGAATCGGGTAAGTCATTAATAAATGTTATAAATAAATAATTATGTAAGTACGAAGGCTAGGGCTTTTTAAAACATTTAAAGATATAGGTACCTTTGTAATTTTAATCAACGCGTAGGTAACTCCCCTGAGAAATAAAATAAATAAATAAAAATATTACATGACGTTGCACATATCGCCATCTAGCCCCCAAACTAAGCAATTATGCTTGTACTATGGGTACTAGACAACAGATACACTACATAATTAGTCGGATACCTGACTCGTACCTACTAAAACAGTTTAATTTTCAGATGATTACGAGTTTTCGGGTATATTTCTGGAGTTTCTTCCCGTAGCAGGTCACGGTAAACTACAGTATGTATATAACTCTACCTATGTACTTACGTGTACCTATAACCGTTATACTTAGATGAGACAGGCTGGTGATCTGGAGGGCATGGGTTCGAATCCTACAAGGGGCTTTGAATTTTCGAAAATGTATATTTCAAATCTACAGTAAATATTCCCATATCCTGGGCTTCATCTACTTACGTAGTGGTAGAGATGTTCCCGGTTGCATCCCTCTCGGGAGTCCGGGGTCCGCTTTCCTGCTCTTGCTTCTCCAATCTTCAGCATCCCATTTTGTAAGACATTTGTCTTACAAAATTTACGACGCTAAGCCAGCCAATCTGACAATTTTTCAATCATTTTTTTTCCTTATGGAATAAATTTATTTTTAGATTCGACATGCAAAACATACTAATTCTTGGCAAAGTATATTTGAAGCAATCAGATGACGACATCTCCGTGATAGTTGATAGAATTGAAAATCTTAGATTTTCTATTGAAAATATTTCGGTAAGTAAACTTACTGTTGATAAACATTCCCGAAGTCAAATTCCCACCGGGAACATTTAAAATCTATATCGTATAGATAATAGATACGATACCATGCTAAAGGAAGAGAGGACAAAAACTCTGTACATAGCTTAGATAAACACATAAGTAAGGTCACTGAGGATGAGCAGTAGAGCAAGAATTTATACTTTTAAAATTTATGTCTGTCTGTTGTTCTGTTATTTGTGCTTTAAAAAACTACTGAACCGTTTGAAATTTGGTTTTGACTATTGAATAACTCCACTTTAATAATCCCCACTAAAAGGTCCCCGTGTGGACCAGGGGGATTAACAATGATAGTGAGGAAAACACCAATTTGTTTTTGAAAATTGTCATAATCCCCACAGATAGACTTTTATAAATAAATAAAATAATATTTATTATTAAGAACGCGAACGTGGCAACTGTTACCATTTCCATACAAACTTAATACCAAAATAAATTATGAAATATTTAGTTTTCTACCTTAATATCGATATTATTCGGATTAAGATTTTACTTTTAAAGGGTTTCCAAAACCACAAGGTTTTCCAAAATATTCATTCGAAATGAAATAAAACGGAGAAACATTTTTTTTCATTTTTACAGCGTAAATTACTTTTTATTGGGAATAATATAAAACAAATGAGATGTAAATGGGATGTAAACTAGTAATTTACGCTGGAAAAGGAAAAAAATGTTTCTCCGTTTTATTTCATTTCGAATGAATATTTTGGAAAACCTTGTGGTGGGGACCCTTTAAAAGTAAAATCTTAATCCGAATAATATTAAGGTATTAATATTAAGGTAGAAAATTAAATTTTTCATAATTTATTTTGGTATTAAGTTTGTATGGAAATGTGTTACCATTTCCATACAAACTTAATACCAAAATAAATTATGAAAAATTTAATTTTCTTTGGGCTTGGGTCACCGCGTTCTTAATAAGGCTTAAGTGGGAATCATGACAATAACCGTGTATATAACTAGCTGCGGGACGCAGCTAGTTTTATAATAACTTTTTTCTATTCTGAAACATCCAATGTGTGACTCTACATAATTGATAACTAGTAGAGTCCCGTGATTTCACCCCCGTAAGTCCCGATCCCGTGGGAATATCGGAATCAAAATTGGCCTATGTTACTTATGTATGTATGATAATGTAGCTTTCTTTTGGTGAAAAAATTTTGAAATTGGTCCAGTAGTTTTTGAGATTATTAATTACAAACATATGGACAGGGACACACAAATACAAATCTTTCCACTTTATAATATTGGTGTAGATTATGCCTACAAAAACCAATCAACCGAAAATAATATTTGACCTTATTCCCAAACGAAAACCGATCATAGTTCCCCCTAATTAGGTTGCCTGATAAAACCTCTACCATCTGGTCTAGTCACTGAAATGAAACTATACAAGTACGCTGGAATTGGTATACCATACAAAATGACATTAGATCTTTGTGCCGATTTGACTTGCGCCATGTTGCGCTGTCGTCGCGCATTTTTCTATTGAAAGTGATGGTGACCGTCCGTGGAACTAATAGTTCCGTGGGCGGTCACCATCACTTTCAAAAGAAACATGGCGCAGATCAAATAGGCGCAAAATTCAGTACGATATGACCTGTCCAGCGACTTGCACCATGGAGGTCAGTGGTTCTACTAAACAAAATTGACGTTTCCAGAGCACCACCGAATTTGACGGCAACATCGACGGGATCATTAACCACATGATTGAGGATCTACTCGCAGACTATCTAAATAGGCTCAACGCAATTATATCAGAACTTTATGGGCCAATTGTAGTACATTATCTGAACATTCTCTTGAACAAATTCGAAACATGGAAGATTATTTCTGTTATTGTTTGAAAATATATTATCTAATTGATTCAATGAGATCGTTTTTTCAGTATTTTGTCTATTTGTTTCTTGTAGGTATTCTAAACCATTGAGATACAAGTACCTAGAGAAGCTATCTCAAACAAATTCCATTTTTCTATTACACGAAACTATTACAAAAAAGCTGCTGCAACGCTAACAATATTGTAACGTCTATAGTAAACATTAATAAAGCGCTTACAAGGCTTAATTTTTCCGCGACGAATCAAACGTCAAAAGCATCATTGAGTATTGTCTAAATGGCGCATAATGTCGCAGTGATTTTATAAAATATTTTTGTCTATCGATAATACAAAGTGTACTTAATGATGGAAGGTGATTCCTTGGGCTTTATTTGTAATTCATGCGCTGTTTGTACAATATCTCAGGACACACGAAAGCATATTGAAGTCAATTAAAATACACAGAATGCACACGTATCGTCGCGTCTAGCGTCAGTCATAGACTACATTCAAAGGTGGGAGTAGGCCCCAACTCGTGTTACAAATAGTTTGGTTGGGCCATCTTCTCTAGTTACTACTTATTAACTCAATGTTCTAAACTCAGATTTTTAAGTTAGCTTTCGACGTCTATATACCTAATACTGGTTCCGGTCCGCGGTTAAAGTCCCGATCCCGCCGGAATATCGGGATAAAAAGTAAGCTATTTGCAGATTACATAACGAGTTTCATCGCAATTAGTTTTCGGCGATACAGCAACAAACATGCACACAAACTTTCACTATTATAATATTAGTATGATCTGATCATGTATAATTTAAGCTTTGACAAATTTCGCAGTTTAGATAAGTAAAGGCAAATGGGACTTAAAACCGGGTGGCACAGCCAGTTCACATAATTATGATACACTTAGGTACAACCCTCCGTTACCCTCCGTCGAACTGACCTATCATGCTTAGCGTCCTGGTAGCCACCTTTCGGTATAACTCGAGGCCCTTTTTTTTCGTCATTTAGGAATTATTGGTCGATCTGACCGATAATTTTCTTCGGCAGTTTCTAACAAATTTGAATTTCGAACGTCATAAATTATCGGTCGAAAAAAACGCAGTAGCCCTCCTGGACAAAGGTTTACTCTGACCCGGACCCTGACCCAACCACAAGGAAGAATAGGTAAGCTGCTAGCTACTTGACTTACTCATAGGTATACCTAACTACCCCACTATTGTATTTTCTTGATAACCATTGTAATTATCGATTTTTAATCATATTAAGACTTATTAAATATTGATCGATCGGTACCTACACGGTAGAAATCAGTGCTGATTACTACAGATAGGAACTGATTTACCTAGCTAATATTTTTTGCAGACAACAGTTGGCATTCGCCTCTGAAAACAGACATCAGGTAAGTTTTTCTTAATTTTATTTTTTAGACTGATTACATAATTATAAACTTGGTTTGTCTAGGTTGGTATATAGGTATCTATCTACTTAGGTTTATTAAAGAAAAATACTGTGCGAAGTTTAGTTTGTAAGCTAGAACTAATTTAAAAATTGAATTTTCATAGTTCTATTAATAAACGCAAAATTATCTATTGCTAATATTTCCTATTTAATATTACTCAAGGCTTGAAATATACTACTTGAAATATTTTACTAGGAAAAATACATCAATTATCTCGAGACAGGGTTCGAACCCGTGCTCTCGCTTGCCGGGCGAGTGCGCTTACCATTAGGTACGTGCCGGGGTTCCAGTGTGGTGTAATTGTTAGCGCAGTCGCCCGGCATGCGATGCGAGGGGCACGGGTTTAAGTTTAAACCCTCTTACGGGAGAATTTTTGATAATGAAACTTCTTCATTTCTTGTATAATATACCTAGTACTAGTATATTGTGTATATAGAGGAGCTCATTGGCCTAGCTGTACCAGCCGAACTTGAATGATCGTGCGGGTTAAGCTTGCCAGGGTCATTACTATAACGCCAGGGACCAATATTACCTATGTGTGGCAAAAAAAAACATTTATCCAGCTCCTCCGTGCTTCGGGAGACACGTTAAGAGTTGATCCCGGTTGTTATCTCGGATACGAGTCGTTAGGTCAGGTTAAAGGGCGAAAACTCTAACACTAGGTGAGCCATACCACAACGCCGTGTGTGATAATGCATTTCTCCTTGTAAAATATTTCTAGTAGAATGCTTTGAACAATAAAAACTAGAGATGGGCCGACTAGTCGGGAAAGCCGACTAGTCGGCAGTTCAACCGACTAGTCGGCAGGTGCCGACTAGTCGGCAAATTATGCCGACTAGTCGTCAACTAACAATTATGCAATAAAACCAATATTTAATTGAATTAATAGTTCAGTAAGAAGGTGGATAGTCAAAAAAACGTATACAAAACACGTCATACCCCACATACATCATCTTAACATCAAACATCTAAAATGTCATAACTATGCCTCAGCTCCATGAATATTTTTATTCCATCTTTTATTTTAACATTTTTTGGAAGTTTCGTTACAGCTTTCGAAGTGCAAATTTATCCAAAAATACCAACAATCGCCGAGTAGTCATGATTAACCCAAATATCTGGGAATTATAATGAACTGCATTGCCGACTAGTCGGCCGACTAGTCGGCAATTTTGAAACCGACTAGTCGGCTAGTCTGCTAGTCGGCAGAACCCCTAGTCGGCCCATCTCTAATAAAAACATAAGAAATATTGGTTGTGTTGTAACTACCTATCTATATTGTCAAGTTGTCGTTTATACACTATAAAGACCCGGGAAAATGTAACTAACTATGAGTTGTCTATACAACTAAAGTGGTAACTAAATGGAAACAAAAATAAACATTTTAGTACCTCTTTTCAAACTTAGTTTGAAACAATTTAGAACAACGATGACCATCATCAAATTGCCATTATTCTGATTCAATCTACAAATTGCTATGGGGTACTATTATCAAATCGTTATTATACTTACCTAAATCTACGGTATTTGTATAACATGTGAATAAATAAGGACAGAATGGTTTATGTACATTTTTACCTAATTTATTGTTTCACATAGGGCCGTAGAAAATCAATAGTATTGAATCAGTTTTCTGTAATTGAGGGTCTTAAACGACTGAACATTCAATATTAGATCGGCGTTTAGAGTAACTAGGGCCACAACTTTAAAAATAAAATAAAGTTGATTTTAGGGGAGTCGGAAGTCTTCGAAATTGAATAGTGACCAAATTGCAAATATGGAGTTCAAATTCTTCCACAAATATTAGCATCTAACTATTTATTTAAAAATTATATAGCGAGAATTCGCTGAGTCTCAAAGGGAATATACGTAACAGTACCCCTACTATGAGTTGATTCGTAGATAAGTGTTATGTAAGTAACGTTTACAATTTGACCCTATGCACATCGTGCCCGCTCCACCTGCGGACCCCTGCGTATATACTTGTACATTTTTTCTATTGGTTACCTTCCTACAATCCGGACACTGATAAACATAACTTATCTTGGCACCCTCTGCTTTGATAATCATGGATTAATTTAATTACTTAGAAGTAGCTAATAATTGATTAAACAGCAGGTGAGTCTCAGTAAACATAGATAAGTAGATGCCTATCAAATTGCGTAACGTTTTTAAATACCTACACAGATTTTCCATGTTTCATAAATCATAGGTTTAAGCATGAAATTACCTCTCAAACCGTCATTAAGTCATAGGTAATCTATAACTACGAGGCAAGCTTAGTTTCCATTCTCTCTAAGTTACTACTCTATATATTTATTTGAAAGCATACGTTACCTTTATTTTCAGTATGAAATTGTTTTTGGTACTGCTGGTGTGTGCTGCAGCTGCAGCCGCACCTAGAGAGAATCCTACTAAACTGAACATCGCGGAGTTTGGTGAGTTAATATTATTTTAACGAAATTTAAAACGTAAAGAACTATAGTGAGTAACCATATATTATCTAAGTACCTACCTTGGAAAGAAGCTGAATTCACAAAAGTTTTTTTTAGTAAGTAAGTATGTTTCAAAAACGGACATCGCTCAGTTACAACTTACTTACATTGATTTAGTTTATTTTTGTAAAATCCTGAACTGAAGAGAGATCTAAAAACGAAAAATGGTACGTATTTAAAATTATTTATTAAACCTAGGTCTTAATTATTTCAGCTCTGGACAATGGCCTCTGGCCTAATACAGTAGAAAACCGGAACATCGCGGTAAACCTCCTAATCCGTCAGCTGATAGCGTATATGCGTCGTATTATCAATGATGGTTCGGCCATCTTCGGTATCCCACCTCTGGACCCTCTAGAACTTAAACACATCCGCATTTATATTCCTGCTGGACTTATCAAGTAAGAATCTGTACCTAAGTACCTACTAACCTTAACCTGCGAGACAGGTTTTCACCTAGTGCAGAGGCTATCGGTTGTCTTTTATTACAAGCCGATAAGCTCTCATGTTATATAGTCTCTGTATCTATTTAGTTGGTTTGTTAAAATCCTCTTCGTTGAATTGTATACTCGACCACGTGAGTTTCGGTTTCGTTTACTTATAACTTCTTTCTTTTAAAAGTCTGTTAAAAATATTTCTGTTACCTCTGCATTAGGTACCTACCTACCTACCTTAAAATAACTAATGTTCGTTAGTAGGGGGCTAACACATTTATATTGCTTAAAAACATGTTAATTTTATCCACAGCTTGGACTTAGATCTCAAGGATATCTTCGCTGCTGGCTTCGGAGGGTTCGTGGTGCACCAGAGTCACTTAGACCTCAGAGCGATGACGTTCGATCTGGACATCTCAGTACCTAAATTGGACATTAAAGCAGGTACATACATACATCTTATTAACACTTACCTGCACCTCGACGTTTCAAAACGTACGTTATACGTATGTAAGTTATATATAGGTTCTAAGTAAATAAATGAATTTTGAATTTGAATTTGCATTTTGATCGTGTCTCAGGCGCAAGTGGCCCAATAACATAAAAATTTGAAGTCTTTAGCGTAGGTACTTGCGCATGAAATACGCCTTAAGTTTAAATACTTAAATAAATATTGCACACATCACCATCTAGTCCTAAGTAATCAGGCTTGTGATATGGGTTCTATAATAGGTAATAAAGATAACTGTAGGTACCTAGTCTAATACAAAGCGTCCCTGTCTTAACTAGGATAAACTGTTACCTACTATTACTTAGTCGACAGTTGATTCCTCACAATGGTTTCTTTAAAACGAATATAATTATAAATTAAGTTAAAGCATGTTGAAAATATGATTGCGAATGATATTTGCACAACTATATCAAAGTACAGATTGTTCCAATGCATAATACACTAGCAGCGCCCCGCGGTTTTACCAGCATAATATAGTATAGCAGTAATATAGGAATAAAAAGTAGCCTAAGAGATGCCTAAGTGTTAATCCAGATCTTCAGCTATCTGCATCCATAGGTACTAAATTTCATCGCAATCGGTACAGTAGTTTTTTGCGTGAAGGAGTAACAAACATACTCGTGTACGTTAGCTTGGCCAGCCCAAGCAACCAAACAACGCTCATTATTTTTTGGTACCTTTGTCTTTTTGGGACATTCGCCAATCCGGAGTAGGCTCCCGTGGCATCTTACTGCCTAACCCCTCTAAGAGGAGGCCCTTGCCCTGCGTGGGACAAATTAACGGGCTAATTATTTATTTTGTCTATGTGCATCATTATTATTAGACACGGGTCTAGATCGCGTTACAAATAATCATTGTTTTTAATTACCTCGACGTTTCGGCAAACGGGTTATACCGGCCGTGGTCCCGAGAAGACTGACCCGTGTCTAATAATAATGATGGACGGAAATCGTGTAAGTTTAAAAAGTGTGTTTGTCTATGTGGTTTCGAAGTAGCCGGGCTTCTTACGTTAGGTTGGACGGACCACCAGCTTTGATTTCTCGCCATCCACCATTACATGCCCCACGTTATTCGCACAAACGTTTACCTTTATAAGACCTTTATAATATTATAATGTTAGTAGGATTCAGAGAAAGCTTAGAAATAGGGTGGGTTAGACCTATCGTAGACTGTGGGACAAACTGACAGTGTTGTATCTAACCTTATTATTTTTGTTAAAGGCCACTACGATCTGACTGGTGATCTTTTCCAAGCTATCCCGCTGTTCGGAAAAGGAGAGGCTACGTAAGTAACTATTTAATGCACAGGACCGAGCAGAGCTTAGGTCACCGAATATCTAATCTTACAGCGAAACAGCTTTACACAAACCGCGGCGTAGGTAATCCACTACATGCGCTCATGTGTGCGTGCGTGACCTCTCTCATCGACGCGGACCGACGGAAGATCTTCGGGCTGCCTCGGCAAACCCGAGTGGATAAGCGGTGAGAAGTCACGCACACATAGCTGCGCATGTAGAATAGTCCCTTCCGCCGCGAGCTTGTATGAAACTATTAATTGCTCTGTAAGATTAGATGCTCAGTGCTGAGGTCCTTCCGACCCTAAAAACCCGCTGGTGAGCGGGAAAAAACCCATCCGAGAGGCGGATTTCTCCTTGTTTTGTTTACCGACTAAGGCTCGGTTTGAACGCCATCTACCAGTAGGTACAGTTTTACAACTATTCACTGGCTCGGGTGGTTAACTTTACAGTTAACGCTTCCGACATGAGACGTCATAGTCTTTTATCTATTTTACATACTTACATCTATACGTACCTATATAAACTACCTAATAATTTCTTTCAGATTCGTGGTAGAAAATTTCAGATTCAAAGTTACCCTGCACTTGAAACAATCTGAAGATGGCACGTCTGTCCTCATTGACCGCGCTGACAACGCATCTTTCGAAATACCCTCTTTCAAGGTAGGACTCATTCCTATGTATCTAAAGTCATATAAATATTACACGACGTTATACACAGCGCAATATCTCCTCAAACTAAACCCTAGGCTTGTACTATGGGTACCAAACTAAGCACTAAGCTTGTACTATGGATACTAGGCAACGGATATAACTACAAATTACAGTTTTTTTTTTGTAAATACATGTATAATTATGATACCTACATAGAAAACACTCAGACCAGAAACAAATATTTATTTTTTAAGCATAAATACTTGGACCCAGGAGGAATAGAACCTGAAACCTTCTGCATTGCAGTCGGGCCTTCGACGCGCCACAGATTCCGTCAAACTTAAGTACATAATTTACTTTGTTTTTTTATAGTCCCACCTAACCGGCGTGATCGGCGGCGGAGATATTGACGCGATCGTCAACGCGATGGTGGAAGAAGTGATCATAGACTACATCAATAGATTCCAGGGAGCAATCGCTGCCATCGCCGCAGCCGTTGCCCCAGTCGCTTTGAACCCAGTCTTGGATCAACTCGACACCTGGAGGTGGATCGCTCCTCTAATCCCAAGGTCATTGCCTTGAAGTATTTATAGCTGCGTACATTATTAATTAAGATCCTCTACTGTGTATAATATCTAAGTACGCTACTGTTTTGCCTGTTGATTCTAGGTACCTAACAACATAATGAAATAAAAATAAATTCGTTTTGCAAGTTACTAGGAAATTTATTTGAAACCCCTACTTGAGTATTGTCTCTATCGCATAGTTGCGTTATCATCGGCTGGTAATATCGCACGCGTTATTGCGCATTGCTATATTTGTGTTAAGCTATTACATAGCTTTTATCGCGAGCTTTGAGCTTTGAATGAAGAAATTTCGTAACGAAAAAAACCTAACACTCGCTAAGGATTCGCCTACCATGGCAACGTGTTACAAAATAAAAAAAAATTATAATTGCATAAGTTGATAAAAAATGCTATGCCATAGCTTTACCGCGGCAGTCCCTGGCAGTCGGCATTTTTTTTAGTATATTTTATATTAGGACGGCTATATACGAAGTTGCATGCATACTAGGGAATGCAATCCCGATCTCGCGGGATCCCGTGTTATTTTTCGGGATCAATCCCAAAGCATAATATGTAGTATATCCGTTGTCTAGTACCCATAGTACAAGCTTAGTGCTTAGTTTGGGGCTAGATTGCGCCGTGTGTAACGTCGTGCAATATTTATTTATTTATTTATGACGGGATCCCGTTCGAGATTGACGGGATTGGGCGGCAATGGTCAGCGATGCTAGACACGTCCGAAAGGGCATTCTCAGCAGCTGGGTGCATTGCAATTGCAACGGACATTAGATGCCGGTTGGCAGTTAACACTCTTGATACACTTTGTTTTTTAACAAGTTACTTTCAAAATCACCCGTAACTACTTTTAATTTCCTTGAGGTATACCTAAATGTTAATTATTTAGTTAGTAATATAGGCTTTTGTTTGCTTCTAATAATATTTTGTTTTAATTAATCTCACTATCACAATATTAAATAATAATATAATCACAATATTTATTGTTTAAAATATTGAACGTAAAATATTGTGATAGTAAAAAATGTATTTTTTTAGGTTTCCGTACCCAAAGGGTAAAAACGGGACCCTACTACTGAGACTTCGCTGTCTGTCCGTCTGTCCGTCCGTCTGTCACCGGGCATAAAATTCCAGATTTTTTTTATGCCAAGTTTTATTTTAAATTTTTTTTTTTTGAGAAATGTGGTCGTATGATGGGAGTAAGAATCGAAGCTAATATTTCACATTATCCTATAAAATAAAAAAAATTGGTTGTAAAGTATTTTAGGATTAAGTACCCAATTGTGATAGTGGTACGGGAACCCTTTGTGCGCGAGTGTCGCACTTGGGCGGGTTTTTTTAAACTACTCGGTATCCCAAAAATATCGGGATCCCGCGGGATTGATATTTCTAATCCCGCGGAGTCCCGAATTTACGATCTCGAGTCGGGATTGCATTCCCTAATGCATACTGCTGCTGCGGTAAACGCATGCGATATTATCAGGCGACAAAACGCACCTGTGTGGGAGAGCCAGCGAAGTCCCTTGGTGCCTTAGCCAAGGAATGCTTTGTGAGTAGGTACGTTGAACGCCAGTAAATATGTGACAACATATTAACTACAAAGAGATTAAACCTACATTATAAATGTCTTAGATTAACTAATAATTAGGCTAAGGGTAAAGAAACCAGACGAGCAGAAATTCTGTCCCACAATTTTGGTCGCACAATTTAATTTTATAGAATAAGAACTCATTTTGCCCATGAATGAAACCAAATGCAGCAAATATTAGGTAGGCAATGTCTGCTTATTTGCCCTAGCCCAGACAACTCATTTGCGTACCGGCACAGTGCCGATTCCAGAGTCATGCCAGTCAGTACAAATGGATGTAGGTCCGTAGGTACCTACGCCGATCCAGTGTTCATATATTCATTGGTAAGTTATAAGATAAAATGCCTTGAAATGACTCTAAAACCGGCACCATGTAGGTAGGTTAATCGTTTGTACCGTGTCGTTTGTAAAAACAACCACAAGTGGTTAATAACAACCAATTTAGAACATTAACACATTTATTGTCAGCACTAATACAGATACACAAATATAGAGATGTGGAAACGTCGAATTTGAAGAAAGCACTGAGTTTGTAGATCCCTTTGAGCAATGAAATAGGTAGGTAAGTAACTACTTCTTATCCCAATCAGAGTCATAATCAGGATAATCTTCTCGCCACACCTGTCTGCAAGTCCCACTTGCATCAAGCTCATAACCCTGAGAGCATCTTTCAAACATCGGGGATTCATTCAAGCCACTAATCTTGATATCTATTTCATACTGATTCTCTTCTTCCTCCATAGCTCGCATCATTTCTTTCGATAGCTTCTTAAAAGCCACCGCTTCGTGGGAAATCACAACACAAACAAACAGTAGTAATAAGAACTTCATAGTAATTGTTACCACTAGATATAGGGAACTTGTGAACTGATTGGAAGTCAAAAATACAGTGATATCTGGTGTTAAAACAACGCACACGATTGTCGGCTTCCTTCGCCCACGCGTCTGGTGCTGAAACTAAGATAAATGTTCCCTTCCCTAGGATAAGCCGTTTCAAGGATTTATGGTACGTTTTATAAACTTACCCAAGTAGGTAGGTACATCCTTATTTACTACAAAATAGCAGCTGTATTTTTTTGATATACCTACTTACCTACTTAAGTAAAAATAACGGTAGGTAGGTAGGTACCAGGTAAAAATATCTAAGGTCCTTAAAAAATCCTTAAAGCTTTTTAAGGTTCCATACCCAAAGGATGCAAAAGGAGCCCTTTTATTAAGACTCTAGTGTCCGTCTGTCTGTGACTAGGGGCTCTATTTTGAATCGCTTGTTCCACTTCGGGTGATTTAAGAGGACAGTCTACCTACTCTTTCTCCATACAAACGTAGTCGACTGTATCCTCCCTGGATAAAGACATTAGAGCAAATAAGTTTTTGCCATAAAACGCCCACGTAGTACGCTGCGTTACAGCTTAGTTAAAATAAAAGACTACACAACACATTGCGTCTGTTAGAGTTCATTCATGAAAATAACACTACAATAATCACTAGGCATAGAAACTAATCCTTTGCAGTTTGCATTAGATAAAGCAGTCGGTCTATGTCAGGGGTTCCCTAACTTATTTGAGACGCGCCCGTGACGTGTAAAGCTTTAATGAGCAATAAGAATACTAAAATAAGTATTCTTATTGCTCATTAAAGCTTTACAAAGTCATACAAAATGTATTTAGTAAGAGTACCAAATACCTTTGATAGCCCCCTCAGGGTTAGCGCGGGGCTAGGCCAGAGGCTGATAAAGTTCTTAACATTTGCCTACTGAGGTATCAATGAGGTAATTGACAGTCAATTTCAAATATTTTCATTGGGCGTATCGATCTGTCTGGAATGCTTTCTCTCAACGATCGCAGGTTTTTCTACACAGGTGGCCTGCGCCCCCCTGAAAAGGTCTCTGCGCCCCCCTTGGGGGGCGCGCCCCCCACTTAGGGAACCACTGGTCTATGTCGTCTTTATCCCGGGCGGAAACAGTCGACTACGTTTTAAAGTTTGTATGAAGTTTTTAAAATCACTTAAAATTACTAACGTCTATTTATTTACAAAACATGGAGAACAACAGGCAACAGAGAGTGATTTAGCGCTTTGGTGGAGGGGGCGGAATACGAGGCCTTGGCGGTGGAGGGGCTTGACGCTCTCGCGGTTGCGGGGGGGGCGTTCTCTCAGCGTGGCGCGGGGCGGGTGGGTCCTGCCTAGGACGAGGCTGTGGGGGCACTTGCCGCTGTCGAGGGGCTGGCGGTAGGGCATGCAATATCGGAAGGTTTTCAATCCCGGGGCGATATCGATATTAAGAGCTCAATCCCGGGATCCCGGGATTGATACTGGGATTTTAGATATCGTTAAAAAAGCGAATTTAATACAATAAAAATGTGTTAAATATAAAATATTTAATATATTTAAGACTCTAGTGGTTTCATTACGTAAATAAGTTACCCCGAGGGCCGTCCACTCCATCATTTTGGAAATATGGCGGACAAATAGCCTAAACCCGAAAATGATGTTAGCAGAAAATTTTTGCATGCGAGCTTGTATAAAAAATACTTGTCTTAAAAATTGCAATGAATCACGTTACTTTTATTGTTTTAAACATTTTACCAATTCCCTACGCTTCTAAATCTTTACAGATATCTTCCTCAGGGGTAGACTAATTTGGGTTTAATTTTAATAGTTCCATTCAATCATTCCATGAGGAAAAATATAGCTAAAAACCTTAATTTATACCCAAATAGTAAATTGCTCAAATCTCGATATCGGATCACTCAATCCCGGGATTATAATATCGAACTTTTGCGTCCGAGATCCCGGGATTACGATATCCCGGGATCCCGGGATTCATGCCCTAGCTGGCGGTGCTGGCATCCTGGTCTGATACAACTTCCTATTAGTACATACACATGGTAGGTATATTGAAAATAACACGGGATATTGTTGTCCCGCTATTTGAGAATCAAGACACAACATGAAGGTATTAGGTATCGACATTCTGTCGGTACTAAGAGTAGGTATCAACCTACATAATAATGTAGTTGGAAGATACTCTTACCTAATTCAAGGTAGGTTTCATAGAAGTCGCGTGTAAAATGTACTGCGCGAATTTTCCCCTTCTACGTCAAAATTTTCCAACTTATTTACCGGGATCTGTAGGTATGTATGTCTGTCTATTCTATGATACGATTCATGGTAGGTTGAGTGGTCATCAACCTTGGTTGGTGGTTCGGATGGCTGATATTGGGAACCTAGGTAGGTACACAAAGGGTTGAAATTAGATACAAAGCGACTGGAATTAGAACCAGAAGGTGTTTTTCTATTTAATATCATTTTTCCGATTTTCAATTTATGACCTTACCTATACTTTGCTGTGTGCATCAAAATTCTCAAATAACCGATTTAATATTTACAACAACAAATTTATTAGCTAGGTATAGTGCGTTTCATTTCATCTTTAATTACCTATGCCGTCATGTTGGTAGCAAAACAAAAAAGTCTGCACTCTCTCGCACTCTACCTTCTATAAATCAATCAATCAATGAAATAAGTACCTACAAATTGTCAAACCCAGAGTTGTAAAATAGTCAAATAATGTTACATAAACATAATATTATAGATAATAGATATTAATACTACTGAACGGCATATTATCACTAGATGGCGCCAGTGGTAAAAATTAATCGCGCTTACGTTGCGTTGAACGTTGAAAAATCATGTTTGTTGTATGGGAGCCCCCCTTAAATAGATTTGTTTGATTTTGTTTTCGGAGTTTTAGTAACAGGGTCCCGTTTTAACCCTTTGGGTACTGCAACCTTAAAAACGCCAAACCCCCAGAAGAAAGCCTTAAGAGGATAGTCTCCATTCTCTTTCTCCAGACAAACGTAGTTTAAATTTTCCTCCCTGGATAAAGACATTATAGCAAATATGTTTATGCCATTAAACTTATATCTGTCATGCATGACTATGCATCTACCTTTTTATTTTTTTCATTTTATTATTTTTTATTATTATTTTAAATAGAAAAAAAAAAGGTAGATGCATTGTCATGAAGTCATGACAGATATAGGTTTTATGGCATAAACATATTTGCTCTAATGTCTTTATCCAGGGAGGAAAATTTAAACTACGTTTGTATGGAGAAAGAGAATGGAGACTATCCTCTTAGGTAGGGTAAAAACTAAACAAAAATAGGATTTGTGCCTCTAATTAGGTTATAAGCTTGTTATAAGTAGGTAAACCTAGTAAAAAAAACTTACCTACCTAAAACTTGGTGAATTTGTGTAATTCTAGGTACACTTAGTTATTCAATAATAATAATAATAAAGTAATATTTCACATAAATAACAAGAATTTAACATGTTGTGTTTTATAAAATTTTGTGAGTTTGTTGCAAGTGTTGTGCAAACAAATAACTCTTGTATTGTTCGTGTGCATAAAGGCCCCTTTACATGATGGGCCAAAATTACCGTAGTGGTTAATCTCTTTGGGCCAGCATGTGGAGGGCGATAGTTGTGCCGCGCCGCCCGGAATGGCCAAGGTGTTGGATCTCATATCAAAGGTAGTGGGGCCAGCGATAGTGATAGATAAGCGTATCGAAGTAGTATAGAATACGGTGGAGTGTAGACGTTCGTGCTTCGTTTACGATATTAACATACCTAGATAGAATACTTGATGAACTTGTTGTTGATACTTGTTCACGGCAAGAATCGAAATCGCAAACTTCTGCGTCGCAGCCGGATGATCGCCTGACATCGACATGCCACAGAGACCGTCAAAATATGAATGGAGTACCTACCTAGTTACTTGTACTATTTACCTATGTATTCTGTGATTGCCACAGTGGCTAAGCTTCCACGTCCATCTCGAATCGACAATCAACCATCGGTATCATATGGTCATCTCGCGTGTCCATTGCTGGCCCATCATGTAAAGGGGCTATAACACACACAACGTATATGTACTGACATTGCGATAGTGAATCACAGACTCTACACTCACACATACAAACAAAGGTGTATTTGTTCGCAGCAATATGACGCGAGTTGCCAACTCTACGATTATTCCACAAAACAAGGAGAATGAATAATATCAATCGGATCTGTTATCTTTTGAAACTTCAAGACCGTGCCGTGTAGCCTGAACTTATAAACAGCTATTTATTACAAAATTTACAAATATCTATTGTTATGAAAACTTACTAGAGCGAGAGGCACATCAACTATTAGGTAAACTGTGATAATAAAGAAAATTTACAAGTACTTCCCAAACACCACTTTATAAGCAATTTACAAAAAAATGCAGCCTTTACGAGCATACCGATACTTCGTGCCATTTCTTTTTTCAAACATGTTCCCGCAAAATTTACAAAAATTGGTACTGTTCGATTGGTACCTTGTAGTCGACGACCGGAAATTCTTTTTTTTTTTTTAATACAACGAATATCATTCTTTTGAGCCGAGAAGCAAGAAAGAGTTCTATGGTTTTGTAAAAAAGATCAGTATTGCCATCATATAGTAGTTGTTTTAAAAATTTAAACTAATATTTCGGCGTATTCGCAATCGAAAATAGAAGTTTTTGATTTTGCCTATTTGCAAGTACGTAACTGCATTAAATACTTTTTAAATTGTTTTTAAACGGCATTAGAATCCGTTGCGCAGTTTAGAAATAGTTAGCGTGTGTAAAAGAGTTAAAGTCAGATAAACAGACAGACGCGGAAGAAGATTTTGTTGTCCTTGTTGACCAAAAGAGCGAAGCGTCTCTGCTTCAAGCCTGGAAGGTTTATAATCAAATCAGGTAGGTAATATGTTATAACATGCTTCTGTGAAGCAGGAGTGGGACACCAGAGTCGCGCTGGATAATTCTGCGCGCGGCTAGGGGCTACTGCCTAACATTACGTAAGAAATTCTAACGATATTAAGGCGGAAGCGATTAGTTCCGATTTCGAACACGCACACACCTAACTGGCGCGCACTCTTGTTTGAAATATTTTGCACTTTTTGGACAAAACTATCCTGGCAGCCCGAGTTACAATATTATCTATGGTCAAACAAACGTCTGGGTAGGTGAATGAATGACTGAGCCATAAGTCAAACAATCAATCAAATAAATGAACAAAAAAAACTACGAATGAAAGAAAAGTGATTTCGGAGAGTAAAATTGAAGGCTTTTCATGTGATTCTGTGAATTTGTGTTTGTGCAAAATTCATTGTAGACTGTGTTTGTTTAATATTTTTGAAGCAAAGCTCCCAAAAAAACGTACCGCTTGGTAGTAATATGAGTAATGTTACCAACCAAAATGGAACAGGTCTAGAGCAGCAGGTCAGTACCTCATGTAGCTACTACATGCATTTTGTATCGATTTTTCTTTTGTTGCACAGATTCTTAATGTGTTCTGTAGTCTCCAATGCATTCAACAGCTTATTTTCATGCTTCTCTAATTCATTAGATATCAACTAGTTACGGAATTCCACAAGAATTTTGAGATTCATCGCTTAGCTTTACGTGTCTTGGAATAACCAACATGGCGACTAGAATCTTCTACTTTCAGGGTATCTATTTCATTGATTTTGCTTATAATTGTGCTAGAAATTATTGTTTTACTTTTTCGTGGCGCAGTACTTTTCCGAGCCAGTTAGTAGTGAGGTCATTGTCATGTTGTCATGCTATAAATGCGTGTCATGGCGCGAGAAAATAAAATTATCGGGAACTAGATTTCATATTTCATAGATTTTCCTTTGTAAATCTTCACAGGCCTATTCGAATTCTAAGTGAACTCTAATTTGTCCCTTGGTGGTTTTTTACTTTTCCTATTGGTATTTAGTCACGGTAATACACACTTGATTTGCTACACATAACCTAGGTATTGTTTTACTTTGACCAAGGTAACCTATGTATAGATTATATCAGCTAGTTATATATGTGTTAACATCTAATCTTACTCCAGTATCTATGTACCCTCTGTTAATTGTGTTAATCTTGTTTTGAATTGTAGTTCTGCAACTTGACTATGTTCCGTTAGTTAAAATCTTTGGTTGCACTTTAGAATCCTACATCACGATTTTGGAGGTAGGGAGGGGTGGGGGGGAGAGGGGGAGTGTTGCAATAATGGTTAGTCCTCTTTCTCCTCTATCTCCTACAAGTCTTTTTTTATACAAATTCGTGACGTAGGATTCTAAAGTGCACCCAAATCTTTTTATAATTTGTTAGACTATGTTGTTGGTCTATGGGTAGAGACCCCAACTTTCCAGTGTCTTTTTAATTAGAAAAAATGAATCTTTGGTATAACCTTCACTCTTACGTTGAAGGAAAACATTTTGAGAAAACTGACTTGTCAAAAGATTCAACACCGTCTGAAGGCCTGGGACATTAGCCATAAGAGTAGGCTCCTGTGGCGTCTTACTGCCTAATCCCTTTTAAGAGGAGACCCTACAGTTATTATTATCAAATTGGCTATCAATATAGTTTGCAGACTATCTGACTTTATTCTAAACTGCACTGTCTGGCTGTTATATGGTTGCTTATAAACCACATGGATATTTATGTAATGTAGCTCTTCTTTTCTCATCCGAGCAATGATCTCTGTTACATCCATCTTGGGAGCCCGGTATCTACCAAACCCGAAATTGTTTTTTTAAATTTATTTAGGGTTGTTGCAGTAAGGAAGTCATCCATTATTGACCATACCAAATATATCATGGCAAATACATTTAGCATTTTTTTTTACGGCTGGCCTTCCTGACACCAAACCTGGGTCCAAGCCGTTCCACCACAGCGTGGAGTAAACTATGGTTTGCCAGATCCCTTAGTCACCTTTTACGACACCATGGGAAGAGATGGGGTAACCCTATTCTATGCCGGGCCTACACAGCATAGAATATGTAACAAATTAATCAAATATACTGTAGTTTTTAGGGTTCCAAACTGCAAAAGGTAAAAAAACCCTTTTCTGTCTGTCTGTTTGTTTATCCAAATATTGTATGTAAAATAAGTTAGACCGATTATAAGGATGATTGCATTGTCAATTGAAACATCTTCAAATTGCCTGATAACAATTGCAAAATCAAAGCAGCTCAAGAGCCTAACACAATACTTAGTCTTATCTTTTGTTTGTCAGCTGGTCAGGCCAAAGATGTGAGTTTAGTTAAGGGTTACCTTATTAAATGAAATTATTGTGTTTCAGCTTGCTGGTCTGGACTTGCAGCCTCAGGCTCCTAAGAGTGCTGGCCGCTACATACCCCCGCATCTGCGCAGGCAGTTGCAGGCCAACACTTCTCCAGGTAATTATATAAATCAATCCACCTACGTCATATAATAAAGACCGGAGTACACAGATAGAGTAAATAATATGGTAGCATAGTAGAGAACAATCTGACAGTTTTGGTTCTTAGAATTTGTCATTTTTTCTGTAGAAAGATGGGTCAAATCGGAGTCTTATTTTTTTTTTAAGGACAAAATATGAAGGGTCCACTGCAATACTGATGAATGTCCGAATTTATAGTAAAATAAAGTAAGAACGCTATTCGATTAAGTGATAAAAGTAGTTAGTTATCCCATTTACAGACTCGTCAATATTGCTCACAGTGCTGAGAAAAATACGTTCGTAATAATTGTATACACAACTAAAATGCTCAACGTCCTCGGTGTACAGTGCAATACTGGACTGCCTTTTTCACCGATTAAAAGTTTAAACTGTAATTTTCTCAAAACAAAGACAAAAGGACATTTATCATTATTGCAGTGGACCCTTCATATGTATTTAAAAATGTTCACTTGCAGCGAGGCTTGAACTCGTGTCTTTTGGGTCGGTAACCCAACGTCTATACCAACTGGACTAGTTTATGGACTTGTGTGGTCTAGTTGGCAGACATTGGGGTACCGACCGACCCAAATGTGAGTGAATTTTTTTTAATATGTATTTTCCTTAAAAATAAAAATCTAGAAGTATAATTTGTTAACTCATGCAATTAATGAAAGTACCTTAAGGGTCCATATAACCCTAATTGCGTGACAGGGATAACGCTAGCGAATATCAGATGCGTTAATGAAGGACGTAAGATGCTACTACGCAAAATTTTAGAGCGTAAAATCAAACAATAGGTAATAACACGATAATAAAACATTAATTTTGAAATTCAAATCATGACTGCACTGTATTGAGCTAAGTTCAGTTCTTATACAAAGTTTTATTAGTTTACGTAAAATATTGACTGAGTAAAATCACTTATTTGTACAATTTAGAGGGAAGTTTGGGATTTTTTTCTATCGAGAGAATTTTCAGGAATCGTGTTTTCACGTCATGACTGCATTAGCAAGTATCCTCGACTTTAATAAATATGGTTTCAAAAACTTTCGTTTCTAATAACTTTTGTAGTAATTCATTCTAGAAACATCAGTTCTGACCTACTACGAGGCCTTAAGTCATTTTTCATTCTTTGAACAATGTCTATGCCAAGTTTCATCCAAATTGGAAGAAAATTCCTAATACTCTACCATTTACTCTACCTGGCTTTAAGGATGATCAAGAAGGTAGTAAGCATATGCAAGCAAGCTCACTGGGTATGAAAATTACGAGTGGGTGCTTAAATCCTTAATTAAAACTACACTCACTTTCTATAGACAGTGAAACAAACAAAATACACATTTAAAATTACAAGTCTTAAATCTAATTTGTTTCAACTTCTTCACTGATTTCTGTTAGTTTTAATGTATAACATTATGATAATTAAACTTACAAACAATATCATAGAATTTACTTTCTCTTAGGTATGTATAAGTTTGACATGTCTGTCTGTCTGTCTGTGTGTGTGTGTGTGTGTGTGTGTTTGTGTGTGTGTGTGTGTGTATCAGTCTGTGGCATCGTAGCTCACGAACGGATGAACCGATTTCTATGTAGTTTTTTTTGGTTGATAGGTGACTTTTGCGCGAGTGTTCTTAGCTACCTTTGATCAAAATCGGCTCAGCGGTTCATAATATATTATATTGGTTGAAACTCGGAAATAAAAACCGAATGTTTTCAAATATGCCCGAGTGGGGTATCAAATAAAAGAGCATGACTTTTGTAACAAGAATATGCATGTTTAATCAAAATCGGCTTAGCCGTTCAAAGTATGTGTAGGGTCAAACTCGGAAATAAAAACCGAATGTTTTCAAATATACTCGAGTGGGGTATCAAATAAAAGTACGTAACTTATGAGACAACAACATGTACCTATGTTCAATGAAAATCGCTCTAACAAAAGGGAAGAAATAAAACAAAAAAAAAAAAAAATACCCGCGTCCCCCGAGCGACGACGTGGGAACGTAAGGTACCACATACCTACTCAGAGACATGAAATTTGTTTTCGGCTTGTTATTTTTGCCTTTTTAAAATTTAGTTTTGTTTTAACTTGGATATTTTTTTAAGTCGGGGTTTTTTTTTGTTTCATTCAAACATAATAAGTAGAATGGTTGTTATAAGTATTTAAAAAATATGATCCTTCAGAAAAAACTGGGTTAAATTGATAACAATTACTGAGAGCATTGACAGCTTATCATTTAGTACAATATTCATTACTTATGTATGAGTACAAACTACAGTGATTATTTGTTACTTCCTATTTTTAACAAATTACTCAGAATTCTTAGAAGCAGTATGTTCCAATTTGGCAACCAAAATATTGTGAAATTTACTTTGTGGCTGGAGTTTTCCAATAAGACTTGACTCATGATGAATTTACCTGAGTATTGGTAGTGTAAAATGTAAAGGTGCTTAATGTAAAATTAAAAGTATGTTGTATACAACTTATTGGGTATAATTTGGTAAGATACCTACTTGTATTGTTTTTTTGGTTATGTCCCACTGTTTGGCAAACGCCTTTCAATGTGTGCCACTGCCGAGTATCAATTTTTTTTTCAATCTATTTGAATTTTATTGCAGTTTATTTGAGAAATGATATAAAGGCATTGTATATATTATTGATATTATATTGAAAATTGATAAAACTAAAAACTGCGCCAAAACTTCATTTAATTTCAGTTTACATTACAATCTAAAAGAAATAATCTAATCTTCAAACAAATTACGCGACTAAGCAGGTTAAGGGTTCAATGGGGTGCCACGCGCAAAGCTGATTGTAGAGGCGCTGGCATCGGATGATCTTTTTTTTTTTCGATGATGGTCCTCCACCAATGGAAACGCCGAGTTTTTTTTTTATTCTTTCGGTCTCAGACCGATATGGCCAATTTGGCGCCGAGAGTTGTAAAAAACACATGTTTGACAGTTAAGAACTGAGATTGAGAACAGAAAGATTCAAACCTAAGATTAATAGACTCGTGCCCTCTGCCGGGATAAAAAGTTAGTGTTCCTCCTAATTCCCACCTTGACTAGACAATGAATAAATAATATTTACACATAGAATGAATGAATTTGTTATTTATTTGACATTCATTCATTCATTAGTCATTTCATTACACATAATTACATGTTTGTATGATCTACAGATATTTTTTGCATAAGTCTACAGGTTTTGGTTGGGTCTGTGTGCACAATTTGTCAAAAGTATTTACAAAACTTAAGTATGTAAATATGTTATCTCCGACAATGGCTATAGTACAAGCCTAGTTGCCTATCTACCTAGATGGCGCTGTGTGCAATGTACAATAAGATTATTTTACAGGTAAGTCGCCCAGCTGAAATCTTTGTTTGTTTGTTGACCTATTTGGATATGTAGGTCATAGACATCTAGATGACTGCTGACATTATTTTCTGGCTCAAACATTTTTCATCTTATAGCTGTACTTATATGTAGTAAGGTTATCTATAGGTTCTTGTAAGATATCTAGGTAGGTATCTATAGGTTCTAGTAAAATGTATTTTCTAGACATAAGGAATGAGTAATGTACCTAATAGGTGTTTTGCAAATGTTTTGGCATAAATTAATTCATTTATGAATCATCGCTTTTGTATCATTCTTTTTGTATTGAGATTAATTTCTTTGAATTTAAATTGATTAACCTCGGCACATTAGTCACAGAGGATTATTATTTTTTGGATTCATTGTGGTATCTAGGAAGGAAGGTACCTTAAAATTCTATGTAAATACAAAATTACTAGCTAAGTTAAACTACGATGTGGCTACGAGGCCTTACTCGCAAAAACACGAGAAAATGCTTTCTTAATTTCGGCTTTACTGGTATCGATCTCGTAGCGTAGCGGTTATCACACTGGAACGGAATACCAGTAGTCGATGGTTCGAGTCCCGCCGATATAGGATTTTTGGAAGCATTGTCTCAAAAAACAACCTAAGTGTTAGTTAACACTTAGAAATAATGTCTAGATTACTTAAATTTTATTGTATCTTGTGTAGTTAAGCGAGTTATCACTTTGGGATGCTGTGCCCGAAACAACTAATAGCCTAGTGTGCGGTTAGGTAATACGCGGGCCAGGAAAAAAACACCTGTTGTGTACCTACCGCACTGGCGAACATGGTAGAAAAACACGCCTTGTTAGTTAAGAGGATAGTCTCCATTCTCTTTCTCCATACAAACGTAGTTTAAATTTTCCTCCCTGGATAAAGACATTAGAGCAAATATGTTAATGCCATAAAACTTATATCTGTCATGACTATGCATCTATCTACCTTTTTATTTTTTTCGTTTTATTATTTTTTATTATTATTTTAATTAGAAAATAAAAAGGTAGATATGCATTGTCATGACAGATATAGGTTTTATGGCATAAACATATTTGCTCTAATGTCTTTATCCAGGGAGGAAAATTTAAACTACGTTTATATGGAGAAAGAGAATGGAGACTATCCTCTTAAGCGGTTGGTCCCGGATTTATTATCTGATAGCTGTTAAGGTCATCTGAAAAATCGCTATATGAAAATAAGAAAATTAGTTAGTTAAGACATAAAACATTATCGGTTCAATCGTTACTCCACACCTCTAATTAAGCGTCGAGGTTTAAAAAAGGCATAAATTGCTTTGTTATAGGAGAACAGGAGTCTAAGCCTTCAAGCTTAGACGTTCATCCTAACGAGTCACGCGACGTGCGTTCATCATTCGGGAATAACTCTAGAGGATACGACCGCGGAGGTCGGCGCGATGACCGCGACCGTGACCGCGATAGAGACGATCGCGGCTACGATTCGCGATATCCGCGCAAAGACCGCGGCGGTATGTTATCTAATTTTATTAAAATTAACATTAGACAACATTATAGCTTTCCCGGTTATTATATTCAAAATACGACTCGTTTTACATACACGTAATTTTGCGAATTCAAAAAAATGTACATACACTTGGGAGAATTTTCTTTCGTTCCGTCTATATGTGACAGTAAATTTTTAGTATGATATCACGTCACAAAACTGAATGTTCCTGATCAAGAAGGGGACAGCGTTTTCTCGATATTTAAAATATACAAGCAATTAAAAGCTAGCAAGCAGCAAAAGAAAAAAAAACTACATGTTTTAACTGCAAAAAAATATATTTATAGAATCACTTTTTGGAAAATCATTATTATTAGACACGTGTCTAGGTCGCGTTGTAGTTAATCATTTTAATTAATTACCTCTACGTTTCGGTAAACGGGTCACACTTACCGGCCGTGGTCCCGAGAAGACTCACACCCGTGGCCCGTGTCTAATAAGTAATAATAATGATTGACGGAAATCTTGTAACACTTTGGAAGTTTACAAAACTGAATAATCAGTTACCACTTCATGGATTTTTTAGTTATAATTTGAAAACGCGCGTGTGTACATTTTTTTGAAATTAGCCAATTATAGACGAGTCGAGTAATTGCTTAGGCTTAACAAATTCGCTGATGTGCATTTTTTAGCCAAAGTTATTTATTATGTGTTGGTTAAGAATAGTAGTATTTTCTACGAGACGGATCTCAAAACTGTTCCAAAAGTTGTAAAAATACGTTCTGTTTCATTCTTAAGTAATACGACGTTCTCAAACGATTGGACCCGGTTTTGATATTCGTTTCGTAGAAGAAACTATTGTCCGTAATTAAAACGAAGCTTATTTTGAATATACGAACCGGGCCTTAGTCTGTTTTCATTTTCGTTTACCATTTCTGATATTATCTAACTAACATTATTTACAAGAGTTTACATAGTAGGTACCTAACTAACATTACTATAGTATGTAATAGTGATAGAGGTGTATTACCAAGAGTGACACAAGCAGAGATCTCGACTTGATTTATACTCCGTTGTTACAAAATTTACATTAAAGAACATGTAAGCATCATCATCTCGGCCTTTATGCGTCCACTACTGAACATATGCTTCCCCCATACGACAACACAAATAGCGATCCCGAGCAACCTTCCATCCAACGATCTCGGCGACCGCTACAATGTAACAACATAGTTAGTTAGTTAGCTGGGCCTTTTCCGCACTTAACCTCAGAATTGGGCCATTGTACGTGATTTCTTAGAGAGGTATGTAACAACATGTAAGCAACTGTCAATTTTCCAACCGAACCATAAATCAAATCTGAGACCTCTGCTTGAGTCATATTGTAGAATTCGGGTCTCAAAGCTGATTAGATGACGTAGGTCGTGAGAGCACCGGCCACCAGAACGGCGATTCGGATCGCTGGTCAGAGTCGGCGGGTGAGAATAACGCGCGCTGGAGCGAGCGCGACCGCGATCGTGAACGCGACCGTGGCAGCGCCGCCGCGCCCCCACCCCGCAGCGTCGGACGCGACAGAGACATCCGCCGAGACGAGGACTACGAGCCGCCCTGCAACGACCGCTGGAAGGAGCTCGAGCCACGCAAGGAGGAGCGCGCCGCCAACACGCGCTGGGCGTCAGACGATGTTCGACGCTCGACCAATTCTCGCAAGGACAAGGTTAGTCGATTCCATTTCTTTTTGCAGGGTCATGTGTGTGAGACGTTGGGAATAGCCCGGTTAAGACCAATCGAGACGTATCAAGCCGCTCTGCAACGACGATTCTCGGAAGCGATTTCACGTTTGTCCATTTTTAGGGTTCCGTAAGTCGATTTTTCATAGAAGTCGCATGTAAAATGTACTGTGCGAACTTCCCCTTCCACGTCAAAATTTTTCAACTTATCTGCCGGCCACTGTAATAATGATGCGCTCATCAAGTCATCACAAATTTCACATGAGACTGTCAAACCCACTTCACGTGGTCCGTTGCAACCAGCCACTTCTCAAGTGTGACATTAGATTCCTTTTCTGTTCTAAACGTTAAACGTTGTGATTGCATTGCCTACTCAATGTGAACAAAACCCTATATTACTTTTAATAGATGTATCAAAATAATAATAGTGAGATAATATAGCTTGATATGGAATAATAGGCAATCGTTAAACGTATATGTCTTTCATTCGTCCATAGCACGTGGCAATGAATGTAAGAGTTTCCCCAAACTAAACGAATATTATAAATAGTTTGGAGAATAACCTTCGTACCTACCACCAACATAATAATAGTGAAATGATATAGCTCGATATGGAATAATAGGCTATCGTTAAACGTATATGTCTATTATTCGTCCATAGCACGTGGCAATGAATTTAAGTGTTTCCCCAAACTAAACGAATATTATAAATAGTTAATAGTTTGGAGAATAACCTTCGTTTTCTGCCTTACGTATTATCACTGAGCTATTTGATGTTTGGCCGCTTGCCAAACTTCATCAGTAAATTTACATCTGTAAATTTTATTACGTCGATCATGAGGATTGTTGGAGCAAGTGGAGAGATTTGTTGTAGGGATTCAAGTTGCTCGAGAGTGTGGGGTTTACCCTAAGTTGCCCCACACATGATTGATTGATTAATATCGCCAATTGAACTCTTTCGTGGTCCAAAACGGGTTTTGGAAACTCCCATATATAATAACTAGCTGCGAGTCCCAATCCCGCGGGATTTACGGGATCAAAAGTAGCCTATGTCCTTCTCCAAGGTCCTATCTTTTCTACCAAAATTCATCAATATCGGTTCAGCGGTTTAGGCGTGAAAGCGCAACAGACAGATAGACAGAGTTACTTTCGCATTTATAATATGAAGTATAAGATTTGGCCTTTTCATCTAATTTTTTAGATGATTATACAGACTAAGCTACTTTTAATTCATGCTATTTATGGCGCTATAGTACCTAGAATATTGTTAGGTAGAGAAGGCTTGCCTAGCTCCTAAACCACCATCCCAGCTTAGTCATGCCCAGAGGAAAGAACGGGACGGTAAGCCGTTAGTTTCCTCGAAATTTTTTCCGTAAGAGCAATACATAACTGTAAATTCCCTAATAGAATTAGAAATTCCCATTTACCTATGTAGGATTGTAAATTCTTTTATAGTATTGGAAATTCTCAGATAAGAGTGGAAATTCTTATTTAAGTGGATAAAATTACGAAGCGTAGATAATTGGGTACTATAATGAATGAGGTAGAAATATATGCGCATTATTTTTTCATCAATGAATCGAATAGAGCAATTTCCTACCGCGGTTTCACCAGCGTAAGTCCAGATCCCTTGGGGATTGAGAACAACCCTTTCTTATCGGATGTCTACATCAATATAATGAACACACTTTCAAAATTTCGGCTTTTTACTATCAGCGATTAAGGTTAATGCATCAGTCAGTCAGGACAAAGCATATATATATAAGCAATATATATAAAAAAAAAGTCGTGTTAGTTTCGCCATTTATAACTCACGAACAGCTCAAGCGATTTAATTAATAATAGGTGGGGAGGTAACTTAGAATCGGGAGAAGGACATAAGATTTTTTTTTATCCCACTAATCCCGCGGGATCGGGACATACGCCGGTGAAATCGCGGGGCGCAGCTAATTATAGATATAAATATCACTGACCTATTCCACCCTATTCACTTCAGTTCAGTATGTAGGACAACAAGTTACTATGTTGCGATTGTCATAATTAATTGTCAAGTTAAAAATGATTTAAATACACAAGGTTTCTTTTGAATCATAATTTAGCACACTGGTGTGGTTTTGACAATACATGCGATATTGATTCACGTCTGATTAGTAGCGTAACTACCTGTATTGTCCTGAACCTGACATATTCACTCATCCAGACTAATTTTACGGATAGGTTGGAAAGTAAGCCTGAGTGTGTTAGTTTAGTTCCAACCCGCTAAAACAATTTCGATGAATTTTGAAATACTAGTAGATAAGGCAGACGGATAAGGACTTTATTCTGATGCCGCACTTGCGCAGACGAAGCTAGATAACTAAAACAACTCGAACCTACAACCTCCCGATTACTAGCCAGGCATCAGGATCCAGTGTACCATGTGAGCTATAGATCACATGCCAGGGCCTAGGGGGAAGACCAGCGCTGTGGCTAAGGGGTTTTGCTGGCCATAGCTTTTTGCTAAGGCCGGCCCATTTAGGGTTCGCACACAGTTTGCAATGTATTGTCAAATTCTTCTTTTCATTTTCGTTTCCGTGTCTATTTCGTTGCTGTGTGCTTCTATAGCAAAGTAAACAAACTATTCTATAGATTTTAAACGAAACTTTTTATTAGTCTGTATTCAGAGTTGCCAATAATAAAATAATATTGTATTATTCCAGAATGATTGGACGGTCCCGTTACCTCGCGACGAGCGGCAGGAGTTGGAGCTGTTTGGCACTGGCAACACCGGGATCAATTTCTCCAAATACGAGGATATCCCGGTCGAGGCGAGCGGTGATCGCGTGCCAGACTTCATCACCAGTGTAAGTACACATCCCTATGTAAAATAAAAAAAGTATAAAATTAAAAAGAAATATTTTCCCGGGTCTTATTCGCGTATGGAAGAGGACGCGAGAAGATACATGCGCTAAGATTCTCCTCGTGAACAAGACTATTGTAATATGGTCGAAACGTAAGAGAATTTAAAAATACGAATACGCGAATTAACCAGGGAAAAATGTTAATATGAGTACAAATCGTGTACGTTTGAAAGTTTATTTCATTCATTAATTACAAAATATCTAAGATTTCTTAGAAAACAAGAGAAATAGCTAAAGATAGAAGTTAGTTAAATAGGATAGGATAGTTAGATCTCTTTCTTTCTTCTTTCTTATGGAATAATATGCGCACAAGTACTGATGTTTGAGATAAAATACTAATTTCATTAATCAACAGTAAATACTAAACAAACGTAAAGCAAATGCATGTAAAACAAGACTTATTTAATGTTATTTTTTTAAAATCTATCATCATGTTTTGTTAATAAACTCGTTTTGCATCGATTTTGTAAGCACAATTAACTTTCGCACAATCAATCACACTCTTGATAAGTGTACCTATTTGCTATGAAGCAAGAACATTTCACGTTACTCTCGACGAGATTAAGATTTATGTGCGTAAACAATCGTCGTAAATTGTGTAACATCTATCTATCCGAAGAAAAGTGTTCTAAGATGGAAATTAAACTCATTTTTCGCATAATCGCATAGTGTGATTCAGTTAATTATGCCGTGTATTCCCGGCATAGAATAGGGTTACCCCATCTCTTCCCGTGGTTGTCGTAAAAGGCGACTAAGGGATTTAGGGGGGGACAAGCAAAACTTATGTATCCACCACCGCGCGGCGAGAACTTTAGTTTTGCTGCTTGGTCCCTAGAAGGGTTGGTGTCAGGCAGGCGGCCGGCCGTATAAATATTGCCAAATCTATTAGAAGAAGGTATGGTTAATGATGACTTACCTACTGCGCCAACCCCAAATACTTGGGGTTTAGTGGACCCCGGGCTCCCGAGAGGGATGCAACCGGGAACATCGCTCGGATGAGAGTGTGATTCAGTTAATCCTGAAGAAGAGACCTGTAAAGGTCTCGAAACGTTTAACGTTGAAACAATGCTAAAAGTAGTAAACAGCACGCTATTAAAACCAAAAAAAGTGAGTTTAATTTCTAGCCAACATCGCGAAAACAGAAGAAAAATCTATGTTATAAGACGGTTACCGAGGTAAATTCACCGTAACCCGAGTTAACCTTGACGCCAGACGTTCGTTGGACGGTAACGGCTGCCGACCTAGACAGGACTTGGGATCACTGAACCGTTTATTGATCTAGGTCCTTCTATACATTTTCATGTGAGAGATATTGAGTATTGGTAATTTGTGTGTGGGTTTTAAATACTCACTGGATAGCATAAAGTAACTTTGATTTCTTTTAAGTTTTGATAAGTGCCCCCAAATGAATTAGCCGATATTTTACTGTCAGCAGTAAAGCATAACACAATGGAGTCTAAGATAAACCACGCGTACCTAGAATATACCTATTCACTCGGTAACTCGGTCACGATAACAACTACGATATTTTAGGGGTAACAATGTAACTGTTTGGACTTATGCGAAAGAAACCTAGTAAGGCAGCTAGTAAACAACAATAATGTATTTCCATTACAGTTTGAGGATGTTAACCTGACGGAAATAATGCGTACGAACATAGTCCACGCCCGGTACGACAAGCCGACGCCGGTGCAGAAGTATGCGATCCCGATAGTGCTCGGGCGGCGCGACGTGATGGCGTGCGCGCAGACCGGCTCCGGCAAGACGGCCGCCTTCCTCGTGCCCATACTCAACCAGATGTACGAAGCGGGGCCTGTCAAGAATATGGGGTGAGTACTGGGGAATGGGCCTAGTGTTGCCTGCTTATCACCACTCGAGGTAAACGGGTTTTGGCCTTCAGACTAGGGTTCCGCGGGGTTGGGCTAGCCCGGCGTCCCAGAAAGGATGCACCTATCAGTGGCTGAGTAGGGGACGCCGTAAGGTTTGGCTTCGCGATGCCTGCATGTGGTTTTCAGTCGCAGAGGACGGTTTGTCAACTCCGGTAAGTTTGTGGCCGGGGGTCGTCCTCATACGCGACAAGTGCTTTCGTTCGTTTATGAATACGGCTGTAAGCAGAGACCACCTATTATTCCAAACATACTCATTTCTTTACTTCTTGTAGGGCTAAAACTTTGTGTGACCTCCTCCACGATTTCCTCCATCACGTTTGTTCACTTGCTGTTCTTCTTAATGACATTAGCATACAACATCAACTTAAATGTCGTTTATTTTATTCAACAGGCCGTACAACGGACGCAAACAATACCCGCTGGGATTGGTGCTGGCTCCGACGCGAGAGTTGGCTACACAGATTTACGACGAGGCTAGAAAGTTTGCCTATAGATCCAAAGTGCGTCCTTGTGTCGTGTAAGTATTTATTTTAAAATACCCTACTACTACTATCCACAATTGGACAAAACATTGAATTCCCTAATTGTTTGAAACCAGTCTTTTATTTAATCGTATGTATGCGGAAAAGCTCGTTCTAAGGGTTCCATACCGAAAGGATAAATGGGGCCATATTACTAGGACTCCGCTGTCTGTCTGTCACCAGGCTGTATCTCATGAATGGTGATAGCTATATTGTTGACATTTTTACAGATGATGCAGATGATGTATTTCTGTAGCCGCTTCTCTAGTACTACCTCTAGTAGACTTGAGACATCACTTAGTTATAATCTAATATATAAAATTTCCATGTCACAGTGTTAGTTACCGTACTCCTCCGAAACGGCTTGACCGATTTTTATGAGATTTTGTGTACGTATTCAGTAGGTCTGAGAATCGGCTACTATCTATAATTTATAAGGCAAAACAACGTTTGCCGGGTCAGCTAGTAGTACATAATATTTGAATGCTTGATACCGCATTCATGAACATCCCGTCCATACATGTTGTACAGTTCTTGCCTCTGGACATGGTCAACTAAGCTGAGAGGATGCTAGGCAAGCCCTTAGCCATAGATTACACTACCTAACAAAGCCTGCTCAATCGTTTTAAATAAGATGTTAAAAGTCAATATAATATTCCAGTTACGGCGGCTCTCCAATCCACGACCAGTTCCGCGAGCTGGAGCGCGGCTGCCACCTGCTGGTCGCCACGCCGGGCCGCCTCGTGGACATGCTGGTCCGCGGGCGCGTGGCCCTCGACCACTGCCGCCACCTGGTGCTCGACGAGGCCGACAGAATGCTCGACATGGGCTTCGAGCCGCAGATCCGCAAGATCGTCGAGAGCTACACGATGCCGAAGACCGGAGAGAGACAGACGCTCATGTTCTCCGCTACCTTCCCGAAGCAGATACAAGTCTTGGCCCAGGACTTTCTGTACAATTATGTGTTCCTCGCGGTGGGACGTGTTGGGTCTACTTCCGAGAATATTACGCAGAAGGTTCGTTTTGTTTTTACTTTGGTTTTTGTCAAAGATAATAGAAGCAATTGACTGCTAATACCCTGCTATATTCCTACGAAGGTAGCAATTTGTTGGTGTTGCGAACTTTGTAGCGTTGATGCCATCAGTGCTTCGAGCCTGAACGTCGGCCTTGTGCCACAAAACGTGAAGTCAGATACAAAAGTTTGAATCTACCGCGATTTTTTCTACAAAACATAACTTACAATTGCGGGCGGGTGAGGTAATAATCAAACGTTGTTATTGGCCGATGCGTTACCTATCTATACTTAGAACGTGAAATAGTGAGGCGGTACCGTCGGTAACTACTACTATAAATAAATAAAAATAAAAAAAATAAAAAAGCCTTTTATTTCTTGCAAGTACATAATAATTATACAGAGTTTAATATAATTTATTTAATATAATTTTTAGTTCATGCTTCTTCGTTTTATCAAATTTTTTTACTTATGCAGGAACCCCTCCTCTTGTGAAGGTGAAGGCCTCCTCTAAAGAAGTCCATTTGTCTCTATCTTGGGCTATTACTACTACAACGGCGTACTATTTTTGTGCGGGGAGTATACTTATGAGCAGTCAATTGGTTATATTGTCTTTGCTTTGTGCTACGGCTACGTAGATAAATAAAACATTATATAGTTATTTCTTAATAATAATATTATTAATAGAGCACAGAAGTATGGATATTGGATATGTAACTGTGTTCTGTATTGCAGGTTGTGTGGGTAGAAGAATGCAACAAACGTTCCTACCTTCTGGACTTGCTGAACGCGTCCAATTTGCTGCAGCGTGCCCGTCCAGAGGAGGACCAGCTGGTGCTCGTCTTTGTTGAGACAAAGAAAGGTAACACACACATGATCCATTAGAAACCGGGATACTGTTACAATATATTAATATTGCTATGATTGAATTGTGACGATGCCATGTCTAGCCATCTAGTAACGTTACCTCTGACAACTCCTTGATAGCGTAAATGGATTTTATAAGTAAACATTATTTCTTAGTGTTAATCCACTGTGATTTTATAAGACAATCTTTAAATCGATGTGTATAAGCCCGTATAAAAGGTTGAAAACTACAATAGCCGGAGATAGCCTACGACTTGTCGTAGTCACTCGTACCCAACTACATTACCTAAGCTTTAATTTCTTGCGCTTAAATGTAATCGGCTTGTTGTTGTATTATTATTTTAGTTATTGGTATATCTAATAGTGTTGTCGATGTGTGTAGTGTGATACAATAAATTAGTAGTCAATGCCTATGATTGGAGTGACCGGCATTGTTGTCGGGGTAAATTTTTTGCTCCATGATCTTTCCTAATACGAAATGTAGCGTCGTTTGTTATGCATGATTATTTGACGGTGTCGTGTCGTGAGTTCCCTAACATGGTGTTGTAACGTTGCAGGAGCGGACCAGCTAGAAGACTACTTAGACCACCAGGGCTACCCGGTGACGTCGATCCACGGCGACCGGTCGCAGCGCGAGCGCGAGGAGGCGCTGCGTCGCTTCCGCACCGGACAGACGCCCATACTCGTCGCTACGGCGGTCGCCGCTAGAGGTAAATAAAATAAATAAATTCTGTGACAACACACAGCGCCATCTAGCCTCGTGGTAAGCGACTAAGCTTGTGTTACGGTGAATACACAACACAACAAAGGTACATACCTACCTACTCACTAATGTTATATGAGTCGACCAAACTATAGTCCCCAGGTAGCCCTCGCTTTACGCCGCGCCTCGCCTTATATGGACACATATATCGCCGCCATATCGCTATGGTTGCTGGGCCAGTTTTTAGAGATTTCAGGGGGTCGAAATTTGAAGCCCTCTTTTAGAATTGCCGGATACATACCAGACTCACCCGCCCGCGTTGATATTCCCCCTTAAATACACCTTGGTGTCTTCAAGTGTAGAGTAACTAGGTTTCTTCTAGTCAAGCATCTTACACCGTTGACCTCATCGTCACTACCTTCAGGTGAGATGTAGTCAAAGCAAGCTCATCTCATGTAAAAAAAGACAATCGAATGCGTTCCGTTTGCGTGAGGCAGGCCCGCTGCTTGCCGCCTGTCCGTGTAGATCGCGTGAGGGACGTCTACATTAGACGCTTTTGTGAAGCGCGCTTCTGCCGCGCGCAATTGGTACGAGTTGGGTCGTCTTATGTAGATCTTGCTATCCACATAAAGGATAGGGTGTTTCGGTTCGCAGATTAAAAATGGAGACGAATCGCCCGATCGATTTACTGATTCAAGCCGAGACAGGTAGCGGTGTCCGGAAGCGTGATTTATGGCGTGACGAGTACAGTACGGCCGCCGGTTCTCTGCCGGTGTTAAGTTCACTAGAATCGCTGCGCAGAAGTCAAGTTTAGGGTCTAAGGGGTATCGAAGGGTCGCCTGTGCCAAATTTCCGAAAGCCTAACTTCAGACCGGCCAAGAACCGGCGGCCGTACTGTAACGTGGCTTCACAACATCTTTACTATCAGTTTACCACGTACATGTCTGTCACCAGGTCTGGACATCCCGCACGTGCGCCACGTGATAAACTTCGACCTGCCGTCGGACGTGGAGGAGTACGTGCACCGCATCGGGCGCACGGGCCGCATGGGCAACCTCGGCGTGGCCACCTCCTTCTTCAACGACACCAACCGCGGGCTGGCGCGCGAGCTGGTCGAGCTGCTCGTCGAGGCTAAGCAGGATGTGCCCAAGTAAGTATACTACGTGTGGCACTCGGGGACTGCCTCTGACTGGGAGGTTTTGAATTGACCTGTTTGGTTTTGTTTGTGTTACGGAATTTCTTGTTTTGGTCGCCGCGGTCAAAGCCCGCGATAAAAGCTTTGCAATAGCTTAAATAAAATGTTCTTGTTAGGATTTAAATCTTGAATCTGCTTCTGCTGTGTTGAAGCAGGGATCCGCATAGGTTTCGTTTTGCACCTGGGTGTAAAATTAAAGTCATTCTTCAATTTCATAGCACTTTTGCACTTGTCACACTTAGACAATGGTCGAAACTGTGGATGAACAATACATAAACAAATGACGATCGCTATTTCAAAGTACCCTATATCTGGAAGATACTTGTCCACTCATGATTTGGTTGTGTCTAAATTTTTAAAAATATAAAAGACAAGCATTCAATTTTTAACCATGTGACTTAAATGTACCGTGAAAAAAGAATTCGCAGGCCAACATCTAAAAACTTGATTGTTTTACCTAAAATATTCGAAGAAAATGACACAGTTACGCAGTTTTAGGTCCA
>OY292394.1:41055774-41156268 GCA_958496205.1 Idaea biselata | reverse complement strand
GGGTGGGTGGTGCAGTCTCGCTCACACACATACACAACGAGCGAGAGCGAGCATGCAAAACTCGAACTTGCGTAATTTAATTCCAGTTGTTGAAAAATATGGTGATCAATCGCGATGCATGTTGTTTCTATCGTTTATGTCAAAACATGTAAAATGCCAACAATGAATGTTGTTTCTATCGTTTATGTCAAAACATGTAAAGTGCCAACAATGAATGTTCAACCTGCTTTTCTTTCTGTAGCGGTTAACTGCCCGGACCTACCAGTGGTACCACACAGACAGCGAACCTGTAGGATTATTCAGAGACCGTTGACGCCCGAATTGTTGTCGGAATGGTTATCTCCGTCTTGCTTAGCGCGATCTGAATACCCCTACTGGTTCGCTAGCTTTCTACGTGGATACATCTTTCATATACCTATTCCGTCCTGCGTTATTCATTCCTTGTCTGCTGAATACTTTTCCATTTTTAATATGCAACGGCTTATGATCGTCCGCTGACGCACTAACCGCTACAAAATTTCGTAATGTCCACGCGTGTATTATGCATGAATGATGCTTCTACGCCTTCGTCCGCGCAGACAAACTGTTTCAGGCCTTATTGCTTAGTTTGTGGCTATATTGCACTGTATCCAATGTCATAATATTATTTATACTGCACGCAATACCAAAGCTTATAATAGTTGGTTATCCTCAATAATCCTCAAACTTAACCATAAAACCTCAAAGCGACAACTTCTGCTTTTTTTCTCTAATATTGTTATCATTATTTTTGGCTGACTAACACTTTTATGCCTGATCCCATAATAATCCGGGTTTTCATTTATTACTTTACGTTTTATCTATTTTATGGGATGTTTGTTATGAGGCCTTAGCTAGTTTTGAGCTGTGATAAGTAGTGCTTGTTTGAAACCCCAACATTTGGTTAATAAGGTAAGATATTTTTAGTTATATCTCTTCTGTAATCAATCTTGCATGCGGAAAAAACGCTTTGTCTCGAGTGACTTCTGCTTTTTGTCGGTGTTTGTGTCTAATTAAAGGGTATCTAAGCTCTTCACGAAAATGCATGCTTCTTCTAACTTCAGGAGTATTTTATAAAATATTTTACTAGTTGTATGGACGGACCAAGTACGTGGCGAGGTTGCATTGATTTCTGCTGTTAAACAAATATTTTTCTGAGCTGCAGATTATTGTTAACAGTTCTGGGTGTTTCTATACGTATATTCTTTCATCTCATACACGGGAGGATGCGAGTCCTTGTTACTATTATGAAAGCCTGATAATACAAAACCTTAATCTTAATTGTCTTTTCACCTACCTACATTACTGGCGTAACTATTTACTCTTTGAACTAGATGAGAGTATGTGTATCGCCCAACAATATTATCACATATCTAATTCCCCAGGATTTGGTTACGGCGGCGGCGGTGGGGGCAACTACGGCGGGAACTACGGCGGCTCGTACGGCGGAGGCGGCGGCGGCGGCGGCGGTGGACCCGACTGGTGGGACTCGTAAACCGCTCGCACACACACACACCGCACCGCCAACACTATACCCGGCCCCTCTGACACCGATATACGCGTACCGACATAACCTACCCCTATGCCTTACTTGAGCTTATAGAGAAACCTAGTGCTGATAGCTGCCGATCAGCGCACCTGCGCTATCCCGCCGCGCATGTGCGCTGAGTATCAGCTCTCTGAACCAGTTTTCTAACTCAATACGTCCCTACTCCCAATTTCTTCAATTAAGTAAGTCAAAGTAATATCCCAAAGCTTATTTTGTTTGCGTCAGGACGTCACTGCGACCTTAATTTAAAAACTTACTAAAAATAAAGAAACTGGTTGTTTGTGCATGTTCATCCTAAAGATACGGGCGCGGGCGTGTCAAAACTTTGAAGTTGTATGATTGTGTTCACACGGAACTAGTGGCGGTGCGCGGTATTTGGTACACAGTTTCATACAACCGCTATCGCGTCCGCGCCATCGTTTTTATTCTGAACTCTCTTTAATATCAACGCTTTCCGACTTTCAATTCAGAAAATCCCGTTCCTTTCTTAAGCCAAGTGTCTATTACCTAGAACTTCTACAATTTGATTGCCGACTAGTTCCCAGTAACTGCAATTTTATTGTCCCGAACGTATACAGTATACATATTAAACTTGCAGCAATATCGGCAAATCATTTGAACTTGCAAAAGTTGGCTTGCACAAGCGTGGAAGTGTTACACTTGACAGTGAACAGTCGGCTTTATACTGAAAACTTGCTTTTCCTGATCGACTAGCGACTACGATTCAACTCAATGTGACATACCAAACCATGTACTACGAACACCAGTCTGTCTTCCCTTCATCACTGACCGATCGTTATCGTAAAATGATTATTTCCACATTGTACGCGTATATCTAGTCCCTTCCCCCTACCCAGAAAGTAACATTAACTTTATTATTTGATCGAAACTCGATTGTAATCGGACTGAACTACCCTGTGGCTGTATAACTGAGTGCAATAGCCTGCAGTCGCGGTGCGAGTGAGAGCATGTATTATGTGCGCGCGAATCTCAAGCGTGCGGCTCGCGGCCGCAGTCGTTCTCTATGTATTTCATAGTTTCATAGTACGGGGGCCGCCCCAAGGCGCCTGTCTCTTTTGCGAAAAATGTAGTGCGATTCACTAATGGATTAATCTATTAGCGGTAAATTGTAACAATTGTACGTTCCGTTTGTTTCGTAGCTGGAATAATAAACTTCTAAAAGTCTTAAGAGGAAAACTAAAGGGCGGTTGTTTTGCAAGGAAGAATTTTCTATATTAACCTCTGTCTATGTGTCTTTGTCACTCCTCCGCAGGAGTGGCGGAGGTTGACGTCCGAAATTCTTCCTGCATAGCGATCGCTTTTTAGACAATTTGTCATAGTTGTTCCATTTTCTGGTGTAACAAACGTCACACTAGCTGATCAATTTTGTACTAAATAGTGCAAAGGGGGAACACGACATTTGATATTTATTTAGCCCTCTTTTTACAGTTAGAAGTTTAATATTTTCGCGTCGAAGTAACTTACTTATAATAGTTTCGTGACTCTCACGCGATTTATCATTTCTAGTAAACATTATGTGAATGTATCGATTAATATAGAAATATTTTTGATGTTTCGATCTGTATCGTGTTTTCGTAAGATCGTTATTGTGTATTTTCTATTTTTTCTGATGGTCTCATTGCTGATTCACTTCCCTGTCACTATAAATTTTGAAGCATTTATGCACCCTTAAATCGATGTAGTTATTCAAGTAGAATTAGAAATTGAGAAGTACCGATACCAGTATCTTAGCGAATACATAATAATCTAAATTTTGTCTGTAGAATACCCATCTGTCACCAACATGGTCTATGATTTTAATGTGAATTTACCGATAAACAAATAAAGAATCTAAAACAAAATGATTGTTTTAAATAACCCCAACCTCCAACCCCCTCCTTCTCTATCCTATCATACATATTGAATATAGCTGCGTCTTGCGGTTTCACCCGCGTAAGTGCCGATCCCGTGGGAATATCGGGATCAAAATTGTGTTATGTTACTCAGGGTGAATGTAGCTTTCTAATGGTGAAAGAATTTGAAATCGGTCCTGTAGTTTTTGAGTTTGTTTATTACAAACATACAGACACACAAAAATACAAATCTACAAATCTTTTCTCTTTATAATATAGTGTAGATGTATATTTAGCTTCATAATTTGACCATTAATTTTAAAACGCAGGTTTCCTCGCGATGATTTCCGTCACCGTAAGTGCGATGTTAATATTGCACATATTTTATCTTCAAGCGGTCGATCGGGATTTGAAAGCACGACCCCCGGAATAAAAGTCGATGTGTCTACAACTAGACCAACACCGCTTTATAAAATATCGATTAACCCCCATACCTACTCATAAATAGCTGCATAAACTAAGTATCGTTTGTCTTTTAGTGTGACTTGTATACGTATGTGTAAATAGTTTGAAACTCAACACAATGAATATGAAATGAGATAAACAGTTATTCAAGTCAGAAATAGTTTAGACTTTAGACTGATGCAATAGGCGAACCTACCGCTGAAAGCGGTCTCTTCCAGACAACCTTATGGTGTCTGGAAGCGTGGTGACTAGCCTTTCTCTTTCTCCGGAGCCCTGCTGCCTAAACAAATCTTAATATTACTTGCATAATTATTATGGAATTGCGTAAACTAAAATGTATCAATCATAATTCTAGCATTGTATGCAGTGTCCTTAAAAAATACATTTTATTTAATTATTTTTGTGTTGAATGATTCTCGTGTCTGAGGCTAGACGCTCGCGCTAGTCTCATCAAGTAGGAGGGAGGAGCCGGCCGTCCTCACCGATTTCATTATTATTAATTTATCTCATCGATTACGTCCGGTAATAGCCAACGGGTTATTGAATGCGTCTTTTTGTGGCGCCTCTTTATTCGAAGATCGCGTCTAGAGCGGCCGAGACCCCGCCGTGAAGGCATCCACGGAATGCCTAAAAGGTGACTCGTGGATAAATTACGGACATTTCATCCATTTTAACGATTCCCTTTATTATTTAATTTATTTTTATAGTATGTTACACATTTGGCTTGTAACAATGTTTGTTTTTGGGACTCATTAGCATAAGACTCACGCTGGGATCACAAAAAAATAGACGCAGCCATCTTGATTTCTCGATAGATACTATTTTATATTATGACGGCTAATATTTGTAAAAGGCTTCACGTGTCCAATGAGGGAGATAGCGGGATGTCTCAATTCTAGAGTCATTTGTCGGTTTTTTATGTCGTCTTGCTTGTGACATAATAAAACAATTAATTTATTGTGGCTCTCGGAGATGATTTCGATCAGTTTATATACGCAGCTCGGCGGGACGTTAATAGTTTTATGTAAGATGTAATTTTTATTAATTGGTATTTGATGAAGTTGATAAATGTACTAGTACCCAAATTGTTATGGTCGACATGCGGGAAGCCATATTATTGCAGATTAACGTAATTAGATCGAATTCTACGATAAATTACAGATTAGCTGTGTCCTGCATTTTCACCCGTTTCGATCCCGTGAGATGCTATAACTCGTATCTTATTCTACACACCAAAACTTTCCTCAAGTCTCTACAACCAGCCGAGTTTAGCAGTGCGTTGATAGCCAGTCAGGGAGAACACAGCATAAACTTCTATCTCTACAAGAATTGTAGTCAGTCAGACTGGACAATCGATTTAACTCGTTGCTAAGGTAAATAAAGGTATCAAGATAAAAAGTTTGGAACTAAGTTTCACCATAATCGGTTCAGTACTCTTTACTTGAATGAATAGCATACCTACATAACATACTAACATAATCTTTCCCGTTTACAATAGAAGAGTGCCAGATCTGTGAAAAATTGCCTTCTATTTATATTACTCCACAATTTGAAAGCCTTTGTTTGGACTAAATTGAATAGTATTGTTCATAATGAACCGAAACATATTCATATGCTTTCAAATTCTGCCAATGACCACATTTTACATTAAAAACACCAAAAAAAACATCTTCCCAGAAAGTTAAGTTTAAGTTCTTTTAAAAATAGTCATAAATTATGTCAAACAATTGCACAAAAGTGGAATGGTTTACTGCGTATTCTTCTCTCTGTATTGTTTTAACTTTGGGGGCTCGAAAAAGGTCATAAAATCCACTGGTCTGTCTATTGATTTTTTCTTTTGCACGCAAGTGTCAATAGATTTACAGGCCCATTCAAATAAGTTGGTTTTGGTATGTTTTCCCAAAATATTAATTAAATTAAAAGATAAAAATGTTGCCTCAATATCTTTTTGAGTTATCTTTCTACAAATACAAATATTTATTCATAACTGTCAGTTACACGTTAAAAAATACAAACAAGTTAATCTAATACATTGATTAGATGCACTGCAATGATAATACTAATAAGTACCTACTAATTGGTACTAATTGATTGATTACATAAGAAATTAATTAATAGAAATAGAATATCAATTGATTAATAAATAAAGTTGATAACGTCAAAATATAATGTCAATTAATTAATAAATAAAGTCACAGGGTAAGTCATGCGTCAGGAATTCTTCCACACTATAGAATGATTGCTCGACTAACCAGACTTTTAGCCTATTTTTAAAAGAGTTGATGCTACTAGTTTCAGTTATCTTTATTGGCAATTTATTGTACACAATGGGACCATCTCCTCGGTTATTAAAAAAAACGCATGTTTACTTGGGAATTTCGTGAATGAACTGACATTTTTCGGAAAAACTAAAACTTAGTTAAATAAAAAATATTTTCTTTTCTTTACTTGTTTATTAAAAAAAATACAAATAGGTAGGTACATTATGAAATAAAAAGTGTATAATGTGCATTGTGCATTACAAACTTAAATTCTACGTAGAGACGTTCGTACTTTGAAACATCAAAGTGGTACAAAACATTATTAAAACGTAGTCTCTCTGGTTTCACTTTTACGTTTTGGTGGGAAAAATATTAAGTACTTTTGATGGTTTTCGCTCAATATTTTATTATCTAAATACGGCTTAGGCACAGGCACAGCCTACTTATAATAAGAATGAACATGTGATGATTAGATTAATGTGACATAATTTGTTTCTAAGTAAGTACATTAATTAAATGTAGAAAGTCCTATATCTACATATCTTTTACTATACTTTATCTATACTTTTACAAAAATACTAAATCCAAATATATGTATAGTTTACTTTTTTCAAGGATAAAGTCATAAATGCCTCTTACATTTTTTTAAATTGGGATAGTTTCAAAACTACTTAAACGTAAAAGTTGCGAATTCCAAAATAACTAGGTTGTTTTTTTTAACGAAAACCTCATTTTCTTTATCTAGGATCTATCGTTATATTATCTTCTTAACTTTAGGAAGCCTAATGGTATTCAATTATTGTGATATTTTAAAGGCACTTTATCTTCCATGGGTAAATAAATACTAACTAATACAGTTTATAGCAACATATTTTTAATGGAACTACGAGTATAAATGCAATTTTTTTTTTCAGTTTGTTCCCCAGCAAAATTAACCATACGCCCCGCGCCGCTTAACTCTGGTAAAACCACTGACCTTTGCTAGTTTTATAATATATTCTATAATAAATACATAGGATTCATATTTACAGCTATCGTTAATTATAATTTAGTGATAGTAATTCTGAAGCTTGCGCCAAACCAATGCGTTTACTGTGGAGTCTAGGCTTTTACGCATTGGTTTGTTCAAACATTTAACATTCTCTCAACAACCAACATTCACCTAAAGGAACATAGAATTTCTTGCTTCGTTTCTCCTGGGTGTCAGAAGAATTTCTAATACCGCTATGAATAACCTCTTCTATTTAGAGTGTAGTATAATCCTTTCATATCCATAAGTTCCGAATGCGTTCCCTTTTCTGCGACTCTGCCGTGGTTGATGACGCAAATGACGTCAGCGTCTCGGACGGTGCTCAATCTGTGAGCGATCATCACGCACGTTCGGCCGGCTTTGGCTTTGTCTAGGGCTTCTTGGACAACCTAGGAAAAGGAATCGTTATGAGGAATAGGGTAAAATCACTGCAAATAATCTTATTATATCGAGACGTGATAGAAATCCGCTAGGTACATTTAAAACAATATCTTTTTTAACCATATTTTTTCTTTAGTGTTACTAACATATCAGGAAAATTTATAGTTAGAATATTTGACTTTGTTTAAACAATTCCATGCGCCCTGCGGGACTTGAATGGGGTGCCACGCGCAAAGCTGTTTGCAGAGGCGCTGGCATCGGATGATTTTTTTTTTCGATGATGGTCCTCCACCAATGGAAACGCCGAGTTTTTTTTTTATTCTTTCGGTCTCAGACCGATATGGCCAATTTGGCGCCGAGAGTTGTAAAAAACACATGTTTGACAGTTCTTAATTCAAACCTAAGATTAATCGACTCGCGCCCTCTGCCGGGATAAAAAGTTAGTGTTCCTCCTAATTGTAGCGCCAAGTGAGTTCAAGCTCTCAATTCTTAAATAATGATCTCAAAAATTCAAAAGCTCCGCAGTACACAGATATTTCTTATTTACTTTTATTAGGTAGGTACTTTTCTTACCTTTTCACTTTCAGTATCCAAAGCGCTGGTGGCTTCATCCAATAGTAACATTTTTGGTCGTCTAATCAGAGCCCTCGCAATGGCCACGCGTTGCTTCTGTCCTCCAGAGAGCTGCGTGCCTTTCGAGCCGATGTTCGTGTCATATCCCTAGAATAATTAGTTGAATTAATATTTAATGTTTAAATTCTAAACCTGCATAAGGTCGCAGTAGGTACAGCTGGACTTAAAATCTGATTGTTATCTAGTTTTTTGCTAAAGTAACTAAGTCGAACAACGAAATGGAATTTCATTTTTTTAATATGCTACGACATACGATTTGAAACAATCCTCAATAATGCAACTGTCGAATAGAAATTCCGGGTACCACCTACTTAGTTAATTTAGGTGCTAACTTCAAGAAAGACATAGAAGATGTAACTTAATACTAGGTATTAAGTGACATCTTCTATACTTAATATAGGTATTACACTTACCATCGGTAAACTTGTTACGAAGTTATGTATATTAGCCTGCTTAGCAGCATCAAGGACTTCGTCCATTGGTACTTTTTGTGCATTGTTTCCGTAAGCAATGTTCTCTGCAATCGTCCTGTCGAACAGTATAGGTTCTTGTTGAACGAAACCGATTGTCTGCCTCATGTCGGCCAGGCGCAGTTTTGGAAGAGGTATCCCGTCTTGAGCCTGAAAAATATAAAGAAAGACTTGCTAAAATCCTTTCCCTCATAACGACTACCAAAAGAAATCAATATTTTTCGAGTTTTTTGCTGAAAAAGTGACTGTTCGGGCTCTCATAGACAAAACAGCCACTAGCCGAAATTAACCAAGTAATCATCATTATAAGTTTCAAATATCTTATTAAAACTTACCACAATACCACTATCAGTGTCATAGTATCTCTCCAGCAGTTGTATGACTGTACTCTTTCCACACCCGCTTTGACCGACGAGGGCGACAGTCTTTCCCTTCTCAATTTCGAGGTCCAAACTGTTCAGCACCCTGATCGTTGGACGAGTTGGGTATTTGAAGTGCACTTCTTGAAGACTGGCTTGGCCTGTTCCTCTCTGAAAACACAACAGTGCATTGGGATACAAGACTGCACAAGCGGAAATGAATGTAAGATTGATTGATAAATAATAAATGAAACACCAACACCCTTACTTATTATGATGACTAACTTTATGTAACGTTTGTATTTACTATGTCAGTTTCAAAGTTGACAGACAGGTTACATAAACTTAGTCATCGTTTAGGAGTAAGGGGGCAAATGTGTAGGTGTGTGTGTATGTGTAATGTGTGTAGAATAGAAGACACCTTCTATTGAATAAGTTTCTTACAAAGTTATTAGCCGCAGGTCTCTGCGGGTCCTGGATTTTGGATTCTCTCTGCAGCAACACGATGATACGTCCTGCAGCCTTGATTCCCTTTTGGAAATTAGGCGCAAACGCAATGGCGTTCGCTGCCGATGATGCTCCCATTAGCAACGCTTGCACAGATCTAGTAATAAATAAAATACATATAATTAGATTGTACATTATGTGTAATAGGCACTTATATATTCACCATACGTTGCTTAAGTATACGATATTTTGTAGATAATTTGTAAACAATGGCCGTCAAATCTCACATAGTTACACGTCATTTGACAATCATATTCAATACTTACTGTATAAATTACAATAATAGTAACCTAATAAATAACCTAAATTAAGTCTTACCTAAAAACATCAGCGTATTCGACTTCACCTCTTGAAATACGCATTCCCCCAAAGTACATAGCAGCTGCTAAAACGAAACTGAATAGACTTCTTGAGAGTCCATAAACGATTCCTCGCCAATGAGTACTACGTTTTGCCATCGTCAAAGCTGGTGACAATTGTTCGGCGTAATCTTCGACGAACGTTTGTTCCCGACCGAGAGACGCCACAGTTCTTACATTAGCTACTGCTTCTACAGCAACCTTCAAGGGAAAAAACCTTTATGAAATAATCCAGAAAATATAACGCTTTGCCAAATATAAAGCTTTAATAGGTGAGTCTGTTCTGCTTTTACCTTCGAACCATTTTCCATAGTTTTCGCAGCACCAAATGATTCCGCCATCGTCATCTTGCCTTGTTTGTACAATATAAACATGAGGATCGGAACGAACGCCAACGCAACTAAGCCGACTTGCCATTCGTAGACTAACGCTAACACCAAAGCCAAGCTAAATGTCCCGAGTGCGTTCAATACTGAGCCTATTCTTTGACCCGTTGCCTGTAAAATTTAAAGGTAGATTTTAGAAAAAATATAAGGGTACATAATATGCCGAAATACATTAGTCATGCTTGCTTAGGCTTACCCCTTGAACAGCTGCAGCTTCACCAGAGAGTTTACCACAAAGAGCTCCCGTAGAGTTTTCTTTATCGTCGAAAAATGCCAACTCTTGTTGTAGAAGTTTCTCAAACATCGTCTTCCTAAGCCTCTCTGTTAAATATTCTCCAGCTATTGCGTATCCGTAGACCTAAGATTTTAACAACGGTACCATATTAGGTATGTCTTGATATTTTAAATAAGTTAAGGGTTGTTAACGTTAAATTTCACTTACCATAATAAATTGAGTAATACCCGAAAACGCTCCAACACCGACAAATATGAGAGAATATCTTATGATTTCTCTCATTGTTTCGTCTGGATCTTCGAGTGAGAGGACCTAAAAGACAAAGGGAAACAACGGTGATATGATATTACAGTAGATAACTACTTATTTCACGTAAGATGTTGTGCTTACTTCGATGAAACCACCCAATATGACTGCAAACAATGGCATAGCGAAACCTCCGATTAATGCACAGACACTGGCTATAGTGACACTTCTCCATTCCGGCTTATTCAAACGTACAACTTCGAAGAACGATACATCTCTACTTTGTGCTTCTGATTCTACTACAGACTGAAAATGAAAAATATTCGTTAGAATTTCTTCTGCCTTCTTATTATTGAAATGTTTTGGTGATATTTCATTTACGTACTTTTGTGTTCATAACCATGTCTTCATCTTCATCTACTTCGCTTCTGACTGATATCTCTCTGGTGAGTTTGTTACCAACATCTGTTGACAAATTAACTAAGTATTATTGCAAGTTCCGATAGTATTCTCTGTTTAGTACCTACATGTACTATCTGACTTAATGTGATATTTTTGGAGAGCCAAGTTTACCTGCTGCTTCATTATCCAACGGTGAAGACTGCATCATAACCATGTGGTGATAATGTCCCTTTAATTTGATTAGTTGATCATGGTTTCCTGTTTCAACAACAGCTCCGTCCTTGAATACGTAGATAACATCTACGTTCCTAATCGTTGAAAGCCTGTGGGCTACGATCAGGGTGGTTCGACCTTCTGCTGCCTATAATATTAAGACAGTTTTAGTTGGTAAAAAGGCTTCTACAGCGTGTTTGGTCTCCGCTTCCCCCCTCAGTTCCAAGTGTTTTACTTACCTTATCTAATGCTTTTTGCACTTTAGCTTCAGAGTTGTTATCAAGAGCACTAGTGGCCTCATCCAGTAGCAGTATGCTGGGGTTTCGTACGAGAGCTCTTGCTATAGCTATACGCTGTTTCTGACCTCCCGATAGTGAAGCTCCTCTTTCTCCTACTATGGTATCGTATCCCTGAAAAGGATGCAATAACCTTAATTATGTCCACTCTTATTTTAACCTTAAAACAGAAATTGTGCAGCAACTCTCAACTTACATTTGGCAATCTCATAATGAATTCGTGAGCGTTGGCTTGACGAGCGACTTGTTCGATTTCCTCATTAGTACAACCCTCTCGGCCGTATCGAATGTTCTCTCTGATAGTAGTGTTGAAGAGGACAGGTTCCTGACCAACCAGCCCGATCTGGCTGCGAAGCCAGCGGATAGACAAATGGCGGACATCGTTACCGTCTATTAGCACCTGAAGATATATTTAATTAGTTAGTTTTCAATATTTTTTTGCTTAGATTACCTAGCTAGATGGTTGGTATTCTAACAACGTCGTTCGAATTTTGTCTTCCATCCATCTTTTTTAGGGTTCCGTACCTTAAGGTAAAAACGGGACCCTATTACTGAGACTTCGCTGTCTGTCTGTCTGTCTGTCTGTCTGTCTGTCTGTCTGTCTGTCTGTCTGTCTGTCCGTCCGTCCGTCCGTCCGTCCGTCTGTCACCAGGCTGTATCTCATGAACCGTAATAGCTAGAAGGTTGAAATTTTCACAGAAGATGTATTTCGGTTGCCGCTACAACAACAAATACTAAAAACAAAATAAAACAATTATTTAAAAGGGTCTCCCATACAACAAACGTGTTTCAAAAATAACAAGGAGTTTAGTTCAATGTGAGGTCGCTTCTGATTGGTCAGGACAAATCGAGTTGGTCATGGAATTCAAAATGGCTGCCCTATCTATCAAATATACCAGTCTGCCTTACTTACCAAAGAGTTTCTTATAAGTTTCAGATTTTCTTTGTGCCAAGGTTTTTTTTTTTTATTGAGTGATTCGGTCGTTTGATGGGAGTAGAATCGAAGATAAATATTTCATATTTTCCTATAAAATTTAAAAATTGGTTGTTGTAAACCATTTTAGGGTTCCGTATCCAATTGTGATAGTGGTACGGAACCCTTTGTGCGCGAGTGTCGCACTTGCCCCGTTTTTTTTAAGGTATGTGAGTAATTTCCCAAATAGTTTTACTTTGGAACTGGTAAAGCTCGTCCGTTAGAGATGAGATTGAAATGGATCACTATGAGCCGACCTTTCTCCTTCAAGTCCCTAATAGAGACCAGTCCAGTTTTATGATCTTTGGTTAGTATACAATCTCTTACAGGCCACAAAGCCATGATTATATGAGCGGATTAGCCGATAATCTTTTATTCTAGACAATCGTTAACCGAAGTGTTCCCACTTATCATTTATTTATAAAACAATACGAAACAATGAAAAATTAAACGAAAATTAGTTCACAATTCATCGTATCAGACGATTAGGAGGTGAGAGATAAGATACGGGCTAGCCGATATTGGCAAAAATTGTATTGTGGTTTACCGACCAACGTCGTCTTTAGTTCATAAATTGAACATAATTAAGAAGATTCCTTTATTTATAATACACAAGCAGCGCCCATGCTTTCACACGCATAAGTCCCGATCCCGCGGAAATATCGGAATAAAAAGTAGCCTATGGGTTAATCCCGATCTACAGGTATACCTGCATACCAAGTTTCATCGCAATTGGTTTTGTAGTTTTTGCGTGATTAAAACACAAACATCTAACTAAACTTTCGTATTTATAATTTTAGTGAGATTTTAGAGTGAATTCTAACAGGCATAACGTGTCTTTTTATACAAAGTTCTCTATAAGAGTAGTTGAAAATAGGTACCATGACGTTTGATTATTTTAATTTAGACTTCAATTGTTCAACATCTTCATAACATTGTGAAACAAATGAATAACCTTGATATAAATTTGTTTGAGTCTCCACGACTGCCGGGTTGTTAGGTAAGTTTGTCGACGACTTATGATGGAAGTAGGTATAATACATTCGAATTATCCCCATCATAACATTCTAACTGCCGACATTAAATAGGCCTAAGGATTAGCTATCAAATAAAGATAAAGATAAACAGTGCGTGATCGCATTGAAATGATAAATATTAAATTTTAATTATAGCAGGGAAAAGAGCAAACTAGCAGTAAAGAGCAAACTTCTTCTTTACTTAGATCTCACGAATATCTTCTCTGTGCACCATAAAAAGATAAAGTTATTTGCTTAAGTAGGTATACCTAATCAGTAGGTTATAGCAAGGTAAGAACACATAAGTAGTAGGTAGGTGTTCAATAATTCAGGAACTCTATCTGCAGGTAGGTGTTTAACAGCAGTATTCACAAACGACCCTATTCATGGCTTTATGCTTTGTCTTGCTCTTGTGCGCGATAATCAAAGTCAGCGAAAATGTGACAAAAGCTAAGTCCACACATACCTAGTGTCGTTTGTTTTAGTATAACAATTAGAGTCTAATTAAATTATGTATAAATTCACAATGTCATGGTCTTACGTGCTATATGAGCTGCCCATCATCGGTTATTCACTTCATAAAATTAAATATTGCGTAATAATATCTTACATTTCCATCTTCGACGTCATAGTACCGGGAGATGAGTTGTATGATAGTTGATTTGCCGCAACCTGAGTGCCCGACTAAAGCGGCAGACTGTCCACGCTTTACTGTTATTGATATTCCTTTTAAAACCTGTTGACAATGAGGAACGTGTAAGTATAAGGACCTAAACTAGTATTGCTTTGAGAAAATGTTGCTTTTAGTTATTTTTTCGTAAACACCACTTAGCAAGCGCAATGCGAGGCCACTTATTTCAATCAAACATGTAGGAGCACATGGTCCTTTGAAACTATTTTGTTATACCTAATTCTTTCATTTTTTAGGACTACTAGGGTAGGGTAGTAGATAACTAGAGTCTATGCATGATAGTAAAGTGAGAATCACGATATCGAGTTGTGTAGAATTTGCAATGATTTGACATAAATAAACTTATCAATACTCGTACTTTTTATCAATATAAATTAAGAGGCATTAGTAGGTTTATAAAAGCGAAATATAAATAAAATTGAAATTTATTGCGATAAGATAATTGGTGTTATTGATAGGTGTACTGTCACGTTTTAGATACCTAACCTACAAAAGTTCGTTCAGAAGATTTTGATTCACTTTTAGGGAGTTCGCTGCGTTAAGCGTGCGCACGCGACGGGTGCACGCACTGCCTGCCTCGCGTGTATGTATTGAAAGATAGTATGCCCTGAAAGTGACTCATAATTTTCTACTACGATCTTCCTTTTTTAAACAAACAATGCTTATTGAATGAGGAAAACAATATTGTTGTAAATCTTATCTTCATTATGCAATATTTCATTTTAAACATGATTTCTTACGTTAGGTTTTCATTACAGTAATTTAAATAAATCGATTGGTCGACAATAACTTTTTGCCTGACTTGGTTGCGGCCACCGAAGAACTAACACTGCTTTTGAGACGATTCTCGAACGAGTTTGTGAAATTTATCTTTTTATTTGAAATTATGACTATTTCATAAAATAAATGAAAATTTGTCATTAAAAACTTACCGGCACGTCAGGTCTCGATGGATAATGAAATTTAACGTTTTTCAACTCTATGTGTCCCTCTATATCCTTTGGTACAACTCCTGAATTGAGAAGTGGGTTGATAGCAGGCACGTTGTCGATGAGGTTGAAGATTTGGGCACCAGCACCTCGAGATATACCGAACACTTCCATCAACGTAGACGAAATACCGAAGTTCATTGATGCCGTCATCACACCGAGAAACACCTGAAATAGAATTACATTTGAATTTTGGAGCGCTTTATTTCCATTTAAACATGATGCTGTTTTTTCACCAAACAAAACTTACAGCAATCATAGTAGAGACATCGTAATTTTCACTTTCGTTTTGCATTAACCAGTACCCAAAATACATAGAAAGACCATAAGAAGCGAATATGCAGAAGAAAAGAACTCCCATAGCCAAGGCAGCGTAAATTCCTGAAACAATGATAAATATATTGGAAACTATCCAAAATGGCCTAGACGCAACTAAAAAGGATATAAAAATGAATGATGAAGGCCTGAATATGTTCTTAGATATACCTACAACATCCTTTGACCATCCTCAATAGGTACTCATCTTCCCCTACCTTCATAAATAAATTAAATCACACTTTATGTAAAACACGTTGCGAACTTGTCTTTTGTTGCCTTTTATTTTAATTTACCTTTCTTCATATTCATTCTTCTTGCCTCCTGCAAATGTACTTCATATCTTTCAATTTCTTTCTGCTGTCCACTGAACGCGTAAACTGTTCGGATGGCCGATAGAACTTCTTCAGCCACAGACCCTGCTTTTCCTGACGCAATTGCTTCTTTCTTTGAATACTTTGATGCAACCTTTAAAATTTATGAAATTGCTTAGTTCCACGATGCACCTATTTAAGTCCCAATTATTTTATGGTTCGTTGGGCAGAAACAATTAATGGGAGGATCGGCGCGTGCTACTACTTTTTTTCACTAAGGTAAAAGCCAACCAGTCTGTAGACCCTAATAGTACAAAAGTAATGTAGTGTAACTCACCAGTCCAGCAATACCGACTAAAGCCAACGTAATGGGGAATGATATCAGACATAGTAATGTCAGTTTCCAACCCTTGACGAATGCCATTATAAGAGAACTGAGGAATGAAGCCTGGTAGAACACAAACATTGTGAGCTTTTCACCGATTCCATCTTCCAATTTTATAACGTCACTGAAATAAAATTTGGTTATTAATCAGCTTGTTTTCGATTGACACAATCACAATGAAGAGACATTAAGGTCTCAATACTCACCTATTTATTTTGGAAGCAATATCTGCATTCTTCTTGAGATCAAAATAGGTAAAGTCTTGATTTAAAGCTGCTTTTAAGTACGCTTGTCTTATTCTGTAAACCTGCAAAATAAGAATGAACAGAAGTTAACAAAAAAAAATATTATTGTGGGATTTCAAATAACAATCACAAGAATGCCACCAGGGCTCCAAAAAATTGATCGTAGCAAAACTAATGGCTACCGAAACTCACTTACCTGATTATAAGCCGACCAATTCATTAATACTGTTGCTATATAGGATGTCAGTAACAAAATTCCACCAATGACACCATTCCAAATGGCGAAATCTGTAACTGCTGTGACGAATTGATCTGACGTTGTAACTCCCATTCCAAAAAGGACCATGGCTTCTAACAGATCTGCCAACAGCAATGTGTTGAAAGGTGTCGTAGCTGCACCAATTAGTGTACACAGTATGGCTAAGTACATTCTAACTTTGTCTAGGGTGGACGCGAAACGGAACTGTAACAAAGATAAGTTAATTTAGAATATCAACTAATTTTGAAGTTTTGAAGAAGTATAGTAGGCACAGAAGTGAGTTTTTGAAGATGTATTTTTCCTTTAAAATATTTCTAGTAAATATGCCTAGAGCAATTAAAATAAAAAACGAAAATACGAAGTAGGTATGTACAGTCAAAATTACAAGAGGCACACGCTGCTTCCGCGTGTTCCTCTTTTTGTCTTTTCGTCTTAACAAATAGCAAATAATAAGTACGTTGATGTCATGAATAATAATTATATATCCCTCTTTTAACACTGAATTGTCATTGTGTGATGATTTTATTATATAGGTAGGTACCTTGCCTAAGGTAAGTAGGTAGGTACCTTAATATTTTATATTAAGGTAGTCAAGATACCTGACATTACGACATTCCTGACATTATTTTCGAATGAGTAAAGAATTAGGCTGATTAATTTGGCGCGTATTACTGATAATATGTAGATAACGTGATATATTTTTGCTAGTAAAAAGCATTATTGTATTTCGAGAAACTATACTAAAGAGTTGAGAATGGAAAGTTAACTCAACCTTATTTAGAAACGTTTCTATATTCAACGTTAGCAAACATGTGACAATTAAGCCATTGCTTAGCTAAAGCCTTCGTAAGAATACTTCTGTAAATAACGTAATGAATTTATCTAAAATATTGTCTGGTTCTGTCTGTCTTGTCGCAGTTGGTATATGCCTAGGATATATCCACTTGAAAGGAAGGCTTTTAATCTCTATTTCTTTTAATTATTGTGAAATGAGGCGCTAAAGATAAGCTTCTTGTTCCTAGAGTTATAAAACATTTGTTTGTATCTACGTAGGAAACGTTGTACTCACCAATGTGAAGAACGATATACTCGGTACATCATTTTGTTCCTTTTCTTTTTCTGAACTGTAAAAAAGAGTAATAGATATATAGTTTAGTAAGTACCTAGATATCTTAAATACCACCATCGAACTTTCTGTTGTGACGATACTTACAATAGTTTAAAAAATATCACGAACTATTGCGAATAAGAAACTACTAGCTATGTATCTGTACTAGTATTATGGTATTTGTGTTTTTTGACTGACTTAAAAAAAAGGAGGAGGTTCTCAATTCGATCCGTATATTGTTGTTCTTTTTGTTACTATTCATATAAAAATAAATATTGTTATAACGCTGCTTTAACTATAAAATCTACATACATTGACACTAAGACAATTAACGTAAAGAAAGAATTGCGATAAAGATCAGAATTGAAAGGAAGTTAATAGAAAATAAAAAACTATTTTTACAAACATAAGAAAAGATACTAGTTATATTGACCAACCTAATTAATTAAACTACAAAAATAGATAAATTATTTCGTATCGGTAAGACAGAGATTTTGCACGTTCAAGACAATAAAAAACAAAAACCTTTGTTAAATATTTACACTCACTTTTCAGATTTATTATCCTCCTCTTCTTTCACCTTTTTCTGCGGTTTTGGGGATTCGTTAAACGTATACTTGTTGCTAGATTTTCGAGTCCCCATCTCATCCCCCGATCCCTTCATTGTGAACAAACGAAACACTAATTGAATTAAATTATTGTTGTTCAGTAACACACACGATTAACAATAGCGATCATATCAACTGAAGGTAGAGTTTAGTATGTATGTTATAAAATGTATATCTGTTGATAAAATGTTATCAATTTATCGTGTGTGATTAGGAAGAGCTGTATCGATCGTTTGATAGCTGGTTAGGCAGTTTTTGATACCGTATAAGGTATGGTATCGCGTTTTTTCAAGTTCAACGTTACTATTTACAGCTAGATAGATTATGTAGTTCCGTTTTGGGCTGGCTGAAATAGAATAGGTGCCTAAAATATTTTTATTTTTTGCCGTAGCTTAAGGGCACCCCAATTTTTGGTCGTGTTTTTGCAATTGATTGACTAGTGTTTGACCACAATTTCAGGCCTAAGTTGTTGTAGGTTATCTTAACTAGGAGATTCCTGTTAACTCGTGACTTCTGAAGAGAAAATCTTCAATAATCACGAATAAAGGCGGTGGAACGAGTTTCGGCCTGACTTCAGACGTGCGATTTAGGCCGGTGGGCGGGGAAAAGTTGCGGCGGAAACTGGCCAGTGCCCATGCATGCACCCAAGTTGACGTTCCCGTTTGGATCTTTTTTACATACCCATTTTTATACTAACACAACCTAGAAATAGTCTTCTATAACGTAGATGAAGCTAGTAATATTACGTATTCTGTGGTTTAAGTATAGATCTATCAATAAGTACGTAATATGTACATACTAAAGCCTCTCCTAAAGCTACTGAAATGTGAATAATTTTTGTTTAGGAAAAAATTGACGTTACCTACTGGCAAGTTACAGCTTGTTCAAGCGAAAACGTTTTTCGTGTTAGATAGAACTGATGAAAACAGTTATCTTATCGGAACATCCTGGTTAATGCAGATAGATAAGTTTACACAATATATCTGTCAATATAGAAAATTGTCGATGTAGGTTGTTCAATTCGAAATGGTTGTGTTTACCTAATTAGAATAGAATAGATAACGCTTTATTTAAATAATATAATCACTACCTACGTTTTTTACTGAAAAGCGTTAGGGTCAATTCACACGTACCACAACCACACCACAGCCACAACCACACCACAACGACGCCACGTGGTCGGGCGTATATTTTGTATTGAAAATGAATATTACAATTCACACGTACCACATTTTGCCGTTGTTTATCGACCACCTGTGTAATACGACCACATCGCAACCACATCGCGACGGCAACGCCACCACCGGCGCGGGCGGCGGCACCGCGGCCACATCGCCACTACATGACAGGGTCAATTCACACGTACCACATTCACACCACATCGACATTTTGTCGGTACCACAACGCAACTGCAAAAAGTCGCTGCGACACTATTCACACGTAACTACAGCTTGACCACATTTTGTCGCTGCGACGTGGTGTGGTTGTGGTACGTGTGAATTGACCCTTACGTTCGTAAAAGTGCGATTTTAAACCTACTGAAGTTTACTTGAAGATTTATATTATGTATTGAACGTAGGATATTCACGTACGTGTACCTAAAGGTACCTCTACATTGTCGATTCATGAATTCCATTCCGCATCATTAAGTATCAATTCTGGGAACACAGACAAGGTCATGTTCCATATGTCTCCCATTGGAGCCGTGACCTTCGTGATGTCATAGCATAGCAGATTACTAGCGTATGTTGTCACAATCAGACTTGTTCAATCATTGATAATGATTTTTGTTAATACTCGTACTATCAATGGGTTTGTAAGGTAGGTAGGTACCTATAATTACTTTATACCCACATTTAATTTAAAATCATAAGATTGCAACAATTATTAAAAAAATTAAACAAAAGAAATACTTCGAAGTGAGATTTCTTCTTAAAATATTGTGACGTTTTTAATAGGTAGAGTTACATTTTATTGGATAAGTAGGTAAATATTTTTTTTTATCCAGTGACTGGAACCTTTCGCGTTATAATAAATCGATAGATAGATAGGTATTTGGAATTGGTCCGGTTTATCTAACACGAGCTTACACACACACATTTCGTGGCCTTGGAATTGGTAACAGTTCTGATACTATTAATAGAAACCTTGCAGCAGTCTGCAGTCTGATGTGTGTAGCTTTTGGTAAAGATAATGGGAAAGTTCTCGGAAACGCTGTGACTTCACTTTGATTTTAAAGATGAGACGTTCGCGATCGGATCGTCATATCATTACTTAGTAATACTAACGTCTTATTTATCTATTATTAACAGAGTAGGTAATTATTTTTTGACATGATACACATGATAAGCTCTACACGCTCTCTACTCTCACATTACACGCCCATTCAAGTTGAGAGTTGAAGATGTTTCTCATCCACGAACCTTCAAACTACTGCGTCAAAGCAGTAATTATTTTCACGCTTATACCTACCTACTTATTATAAACACGTACTTAGTCCTAATACTGTCAAATCTAGCTTTAACCAACCATATGAATAAAAGATAGGTAGGTAGTTTTGGGTAGGTGTGAGATTTGCCCTTTTTTTCCAACGAGGAAATATCCGATTTTATGGATGGTCTAACTAAGGCCTGGCCTAGATGGTAGGCGGCCAGAGGTTTACCCACTAAAACTCCTCGGTGTCATTCTCTTTACCGTTTTCCAGCGGGTGGCAGGCACTGTTTCCACATAACAACTACCAACCCCCGGGGTAGTGAGGCTTGCCCTAGTCTTAGTCAACGCGAGTAGGTAGTATTGTACCCCTTTACTAGTAGAGAACAAAAAAAAGAAGTAAGTATTGACGTTTTTTAGTATCATGATATTATTATCTATTTTGTGGATTTCAATTCAGGTAGATAAGCAGAATGTAATCCAAAAATAATTTAAGTAGGTACGTAAGCACTTGCGTACATCGAGCAGCCATTTTTGTAACTTGGTAACGACAAACATTCAGATATTGTGTAACATTACGAAAAAAATAATGTGTAGCTTCGCGATTGTCGATATAACAGATTTCTGTAGAAAAGTTTATCAACGAAGGAAGTAATACGTCTCGCATTGATTAGTATTGATTTATGAAGGGTATTATTCGAAAATTCAGTCACGGTGGGCAATGATTTCTCTCTGCTAACTAACACAAAACATGTTTCCTAAACAAGACATCGGGTGCAAGTATTGTCTTCTTTCACGTTGTTCGCCAGGTATTGTCACTTCTTCAAAACCATTACAAAAGACCTTAGAATGATATACATTTTAGTTGGGCATGACTAATTCTAAGTGACAGATTTGGTATATCATTCTTTCAATAGTTATAATTGTTTTGTTTTTCTCTATGATGATCGTAAATCTGTTCAGTTTTATGGCAATGTTTGTTTTAAAATAAATCTTGTGTTTGAATTGATTTATAGTTGTTAAAAGTTTGGTTGAAAAAGTAGCTTAATTGTTTTACGTACCTTACGAGTAAGAACTATCCCATTTCCATCAATTAACTTTGTTAACGCACAACTGTCGTCAAATATGACATTGTTGTCGTATTTGTTTTCAGGCACTTTTTTGTCGAATAATTTTAACATGTTGGGTAAAGGTTGTGTGCACAAAATTGAGTAGACGTTACAATGTGCCCGATTCACGAGCTCAATTGACGAAGCTAGCGAATCAATTTAAGTGTTTGCAGTTGACTTCATCATTTTGTTCTAAACTGTAGTTAACTAGTCACGAACAATCACACAAATTAATTAAATTGTAAGGTGTTGCTACGCTATTGCCGTTTAACTTTTTAAAACCGAAATGTAAACAAACTGGTAATTGTGCCTGTATACTGAATGGTAAACCAATTGATTTTTCATTGACTCGATCTGTGAAATAATCGGTGGTCGATTTTGTTAAGAATAAGACACAAAACACAGAGTGAGTATTATTGAATTAACAAAAACGTAATCTATGTAAATGTCATTAAACTAGAATTCATTAACAAGGTTATGTGAATCATCTCTACGCGACGAACGTCTACGGAACAAGTAGGTATTCGAAGCCGGAATATTTAACTAACGTTTTAGTTATTTTGAATCACAGAAAACAACATCTAAATCACAGACTCAATAGCACATTTTGATTTACAATATAATTAAGTTTTTATATGATTTATTCGCGAATTTAATATAAAACTTGACGAATTTCACTCTGAATAACCACGAATTTTTAGGCGAACTAACAGTATTATGTATACGGCAGAGTAGCCAAAACCTTGTAAACTCTACGTAATCGTAACTATGACGCAACACAAATAGGGAAACTCGCGCCATCTGTGCGCGGTCACAGATTTTAAAAACGTAACTCTTTTGATTATTTATAGTATTATGATTTGAAATAGTTAGGGATAAAACTAGATCAATTTTAGCTCTGTATGCAAAACTTAATTTCCTTTTAGTATTGAGGCATGTTATTGAAAATAGTTTTGATTGAAAATTAATTGGAATATTTAGAAACGTTCTAGTAAACTTGTCCTAAACTACGAGTTATAAATAGCTTTTATTAAGAGATGTAGTGCGGATCAACAAACCTAGATGGCGGCAGCAAGTTTAATTCTAAAAAATAAGTCTTTCTCTAATTAATTAGTTAATTGTAATTAATTACTAACAGTCACCCTTTTGGGTAGGTATACATACAATTGTAAGAAAACTTTACGCGATATCAAAGTTAAAGGAATTTATTTTTAGTTTACAAATAACTTTTATCTCAATAAACACGATTAAAGAACTGTAATCAATAGGTAGGTACTTGTATTATTTAAAAAAATCTATTGTTAACGATTTATCTACAGCTTACTACCATTACCGGCAAACCATTCTTGACACATGCCTCGCGATGTCTGTACGCGGCTTGTGTCTAAGCCTTGCCTTGACACTCAGAGAAGGTGAGATAAAGGTGTAGTGGTGTGAAGTTTACTATTTAAGTGTGAGATTTGGGTTGTATATGTCGATATAAAAATCAAGGCAAATTAGCTTTCTTTATTTCCAAACGAAGATGGTAAATAGCTCATTTGATTATAAATATTTGATCAAATATCACCTATGATTCATTCAATGGATAGGTAATCAGCTCATCAGTTTTAATTTTATCAAACGAAATATAAAAACAATTATTGTATCCACAACATCACATTTTATTAATCGTTAGAATAATGATGTACGTAAAGATAGGTATGATATTTACGACGATATGTGACGTAGGTACCTACTATACATTCTCTAATCCAATTTTTCGAAGCCACATTTTTGACGATTCTTGGTAATAGGTACCTGTGGTATTACTATAATATACCTACTATTTATATCGTCACAAAATAACAAAAGCGTTTAAGAGGAAACCTACTCGTTTTCCATACAATCATAGTCGACTGTTTCCTCGCTGGATAAAAGAGATTAGAGCAAATATGTTTATGCCATAAAACCTATTTCTGCCATAACTATGACCCTACGATTTGGTATTTTATAATTAGAATAAAAATAAAATTAAGAAAAACAAGACCATGAAAACAAATCAAAACGTAGGGTCATGGCTGATTTAGGTTTTATGGCATAAACATTATTTACTATATAATTTCTTTATCCAGGGAAACAGTCTGCTACCTACGTTTGAAAAGTTTGGATGGAGAAAAGAGTAGGTTGGTATTCTTTCCCCTTAACACAGCTAGTTATGCAGAGTGTTTCGGGAACGAATGTTACCGTTCCTTTTATCCAAATGTTAAAGCTTATTTTACTAAGACTCCACTGTCCGTCAGTCTGTCACCAGGCTGAATAGCGTATGGCGGGCGACCCGCGTGTCGCCAGCTATACCCTTTATGCCGCCGCGGCCGTAGGTGCGGAACCCTAGGCGCGCGTGTTCGACTCGCACTTGACTGTTTTTTTAATGTTGAATGGGTATCTTCTAGTACTACAGTACCCCCACACTCTACAATCGCGCTTAATTATTATTCGGTAAAATCGGTAATTATGACGCGGACCTCGATATTTAGATACTGTATCTAAATATCGAGGTCCGCGTCATAATTACCCTGACGTACCACCTGCTATTTATTTATTGTAATAAAAACAGTAAATATCACATTACAATATTTTTGTATGTAGTAAATAAACCAACAATTTTTTGCACTATTATACCATTGAATGAAGCAGCGAGGGTCACCAGGGAGCCTCGCACTCGGCGTGCGGCCGCGACCACCGTCGCGCGTGCTCGTCAATGATCCTTCAAGCCTTTCAAACGTATCACCAGCTGTGGTCGTAATGACACTACCTTTACAATCTAAGCTCTTTATTCGCCAATGCAATGATAACGGAAATGTCTCCCAATAAATGTTCACGGACCCTTTCTGCTCATTACTTGCCATTCAATCGTCTCGGGCAAGTTTTCGCGAACGGTTTTACAATTGTTGATAATTTGCAGTGTTGGTGGTTTTGTAATTTTACTAGCAATTGTACAAATAGTACGACATAGAACTGGACTGGTCTCTGTTAGAGACTAGAAGGAAAAACGTCGCCTGATAGTAATCCATTTCAAACTCGTCTCTGACAGACGAGCTTCACCAGTTCCAAAGTCAAACTGTTCGGGAAATTACTTACACAGCTTAAAAAAGAACGATTTAATTCGAACGTCGCGTCTTTGTTAGAATACCCACCATCTAGGTAATCAAGTAGTACAGTTTTCCCGGCTTTTGCCAACTAGCAGTCTACCCGACTATACGGTTTTAAAATTACCGGCTAGTCGGCAATGCAGATAACTCGGAAAAATTGGATTAGTCGTCATCACTCGGCACGGTTATACTTGAACACCAAAATTATGGCAATTTTCCATTTGCATCTATGTATTTACATATTTGACATCTATCTTTGTATTATACTATACCTGTGTATCATGAAATTCATGAATGAATAAATGAATTGAATTGAATTGAAAATACATTTCTGTAGAGAATGCATCGTTATTAGATTTAGGTATTAGTAACATAGTTACCCTTTGCCCCTGATTACGTAACCATCATGTTACTAACAAATATCGACTGAAACAATTGTATTATTGAACCAAACCTTCTGCAAATAGATTTGGCAATATTTTTACGGCCGACCGCGGGGAGAACTTAAGGTTTGCTAGTCTCTCTCAGATACCTTAGTCGCCTTTTACGACACCCACGGGAAGAAATGAGGTAGCCCTATTCTATGCTGGAGCTACACGGCTAATAATAATTACCTACATAATCTTACTTATAAAATTCTTCTATATGTAAGTACACCTACCTATTTGTAAACCAGTTTGAACTGGGTGTGTTGCAATGGGAGGGCCGTAGACTGCCACGCCTCGGTCCCGCCTACCTATCGGACTATGTGCAACTTATACATAATGTATATTAATATTACATACCTCTATATCAAGTTTGGAAAGTTAACTGCAATATTTTATATGGCCAGGCAATTTATGAACGGTTATAAAGAGCTGTATGGTATCGTAAAAGTTCATATGTTTAGTACTAGGAATATACGAGAAATACAACGTCCCAATTCCGTGGGAATATAGGGATTAAATTCGCATTCGCAACCTAATTAGCTGACCCGGCGGACTTCGTATCGGCATCGGTCATATTGAAAAAAACCTTGGCACCGGCAGTTGACCACAACTTGACATTTTCTAAGTTTTTTATCTATACTAATATTATAAAGAGGTAATCTTAAATATTTATTTATCCTTTACTTTTTCCCTAATTTTAAATATAGCTGCGCCCCGCAGTTCACTAGCGTAAATCTCGATCGGGAGTATCGGGATATAAACTATCCTATGAGTTAATAATACAGATATCTGCAAACCTACCAAGTTTTATCGCAATCGGTCTAATAGTTTTTGCATGAATGAGCTCTCTCATTTTACTTAAACTTTCACCTAGTATATAATATTAGGATTATACATAATAAAGATTGTACTTCATAAAAAAAACCCGCCCGGGCACGTTTTCTATATCTAAAATGTCTCAACAATGCTTCAGCATTGTCAGATTGGACCTACGCTAACTCTATGATACTTACCTTCTTTCCAAAAGCCATTTACGTAAATTATTTCGTCCAATTGGTTTATATTATTATCTGCCTACGTCGGAAGACAGTAACAGTTTCGTGTCTGAAAAAATAAAAATAGGAAGGTATAACAAACTGAAATTGGCATTAAAAATAATTGTGTAGGTATTTAGTAACTATACCTATTGTTTTAGTAAAATATATACACGTACATAAAACGCAAATTATATTTGATTTCCAATCTCTAGTATGTAAAGCCGTGTTCGCAACGCAAAAGAGGAATGAGAAATGAAACAGCAGAACGCGATCGTTTTCGTTTGTCTTCGACTCTTTGGTGCTAGAAAAAGGATCGTTTGAAAAGCATATTTTCATTCCTCTTTTGCGGCTGGACAATCACTAAAACTATACAAGTACGCTGGAATGGGTCAGTGTGTTTCGCACCCGATGTTTATTGCACCCGTAGCTAATGCCCCCGATTTTCAATTAAGTTATAACAGCTAATTTCGTCATAACAAAAGTTATTTGTACCAGGTACAGTCGACGAAAAAGTGTTTCTAAACAAAATAAGCAATTAAATTTTACTATGAAATTTCAAGTTTATGATTATTTTGAGTGATACCTTAGAGTTATAATGAACTGAATATTAATGTAGATGTTTTTTACGAACAAAATATTAGACATTAATATTAAAATACCTTATTATTACCAAATATTTACCATTCACGGAGATGTAGGGTGTGATGCACAAGAAACTAATGTTGTGCCTATATTTTAACGTGCTACTAGTTAACAAAGAAAAGAGCACGTATGAAATGATATTCAGAAAAATTAAAGAAGCTGTGCCGGACTTTAATCCCATGAAATTCAGTGTGGATTTTGAATTGCCTACCATGCTGGCAATAGAAGAGGAATACCTCTACCTACTACCTATTTAGGAATACCTATTTTAACCGCCGGAAATATCCGGCGGTTAAAATACAGGGGTGTAATGTTCACTTCCAAAGTATTTCTATATTTTAATGTTTAATCATTTTGTTATCAATGTTCTAAATATTAAGGTTTGTACTTAATATTTAGAACATAGAACACATGTAATGTAATTTTTTTTTTTAATTTACTATTACAAATAAAAAATGGTAAGTAATAAAAAAAGTAGTTAGACTTAAAAATGACGGTTTTGCATGTTAATCGTTTTTGCTGTATTTTAATGTTTAATTATTTTAATGTCAATGTTCTTAAAATTTAAGTTGATTCCTTTATATTCATTAGGTATTCAAAATTACCTTCATTATATTTTAAGTAGGTACTATAAATCATCTCATTTTTTGAAATGTGATTTTTGTATTGTACCTAACGACTAATGTTTTTAGCAAATTGTTGTTTCACCGACATTATTAATAAAGATTTATATTAAAAAACAAAGTCTGCATCATTTCTTGTAAACACCTATAAACATTTTTATAATATGTTTCACTTTGCTATCTGACTGTACTTTGGATAAAAATATTCAACCAATACATTTTATCGCAATAAAACAAAATCGGGGGCATTAGCTACGGGTGCAATAAACATCGGGTGCGAAACACACTGACCCTAATTATCTCGTGTCTTATTATCCACAAGGTATCCAGTTTCATAACAATCGGTTCAGTAGTTACGTACAAAGTAACGAACATCTATAAAATACATTACCTTCGTACTAAATTGACACAAATTATCATTTATTCTAATATATCTAAAGAAATCGCAATTTACAATGAATAGACAAATTCCTGACAGATAAGCTTGATACAGTACGTTTTTTTTTAATTTCAGACTATAATCTGACGTTTTGGTTCTTTGTATTTGACATTTTTTCTTCAGGAAAATATGTCAAATCGTAGTCTACAATTAAAAAACTAAGTTTTAGATATATTTTTGCTGGTGTTAAGAGGATAGTCTCCATTCTCTTTCTCCATACAAACGTAGTTTAAATTTTCCTCCCCGGGTAAAGACATTAGAGCAAATATGTTTATGCCATAAAACCTATATCTGTCATGACAATGCATCTACCTTTTTATTTTTTTTATTATCTAATTAAAATAATAATAAAAAAATAATAAAATGTCATGACATTAGTCATTAGACTGTCATTAGTCATGATAGATATAAGTTTTATGGCATAAACATATTTGCTATAATGTCTTTATCCAGGGAGGAAAATTTAATCTAACGTTTGTATAGAGAAAGAGAATGGAGACTATCCTCTTAAATAAGTTTAAGACTCACAGGAGCAATCAAAATCATTCCCTAACTTCTCACTTTTGGAACATGAAACTTGAATACAAAATGTGGTGGTAACTAACAGGGAGTTCTAGTTTTTATACTTAATTAATTGCTTTTTCACGGTGACTTGACATAACAGTTGTTAGATAGGATTAATGAAATTATTGTAATTTCCAACACTTTTATCTTATCCTATGATTGAAGGCATAACAAAGTGTAATGCAATGTTTATAAAGTCTATTTTTAAATGTTAGGTAAATTAGTTTAGCATTCAAAATCCCAGTGTTGATGACCATTTATGACTCATTTTCTTTTTGCGCAATAAACCTGCTTCTTTATCTTAATATTGCTGAAAACCCAGTCGTTTTCCTCATCGGTCTTTATCCACAGTAACTAAAATCCCCAGGACGGTTCTTAGATGAAAACAAAAATAGTAGATACGGTATATTCTAACATTGCGTATTCGAAAAATGAGCTAGAAACACCTACATGCATTTTTATAAAATTACTAGCTGACCCGGCAAACGTTGTTTTGCTTTATAAATTATAGATAGTAGCCGATTCTCAGACCTACTGAATACGCATATAAAATTTGGTAAAAATCGGTAAAGCCGTTTCGGAGGAGTACGGTAACTAACATTGTGACATGGAAATTTTATATATTAGAGATTGTATTTAACATTTGCCTTTATGATTTAGGCATTTGTAAATAAGCAAAAAGGCATTCTTATGGATTTCAAAAAGATTATCGCAGTGTGACAGCACGTGCTCACGCGACAACGGGTCGACATACGACTGAAGCTAGTACGTCAGCTAGACGCAGTTTTATCGCCTCATTTTCCAAGACTAGGTAACGTAACCTCTGGTTTTTGTTTTTATCTAAGTATTGGTTGCGGTTTTTAGCTAAATTCTTTAGGTAGGTTTATATGTAAGTAGGTACCTATTTACTATATAGCCTACCCTTTATACCGTGTTCTCTGTGGTGTGTATGAATCCACTAAGGGTTTTTGGAAAATCCCGCGGGATCAGGACTTACGCGGGTTCCGCGGGACCCTGCTAGTCTTCTATAATTTTCATTTTTAAAGATAAATTATATAAAACGATCAGTGTGAAAATATTTAAGTAAGTACATCTCATGCAAGAATGTGAGCACGATTATTTTTTACAGATAATTTATCTATAATCATTTCATAATCAAGTTTTTTTCTCTAACACTGCCTAATTTAAAATTATGTAAACCGTAAATGTAAACAAAGGTAAAATGACTTTTACAGCTGACTTAAAATCTTTTTGTACACTGACAAACTCTTACGCCGAGTTTCTTCTCTTTTAATAAGAGTCGAGTTTTGGCGGGAACGCGGAGACAACATGTCGTGCTCCAATTTTATTGTAAACCGTATGTTGTACCTATGTTGTAAACCGGGTTAAATTGTGTAATTTTGTTGGGATCTTATTCAATTTAGTGTAGTGCACAAGTGTAGTGAAAATAAAATTGAGTGTTAGACATGGAAATTCATCGTTGTCTCCAAAGCTCCTTCAAGGTTATGTAAAGTTGCCACCGCTTTACCTTAGCTCCTGACTTGAAACTTTAAGCCCGATCGGGCCAATACTTGATAGGTACTGGCAAGATGTACGACGCCAAAGCTAAAAGAAGAAGAAGAAGGATTCGATAAAAAAACCCGACACACAGATGTGCGAAGTAACAACACTTCGTGGATCGACGCCATGATGAAAAAAAAAACGAGCAGCTAAAAGTGAAGTCACAATATTTTCAGTTTTGCCACAGAATACATAAATAGTACAAGTAGAGTGCGTTTCATCTTTAAATTCCCATGCCGTTATGTTGGTAGCAAAACAAAAAAGTCTTGCCTTAATATCTTAATTGTGCTATACCCTAAACCTTGAATTCAGGAAGATTCGTTCATTCATTCTTCATATACAAATCTCTCTAAATTTAAGGTAGCACATTCAATTTGATGTATTTTGCACTTTTTTTGTTTTAATAATAATAATAATAATAAGCCCGCAGGGCACCTTGAGGCGAGGTGTCGGGGAGTAGCGACCCCGCGGCTACCCGAGTGCTCCAGGGGGAAACCACCGTTCCTCACCTCCGGCTTGCCTTAGTTGGCTGGTCGGAGTGAACACTGACGAGGAAGCGGTCCCCCGCCTCTGGCTTGCCTTCACCGGCCGGTCGGAGTGGAGTCGCGAGAGCAGAAATGCTCGGAGGATGGACACCTCACGTCAGTGATGAGTTGGCCCGCTCCACAGGATTACCTAGGATGGTTTAAAATCCGGTGAGGTTGCTCCATCCTTCAGCCACTCACGCCCCTGTTGCCCCCTGGCTATAATTTGCTCGGCTTAATTAGGGTGGCCCAGTTTGTGAGTTGGCGAGTCTCCGCCTGCCATTTTACATGTTTATTGAACATTGTTACGGCAGGCGCCATAGTCCCCATAGTTCGCACTAGCGTTTTGGGGACACGATCTGTCTATAACTGATCCCGCACGGTTGCCCTCCGGGGTGGCCGGACGGAACAGCGGACCCATCTCTTCATACCCTAGCTGGTTATAGCTTGGGACGCTATAACATATATGCGTAGAAGTCTTGGAACGGGTTGCAGTCCCCATAGTTCCCCCCAGTATCCAATCCACTACCAACCCATTTCCATAGCCCAAGTAGTTTTTCACCCGTAGTTTACACAATAGTTCTATCCAAACCGGGGGTTGGTGTCCATCACAAAATTTAAATTAAAATGTTACTAAAACAGGCCTCTACGTGTTGGCTTCGGCCCCACGCACGCCTTCCAAAGGTCCGGGTGCTCCATAGCCCCGAGTATCCGTAATGGTAACAACAAATAATAATAATAATAAAACGCACTCTAGTTTTGCTTGAAGATATAATTTGAGCTGTGTACTAACGGTTAAAGAAACTCGCAGTTATAAAGAGTAGGTAACCATAATAATGTACTGTAAGTAATATTTTATTATTTTTAAACTAATTTTTTATTATTTTTAAACTAATTTAGTCCAAAAACCCTTGACCACATTACCGTATCCCATTTTCGCTTTTCCAGAATAGCCAGTTTTCGAAATTGTACATTTTCTAAGTTTTTCAAATGAAGTATAAATAAATAGTTGTTGTAGGACGTTGCATACCTACAGCACCATATGACCCTAAACTAAGCAACTACTAGACAACGGATATACCTACTACATATTATGGGTAAATAAACTAAATTTGATTCTACAGTGTCATTTTTTACATATTTTTCTAATAGTATTCAAATGACTTTTTGACCAAGTTTAATGAATTATTGACATAAAAATATGGATTATATGTAAAAGGCACACTTGTTAGATGTTTTTATTCTGAGATATTTTATTTTTAAATTTCTGACAATGATGGAAATGACAATAGTAGTATGGTAATGATATTCTTATTTCTGGAAATGACATGACGTGACTGGTAATGATTTGATGTAACAAAAATATATGTATGTTAAAGATCAAGTATACAAGTTGATTCTTATGTTTTGTAAAAGATTAATAGATCAGAACTCAGGATTTGTAAATAAAATATCACTTAAAATCAACACAACTTTTATTTCTTTAATAATACTTCAGTAATTCTTTGGTACAATCAGATATTAAACTAAACATAATCAAGTTTTGTCGTTTTCTCTAAACAATATTTAGACTTCTAAAGCTTTCATGATTAACAAATATGCTTTCAACAATCAATCTAGACCTATATCAAAACCCAACACTTAATTAAAAGGAACTTTTTGTTTCACAACAAACAATATTTTGTCGATTTCTATAAAAAATAATTAACTTCTAAAATCTTTCATGATAAGCCAATCTGCTTTCAACAATCATTATAGAGCAAATACCTAAATTAAAACTCAACACTTAATTAAAAGGAACTTTTTGTTTCACAAAATACAATATTTTGTCGATTTTTATAAAAAATAATTCACTTCTAAAATCTTTCATGATTAACAAATATGCTTTCAACAATCAATCTAGAGCAAATACCTAAATTAAAACTCAACACTTAATTAAAAGGAACTTTTTGTTTCACAAAATAACAATATTTTGTCGATTTTTATAAAAAATAATTCACTTCTAAAATCTTTCATGATTAACAAATATGCTTTCAACAATCAATCTAGAGCAAATACCTAAATTAAAACTCAACACTTAATTAAAAGGAACTTTTTGTTTCACAAAATAACAATATTTTGTCGATTTTTATAAAAAATAATTCACTTCTAAAATCTTTCATGATTAACATTTGTTTATCATGAAATATTGATTTGATCTAGATTGATTGTTGAAAGCATATTTATGCTTTCAACAATCAATCTAGAGCAAATACCTAAATTAAAACTAGACACTTAATTCAAAGGAACTTTTTGTTTCACAAAATAACAGTATTTTGTCGATTTCTCTGAATATTAATAACTTCTAAAGGCTTTTATGATTAAAAAATATGGCTTCAACAATCAAACCTTGCTAGAGCATGTAAGTATATCAAAATTCTTAATTTAAAGAAACTTTTTTGTTTGACAAAATAATAATATTTTTTGGTGTACTAGAAACTATATTGGCAGTATTGGGGGATGTATTTGTTATATTAGTAAGAATACGGCGAGATTTGTACGTCCTAACAAGAGGTGCTACATATTCGGAGGTATTTGGTTCTCCAGAACTTGGCCCAGGGCATTCTTCTTCAGTTGTACAAAAGTAGAGGTTTTTCGAAAATCCTAAATGTTTATCATGAACACACATATAAGCACAATCAAAGCAGCTGGCTTTTCTATAGACAAGATTAAATAAACCTTGTTTCCATAATACTTGGTGAACGTTTAATGTGCCCTGGAAAGGTTTCAAGTTTTTGGGAAGTAGAGCATCTTTGACTAAAACCTCATCTTCCGTGACCGTCATTAATGTAATATTTTCAGTGTTCTGTTTTACAATGTCTATGAATTGATCAAATGTGCTGACGTCTTGGCCAAAAGTCACAAGATTATCCGCAGTCCGCTTTAGCACTCCTCCAATCCCATCTGGGGCCCCTTTCCCATGTCCAGCTTCACTGTAATTCCAGGTTATTTCTTTTAATTGTGGAAAATCCTTACAAAGAACTGAAATTATGTAGAAGATATATTTATTGCGATACTGGGAACTTGGAGAATCAGATTGGAAATGGATGGTACTTATAAAAGGATTTATTTCTATAGCCAGCTTAATCATGGGTATTAGGTGCGCCCAAATGGCTGCAGCGTCGTGTCTCAAGCACTGGCTAACTGTACATGCACAGGTAGTACCAATGCAACTACGATGGAAGTCGTAGGTATATATTACACCGGTGTGCAAACATATCTCTTTACGGCTTGGTCCAAAATGAAGACTCTGCACTTCTTTTCCGTACTTAAGTCCAAAGTTTTCGGAGAAGTCTATACCTATGTATGAATACCTCTGTCACAATTAAATTATCTTTCTTGTGTTTCGCGGTGTTGTATTGTGCGTTTATAATAAATGCGTGTTTGAAGAAATTTGGTAGCTGGTAATCTAATTTTTCCATAACTTGTAGTGGAGTCATTTCATTTGCCTTTTTCGTCGTAATATATTGAGTTTTCATACCCTTCTTAGTCTTCACAGTTTCTTTGCAACGAACCCACTGGTGGAGTGTAAGGCTTTGATCATTGGTGAATTCTTTATAGGATAAAACTTTATTCTTGCATGAAGAGCAGTCTCTTTTCAAACAATCATCGTTGTATTGAGAACAACACAGGGACTCTAAAAGCTGTGCAGAATTACTCTCCTTTATTATATTTGCTTTATGCAGACATAGAACTGCCAAATCTATATTGCTATGAGTTATGCAGGCACAAGTATCCCTGAGTGCTTTGCTAGGAAAGATTACCCAAAATGGTCGATGTCTGCAGAAGAAAGCATAACTTATAGGAATTCCATGCTCTGATATAAATTTGTTGTGTAATTGTTTTATGGGTAAAATTAATTGTCTTTTTTGTTTTTGAATCTTATTTCGAGTGATGTACTGCTTTTTGCCGGGAATAACTATGCTGTTGGAATCGTCTTCAAAGAATTTCTTAATAACTATTGGTAATCTTTGAATTGTTCGTGTTTCTTGAGCTGTTCGCGTGTCTTTCACTTTATTACCCCGTTTCTCTATCTTTTTTGAAACCAATTTTGTTTTATTCACTGCCATCTTTCTTAACTTCTTTTTCAGACTTTCATTTTGTTTTCTTAAATCTTGTATAATATTAATTAACGCTTTACGTTTTTTTTGTTCTATGTATCTTATGCGTCTTATTTTCATAGCTGACGAGTTTAGAGGATCTTTTATAGCTGTAGTTGATTGTGTTGTCTCTTTAACTGATATATCTTCTTGGTTCTGATGTTCGACGAGTACTACTTCTGGTAACTTAGTTTCATTTATTTTACCTTTTTTATTTTCCCTGTATCTCTTTGATGCTTCACGCCACTTTTTCCTTTGTTGCCTTTGATCCCTTGGCGATTGTTCATCAATAGGAATAACTTGTCCCTTTTCTTTCTTCTTTCTATATCGTTGTCTTTCCTTTTCTTTCTCTCTTTCGTACATTTCTGGATCGTTTTTTAGTTCTGCGTACCTTTTACGCTTGTAGGCTGCTAGATTGGCGGTCAATGTCCTTTTGTTCATGATTACCAGACCTAGAACAATATTTTCTGTGTACTTATTATTAGACAAATATATTTTATACTTAGCCCCCCATAAAACAAGCCTAGTTGTTTAGCTTGTGGCTAGAAGGCAATGTGTGATTTGTCTGCAATATTTTAACTAATATTATAAAGAGGTAACGTTAGTAACATGTAGGTACTTTGGGGGTAATCTCAAAAAGAACTGCACTGGACCGATTTGCATGGGATTTTGTATACTTAGAGATAATTTGATGGTAGCTGAGTGTCATTGGGTGCTCATCTTACGAGTATAACTACGAGGCGTAACTTGTGATGCATAATAGTACAAATCCGAGACTGGAGACGAGAGCTGGAATCCGTCTTGGACCAGTACTATTTCATTTATCTCAGTAATGAGTAAATAGCCCCTGGCTTCACTAACTATAAATCTTAAAGATACAAAATTACACGAAGTTATCATTACCGGTAATCACTAATCATTTCCGTCTTTAACATTTTACTAGAGATGATGTTACTGGAAATGACATTATCTTGTTCAAGTCGAAACATGCTCTAAAATACAGTTTCCTACGTAAAAATAATAACCTCAAATGACACACGCGAGCAGTTATAATATATGTAAAAAGTAATAGATAAATGGATTCAATACTTACAGTTTAATCCGTCCTTTTGGAAATGATGTGCATGCGTGACAATCGTATTCCGTAACTTTAAACAATAAATTTAGGTAGCCAATTACACTGCAATCACGCATCCACTTGCTATGCGGCCTGTTGGGGAACTGAGGAAGATGCGGGCGCGGTCCGAAATGCGCTTTGTGCCACAGAGTAAGAAAAAAATGCTGTTTGACGCACTTTTACGGAAATGATGTAAATATCGTAACATTTCGTGTATCATATATTTTGAACTTAATTTGATAGTTAACTTTCAAAAGCTTTAGCAGTAATTAATCTTTGTTTTATAGTTATTTTGAAGTAATTTTGAAAAACGCAGTCGTGTAACTCTTTTAGGTATAATTTTGGTATTTAAAGTAAGATAGTAAGACTTTTCGTCGGGTTGGAAATGACGTTAGGTGCTTCTTTTGTTAATTTTCAAAAAATACGTAATGTTCACGGACGTAAAAATATTGACGTCTTTAAATATAATATAAAAGCAAACATTTGCATTTAATTTAAATTACTTAGACCCATCGATAACGGCGTATTTGGTGAAGAACTTTTTTTTTGTCTGATTAGTTTATTTACCCTTATACTAAGCAAAGTCAGAAAGAAGGGCCCAAGAGATAACAGATGACGCCAATCGATCTTATGGCTAATTCAGCTGCAATACCGAGAGTCTTTGTATACCTGATAAGTTATTAACTGTTTTCCATATTAAAATAAAAGGTAAGTATATGTGTTTTATATAGTAAGACTGTTTCGTATGCAATGAGTTGGGAACCGTTGGCGCCCCGCTGGTGCCCGCTGCGCGTGGGCATTTGTCGGGACCATTTTTATAATCACCTAAAAACTAAAATAATTTACAATATCCACGACATACATATAAAGTGTTCATCTAATATTCAATGTTTATTTTGTTTGTTTAGCTGTTTCACAGATTTACAAGGCAAGTGTTAAAGTGCATTTGTAATTTTATTCTGTGTCATTGATTTAACTGTGCGTTGATATTCAGTCTGGATAAACGATATTTAAATATAAGGTAAAGTAATATAATAATAGGTAATATAGTAAGGTGAAGTTAAATACCCTACGTAGTCTTGTGGTGCGGTATGGTGGAACATAGGCTGTAGGTACCTGTCGTGTAGCCTTGGAATAGAATAGGGTTACCCCATCTTTTCCCGTGGGTATCGTAAAAGGCGACTAAGGGATTTGAGAGAGACTAGCAAACCTTAAGTTTTCCCCGCGCGGTGGCGGATAAACTGCTTGGTCCCTAGGAGGGTTTGTGTCAGGCAGGCGGCTGGACGTAAAGATATTGTCAAATCTATTTGCAGAAGGTATGGTCAATAATGATTCACCTACTGCACCGACCCCAAATAAAAAAACTATTTGGGTTTAGCCCTTTCAGAACGTTCTGTCCGTTTCCCAAAACACCCGTGCCCAAAACATCCGTTCCAAAATAACAGTTTCTTAGAATGAACGTAGGCCAAAATAACCGTTTCCCATCACATCAGTATGTCAAAACACCCGGTTCTCATTGCATCCGTATGCCAAAAGAACAGTCTCTCATGACACCCGTATTCCCAAAAGACTCGGTTCTCATTGCATCCGTATGCCAAAATAACAGTCTCTCATGACACCCGTATTTCCAAAAGACTCGGTTCTCATCACATCAATACTGACGTGTGTGTGTCAATACTGATGGGTTTCTATCATACGTCAAAACACCCTAGAAACCCATATAAATGTTCTGCTATATTTAACACAGAATATTAAGACAGAAGGATAATTTTCTAATGAAAATTAAAAACCATAAGTATTGTAACCAAGAAATTTACTTTGCAGTATAGTATGCAGTGCAGTGCTTAAAACATCAGTGTAAAAAAAAAACTTATAGTTCTCGATGATAACTTCAGGTATAACTTAATCATATTCATATTACATTAGTTTCTTAATATAATTTTTTTTTCAATACCTAATAGTTGGCATCATCAGAGTGACTTTAGAGTAAATTATAAAATTTATCGGGAAACGGATAACTTATTTAAGAAAAAGTGGTGTTGGGTACGGATGTTTTGGGAAGCGGATATCATGACAAACGTATCTTTTGGGAGAAGCACATTTTGGGAAATGGATTATTTAGGAAAAGGTGGTGATGAGAACGGTCATTTCGGGATTAGATATTTTTGAGAAACGGATATCAAGAAAAACGTATCTTTTGGGTGAAACACATTTTGGGAAACACTTATAACGGGAAACGGATTAATTGGGCAAATATGGTGACGGGAACGGATGTTTTGGGAACGGGTGTTTTGGGAAACGGACAGAACGTTCCGAAAGGGGTTTAGCGAACCCCGGGTTCCCGAGAGAACCTAGTATAGGCTCGACCGGAGCATGAGAAATTTGAATTCCGCGACTTCAAACTTCGCCGAACTTCTCGCAAACATCCGTCTGCTACTAATCAGGTCAAATTAGACCAAATAATAAGAGTAAAGTTACCTAAATTCCCACCAAGCTGAAAATCGGTGAGATTGTTTAAAATATCATTAAAAATAAAATTTGAAAGTTCCCCATCTTTCCCCTGTAAGATAAAAAAATATTAAAGGTCAAAGAGTATTTCGCGATTTTCAGCAAAACGGTAAGTTTTATCATAAAAATACCTCAGACAAAAGTTGTAGATCATAAAATTATCTACAAAAAAATTATTAATACTTATTTTTCTACGAGCCACCGTTTTTGAGATATAACCAAAGAGTAGTATAATAGTGATATAACGATTGACAACGCCAACACGTAGAGGCCCTTTTCAATAACAATTTTACTCGCAAACAATGAAGTGGACACCAAGCCGGCGATTATCCCTTTTTGGACTATAAAATGCAGCCAAGGACAACCGCCGGATCGGATAGAACTACGAGGCATGCCTTTTAAGTTCTGTCGTTTGAAGAAAGAAAAAAACTATATAACCTTATAGTTCCTTTTATTGTTTTTCAAAGTATTCACCACGAAGTTTAATACACTTTTCCATTCGCTCGAACCAGTTATTATAACATTTATTCCACTCCAAAGTGGGGGTGTTCAAAATGGCTGACTTGAAAGCGTCGACCGCTTCTTCACTGCACTGGAACCTTTGACCACGAAGAGTTTTCTTAATTTTAGGAAATGTAAAGAAATCGTTAGGGCTTAGGTCAGGACTGTATGGAGGATGGTCAAGAATTTCTACGTTTTCCTGCTTCAAATACTCAATCGTTTGACGAGCGGTGTGTAAGCTTGCGTTGTCATGGTGCAGGATGATGCGTCGCTTTGGGCTAGATTTCCGAAGTTCGGCGATGACTTGTGGTAAACAAACTGTGGTATACTACTCCGCATTAACTGTTCTACGATCTTCAAGTGCAATCGTCGCAACATGACCGGTTTTCGCCACGAACGTAGCCACCATCTTCTTTGAAGTGCTTCGAGAGCGAACAACTTTAGTCGGCTTTGGCTCGTTTTGGAAAACCCAGACTGTAGATTGTTGTTTGGAATCAGGATCGTAGGCATAGATCCAAGATTCGTCACCACTGATGATGTCGTAGACGTGATTTGACTCTCCTCGGTTGAACCTCTGAAGAGTTTTCTTACACCATCTGACGCCTGCCGCCTTATGATCGTCGGAAAGCAAATGCGGGATCCAACGGCAAACTAGTTTTCTCACACCAAGCGCCTCATGCAATATCTTTTGAATGGTTGTCCCTGAGATGCCTAATAACGCCTCTATCTCTGGATATGTCACATGACGATCTTCGACGATTAGTTGTCTCACAGCAACGATGTTATCTTCAGTGAAGGCGGATTTTGGACGTCCTTCACGAGATTTGTCACTAAGTGTGGTATGTCCACGCTCAAATTCCAAATACCAGCGTTCGATGGTCCGCAGACATGGGATTCATCATGGAATACAGATGTTAACTCTTCGAAACACTGAAGTCGCGTGAGGCCTCTTCGAAAGTTATAGAAAATTATTGCACGAACATTTTCCTTAGTAAGATTCATTTTCGTACGTGACCTGACAGATTCAAACCAACGCTGTGACTAAACAATTGCATTAATCCTAATGCTTTCAATTGTTTTGATATTCGAAATTCTAACAAATTTGAATTTTGAAAAGTTCTAATTTTAAAATTGGCGGCAAATATACAAACGACAGAACTTAAAAGGCATGCCTAGTATTGAGAAATCAACGGATGAAAACAACATGGGCTATAGTGATGTGATGGTAGTGGATTGGCTACTGGGGGAACAATGGTGATTATGGCTCCTGCCGTAACAATGTCCAATATACTCAGTGTTAAGTTATGAATATCATATGAAAAAGCATTATCATAATAACATAACGAGCGTGGCGAGCACTCAGCTCGGCTAGTAATCGAGTAGGTAGAGTTAAACGTTATTGATTTAAATCATTTGCCTAGCTGTTTGATAAAATGCCTGAAACGCTAGGCTGTGATTGCTAGGTGAGATATTTCGATTCGGACTGTTTAATCGTTCGTAACGTCAGCGCGTCACCTTAATGATATCACCGACGAATGTTTACTGTAGCACCCCATGGCATAACCTTGGCCTTATTAGCTAGTAAGGTGAAATGCGTTCATTTCCTTTTTCAGCGTTTGTCAATCGATATTTTTCTATGCTTCCTACATTGTTGGTACCTACCTAATGCGAAAATTGTTTGTTTTTTTTCTTTCGAAACATAGAGGTCCCATAGAAGTCTGTAGATTCTTATGAAAATCTGCTACTTTTTATACAAATGAAACCGTGGTGAAAATGCTATATTTATTTGTTTTGAAAAATGCTTTTTGCTGGACTATTATGGTAATACAATTATCTAAGTTCCAAAAGTCTCTGTCTTTCTTACATGCCTTCAGTTATCAAACTTCGAGATTTCAAGCTTTCAATCATAAAAAAGCTCGAGTGACGCCTCTACTTTGTTCCAAGCGTGCAAATTTTGTGGAAATTAATTAGAAATCAACACCTTTAGGTTTCCCATTTATCTAAAAAGCTTAAAAGGATAGAGCTATGTATGTATAGTGTTGTGCTTGATAAGATTTTGTGCTTTCTATAAGCGTGATAAAAAGTTACTGAGCATTTGAAGTTAAGCGTATTGCATATTAGTTCTGTTACTCACGGATTCAGCAGACCCCTGAGACCTGTATCCACACACAACAAGTTTTTATTGATTATACTAGTGTATTAGGAAAATTGAGGCTGATTAGGTCGCGCCATGACCGCGCAACTGTTTCACGGTGTTTGTTCCCTTGGGTGTTTGTGATCGTTGCGTGCAGATGGCGTTACTGAAGCATGTCATGGTAGAGATATCTTGAACCTGAGTCCCTAAGCCCCACTAGCATCAGCCAGAGTTTAATTGTAGGGTTCCGTAGGTACCTTAAAAGGTAAAAAAGAACCCTTATTTGGTCAGTTTGTTAAATTTAGACACCATATTTACTAAAAAGCTTCTGAAATGGATGCAAATTTATAACGCAAACCATACGGTAAGTTCCTAGTTAAAGTTTTTAATCCAGCATGACGCAAGCACGTCAACAGTGAAAATAAACCGTGAAACCAGTAAACTGTTATTTTACTTTCTTCTAATTATTCTGAGCTTAATTCGCTCTATATTCACATATTATTTCCATAAATGTCGCACACACTAACATACACGTGAAGTTGTATTGGAATTTTAAAAGTGCTCCGTATGCGAAGCTTCCCATAAAGGTACATTAACACACCGACGTGATAGTAATCGCATGCTACACTAAAAACCCACACTGATTTCGTAAAACACACATAGGACCTATGTTCATCGAAAATGAGTAGAAATGAGTTCAACCATAAAACTCTACGTTTCGTAGCTATTGTTGAAAATAAACAACAAATCGTCAACATTATATCATTATTTGATAGAACGCAATGTATTGAATGCATTACTACACAATTACAAGGTTATTAACCGCTCCCATTTTTTGCAAAAATATATTTTAGTGATTGTCAAGCCCCTAATAAAGACATACAAAGGGCAAGAGTCTATTCACTGTTGACAGATCCAACGGCACATTTGGTGACTCCAGAATCAACATAGTGGGTCTTTAAAGAAGCCCTGCGGAGAAAATGGCGGGGTTCCAGGGACACCCGGGCTCTAGACAATAGCTCGCAGCGGCGAGTGACGAACAAACCTACATTTGGTTCACCAAAGCCATTCACTCTTTACAAATCAAACAAATTATATTTTTCATAAAAACGTTGACTACTAAATTCAAAACCTCACTCCGGCGAGAACGTACGGTAATTTATACAAAAACACAGTACAAAAATTATTTATGGTGACCGAAATGTGTTTTATTATAGTTTTTAATAAATTTTGTTTGTCGAAACATTTCCAAGTCATTAAATTAGTTTTATTGGTGATATTTTATAAGGGTAACACGTCTTACGTAGCTACGAGGGAAAATAAGGAAGGCTTTGAATATAAGTATACATATAACTATCGTAGTAAATGTGTATGTATGGTAAGAAAGTGCATACATATTTATACATCTGGATTATATTTTGGCGCAGAATGTGTCCTTGGCCATTAGTGGAGTAATGTGGCCATTTGGCACTATAGATAAATGTTATTTAAGTTTTTAATAAATTAAGTGTTTAGTATCCTTAAGTTTGTAATAGGTAACTTAATTGCGTTGCATGTAGATGTAATGGATATTTTACAATACCTACATCGATAATTCGAAATGATGATTTGCCCGACGATAAAAATTAAATTGACCTAACCTAACTTCCTAATCAAGCGTCAACGTACATAATATACTTACATAAGTCGATATGTATATTATGTGCATACGTCATAAATAAAACACACCGGGAGCTATTGTGCTTACCTATAAGTACTTGTAAAACTAAATAGTCATGATCAAAGTTCACGAACAATGGCCAAAATGATCACACTAGTAGTTCTCGTGCGCACGTGTCGAATGGGGTTTAGAGAACTCTTCAACTCTCTTCAAATGCCATATGGATTTACAGCTCTTGACTTCTGAAGAGGCGAATAAATTGCTCATTGAATTCTACTTGGTATGACTTCATTATCCTACCAATATTATAAAGCTGAAAGTTTGTGAGTATGTATGTGTGTGTGTTTGTTACTCAATCACGTAAAAACCGCTGAACCGATTGTGATAAAACTTGGAATATAGGTAGCTGGAGACCTAGAATAACACAAAGGCTACTTTTTATTCCGATATTCCCGCGGAATCGGGACTTACGGGGGTGAAACGCGGGGCGCAGCTAGTTAATGTTAGAGTATTAACGACTAGGTGTAACGCTCAGTGATAGGCAAGTCGCACCCGAGCTGTTTAATGTTTAGAATGATGCTTCACTCATCGCCTCCGCGATTTATCAGCACTGTGCGATGCGCCTCTAACCATATTTTTTAACTTCTTGGCCCACATCAAGTGATGTTATCGCTCGATTTCTACTGATTTTCATTCAATCGTATAAATAGCATAAACCTATAGGCAGCGTCTATCTAGATCTACCCTACCCAGAATCTTAAATCTTAAGTCTTTAGTTAAAATTCAAAGAGGGATAAGACGCACTAGCTCGTGAGAAGATTTAACCGTCTTCTATTGAACTCGCCCAATACGTTCAAAGTCAAAAATCAGGGGAAAATGAATAACATATTCTTTGATTTAACGCGTAACAATGAAAGAACGTGGATAATTATACGCTCGAACAATGCTCAACGCGAGTTGACTTCAATGCGCGCCGATAACAAAAATTCCATTGCACTCAGCCCATTAGCCCTCTTCGCCGATTCACATTTAAAATGTTTTTAAGTGTAGAGAGCGCGAGCGCAAGAAAATCGTAGCATCACAGGGGTCCGCGCACTTCCGTTTGGTTTCGTATTCCACCACTGGAGCGACATTGTTTTCCGCGTCAAGGGTGGTAGCATTGCGCTACGTGAAGCGATGACGCGCGCCTTTTGCACATGACTTTACTCTCAATTTAATACCGAGTAACTCATTTAAAGAATAATGAATGATTTTCAATTAATTTCAACATCATTCATGTAGTTTTTACTGGACGGACCTACTCAATGGGAATAAGTGTGTATCATTAAGGGAGTTACATACTTTTATGGCATCCGTCCATCTCCAATTAAACTAAGTTAAGCTTAGCTCGCCAGTGTAATCAAACAAGTGAGCATGGAAATATTTTACAAGGAGAAATGCATCATCAATAAATTCTCTAATGACAGGATTCAAACCTGTGTCGAGTCGATCTATTATTTCGATAAGGATACCTACTCAAGTTCTGTAAAAGTATAGACTTGCCATACGATTAAATTAATTAACAACTCCTGACACATGTGCGCGTGCGGTATTACGTCCTGTTTATGCGGTATCCCAATACTGCTTACCAATAATAAGCATGGTAGGGGTACGGGACCCATCCCGTACCCCTACCATGAGTTGATACGTAAATACGTGCACTGTAACATTAACAGTTTGACTTTGTGGACAGCGCCCCCGCTCCGGATGTTCCCCGCCGCATCGGTCGCGAATTGTAGACCACGAGACACGATATTTTGCGTTGCAGACTTGCCCAAACTGTTCACGTTACAGTGCACGTATTTACGTACCAACTCATGGTAGGGGTACTTGTTTCGCTGTTTTTACCGGCGGTTATACCGCATGCGTTTTTGCGATATCGATTTTCTATGAGGACCGCAACGCGTTTACACTCTGACTGCTGCGGTATTACCGCATTCGTTTTTGCGGCAGAAACCCACCTGGGTGGGAATAACCACAATGGGCATAAAATACGTTGCATCATAGGTAAACTGATACCGCCTTTCTGCTAATTAAAAACACTACGACTAAACGCAGCACGGTCAGACCGAACAAAAAAACATTTCAAAGAAATCTATCGTGTCATTATTAAAATCTTTCAATAAGGAACAATTTATTTTATCCGATCCGATCAGAGGTCGGTGTATTGTGAGGTCCCCTCATCAAGCGTATTGTGACCGAAACACCGTAAGAGTAATAACAGTGATTTGGTGTTTGGATGCCATTCTTCTAGAGCTAGGGTCACGACGTACTTACATACCTACCTACTATTGTTTAAACTCGATACCTGTGAGAAAAGATGTTGAGCTGTACAAGTGTTGTTATAATGGTGTTATGAATTTGTTATTGTGATTATTACGTGTTCGGTGGCAATTAAAGTCGCCGTTCACCGCGAACTAAACTAAGTTAATTAAATATTAATTCTTTACTAGGAAATGTTGTTTTTGAAAAACAGGTCCAAAAATTTTGGCTAAACAAGATTAGAATCCCGCGACCACTGGTAATCCGGCCGCTTCGCTACGAGTACCTTCTCTTTCAGCCAACTCAAAATTAAGAAAGTATTTTCTCGTTTGTTTGAAACTTAGTTTAGCTTAGCTGGCCAGTTTTTCAACAAATGAGGGTAGCTGGGATAATTTGCAGCACACTCGTGTGCGTCTGCGGTTATGTCAAAGGAATACGGGACGCTCGGCCAATGCGCCTCCGCAGCGACTTATCAGTTACGCGTTACCTTTTTATTAATTTTGGCGGTATGAAAAAATATTGTAAAGTACCCATTGAAAAGTGTCCCTAAATAACGTTATGCCAAGTTTCAACTTTTCTGTATGCATTTACGCAACCTTCATAATATGTAGAGTTTTCCCGAGTCTAATTAATCCAAGCTAAAAGTCTTTTAACTTGCACTGTTCGTATATTATGTATCTATGTACCTATTACCTATATGTATATAATATAATCTTACTCAGTACTATACCATTGGCTTCCTAATCCTAATGAATCAATAAAATTATTATCGATGTCAATTAAAAACTATTATCGAATCGACTGTGACTATTTCAAGACTACTACAACTCTCTAAAACTTAATACGAAATTAAGATTCACTAATAAAAGTTAACGAAAATGTTTATCTTCCTAACTGGTAGATAACATCTAAGATGTTATCTACCAGTTAAATTAACCATTGGATATTAGATGAACGTTCATGATCGTAAAAAATTAAGCGCCACTTTCTAATCTCTAGTAGGGTTTATAATATTTTATAGATAGTAGAAGAGTTTTATTAAATTACCAGCTTCACAAATTATGTAGGAATAATATTTGGCTCGGTGGCGGGGGCGGGCCCACCAGGGGGCAGCACTTTAATTAAACCCTAAATTATTGTTCACCTTCATTAATTCCTGTGCTCCTGGTCGGGCCTTACTAATGAGGTTGTACTTTTTGTGCTGGCTGCGTTTGTATTGGGACTTGGGACTAACAAACGATCGTCTGATTGCTCTCTATAAATAAACTGTAATGTCTGGAAAGCAAATTATGGTGAAGAATCTTTATAAACGTTCAGTTGCGTCGGGTTGCTGTTTTTAGGACTTAAGTTAGACTCGAATGGGAGACTGAGATGGCTACCATATCACTGATACGATGTTGCAAAAAATTCTGAAATATTTTAATTTAGAAACCTGACAATTTACAAAAGTATAAAAAACATTACTGTCATTTATATTTCATGCATGACTGATAAAAGTGATAATTATTGGAATAGAAATAAATATATCTAATAGGTAAGTAACTTACAAATGTTTTGGTTTCAGTAAGCCACAATTGAATCGGCTTGTTATCTTATCTAAGCAGATATGTAGGTACGTAGGTATATGTAAGTATGATAGGTAGATAAACAAAATTACTCAAAGAAAACAACAAAAAACAGGATAAATTTTAATAAGGTAATAATTTTCTTTCATCCCCTATACCCAACGTTATTTATTAGATTACATTATCCTCTTATTTTCTCAAGATCCTTAACAAAGAACTTATCTACCTATTTCCGAAATTAAGGTAATTTTTCATGAGTCGATGGGAAAACTGTAGGTCTCGCAGCACGTATCGTGGTTATATATCATTGAATTTTCCTCGGTTATTTATTTATTTATTAAAGGGTCTCGCAATAAATTGCGTTAAGTGGGGGCGGGCGGTGCCCCGCGGCGACCGGCGGGAGCTCCCATAACGCGGAGAAAAACGCGACGGAGCCGTAAGTGCCTTTCTATAACACCGTCGAGGCCATATTACTGAGATCGTAACCCGTCAACCAGACTCTTGTTCCTACCTAATTATGAAACACGGAAATCTTGATACAAGCATCTTCTGTAATAATTGAAATCACCAAACAACCAACTGACCATACATCGGGTCAGCGGCTCGATTCTCATAAATAATTACATACCAGTTCGATGACAGAGACAGTGCAGACCGATAACAGACGCAGTGCAGACGCAACCCAGACACAACACAATTCCAAAAAAAGACAATTCTCAAAATACACTCTCATTGTATTCGTATGGTTCAATGCAATTCAAAACATTTATTGCGAAGCAATTTATTTTGAGTTTTCTTTGTAATTGTGTTTGCGTTGCGTCTGCACTGCGTCTGTCATCGGTCTGCACTGTCCCCGTAATCGAACTAGTATGTAATTATTTACGAAATTCGAGCCGCAGATATTCATCCCAAATCATGTTCTTGTTAGGACCTTAATGTTTACTCGTCTCGTAAAAATCTCATAGTGTTATACCTACTATAGATATATTTTAAAAAGAGTTATAAATATTGTTTTTGTTAATATAGCTCGTGTACACCGTGCGAGCTAGCGAAAGAGTCAGCCTGCCGAGTAGCTGTATTGCAGTAACTCTCACCGTTTGAATAACCTGCACGCGCAAGTGTAAATACTATGTATTAACAAAACAAACTAGTGTGTAACAAACTAAGTAGCTGTCTACTTTCTAGGCCGCAGCTCACATGCTACCTGACATTCTAAAAACGAGCTATTACATATCCTTAGTAAAAAAAATGGCCTTTATTTTTGTATGATTAAATCATTCCGATGAATATTATCCTTAATTGAAATGAATCTCATCAATAATATTGTTAAACAAACGCGATCCTTGATCTGAATGAGGCCCAGAGGCGCTGATGGGCGTGCGCAGGCGTGGTTCAGGCTATTAACACTTTCACGCTTATCAAAAACATATTTTTCGTAATAAACTTTGAGAAACATGTAATCAACGACCATGGAACGTGTGTATAATTGTAATATTTTGTGGGATTTCGTGTTGAACTGGAAATATGGAAATAATAGGTGCTGGAAATGTAGGTACTTTTAAGTTCTTTTAAATATGTGTGCCGTACCTGAGTGTACAAAGTTATTGCCGTATTAGATTAAAAGCCCTCTAAATATAATTTACCAATGAGCTGTGACCCTACGAATAATGGGAGTTTTGGCATATGGCCTTATTTTAGGACTCGACAGGATTGACTTTGCGAAGTCAATGCTGCGAAGTCTTCACCATCTAGAAAAGTCCGACTTTCTGATGTTAGATATAAATGTAAACGAAAAACATACTGTTTCCGTACCTACTCAGTAATGAATATGGATTTCTCTTATAAAAGCTTATAGTAGTTCATAATTTCGAAATGCCTGTAACTGTAGGTAAGCATAAAATCGTAAATTTAACGACTTGGCGGGGGCACTGCCGTGCCCCCAGTTTCTTATAAAATACACAGTTATAACATAACCAACTTATTATTATTTAACAGATATTTGACATGACATTAACCATATTCACACAACATACAAGTAGGTACGTTGATAAAATTAATGACTGGTATGTTATACGTCTACCTACTTTTACGATAATATCAAGAATTGTACATTTGTAAAAGTCCCTGGAAATATAACTGAATGGGATTGATTAGTGCAATCTAGATAAGACGACCCCTGCAAACAATTGCAATTCATCGTCAAGATTTGCCATTTTATCTGATTATCTTGTATTCATAGAATAAATACAAATAAAAGCAATTTTGGTCAATTATTCGGGATTTTCTGTTTGGATTAATCAAAGGTTATTGACGTGATTGCGTATTGAAATTGATTTGTAGATCTTCATCTTAATTTCAATTTGGACCGACTTTTTAAGCTTTTTATTAATGTCTATAAAAATAAATAAGCATACGCCATGGATACTTTAATTTAGTTTCTTTCTACGTGGGAAAAGAACGAATAAAATAATCGATTTCAAATATGTTACTTTATATATGCCCATTTGAATACATTGAAAGATATTAACGAAATTGAAAAACACTAAAAAATGGCGTGATACTAACATTAGCATTAACTAAAATATGGTTAAACTTAACCGATATAATTTAATATGTCACCATAGCAGGTTGAATAATATTATTATCGGATACGATTTTCTATGCATAAATACAATAAATCGATACAATGAATGGGGCGTGATGATTATGTAAATAACACCTGTGGCAGTGTTGCTGTCCCACCTACCTTGGTGTATTTATCCGGATTTACGTTCACGGATAAGTGACTGAGAGAATATTTTGTAACGCGACCAATTAGTCGTGGATTGCGTTCTCGAAACGCGATCGTTCTGTTTTTTGTAAGTAAGTAGGTACTATTTGGTCTATTTTGTGAGTAGAGGCAATTTGTCGCGTTCGGTTCGTGGTCTGTCGGCGACTTTGATCAGTTTTTGTGGGCGTCTCTGGTCGGGTGCGATTGGCCGCGCTGCGCTGAGGTACTTGCTAGTTGAATTACTCGCTTTTGTACTCTTTGAAGATACTCAGAGCCGCCTGCGAGTAGGGTTACCAGATGAAAAGATGAAAAGTCTTGAGAAAAGTCCTGATTTCATTTCCATACTTTTTTATATAATTTAACAGTCATATTGTCCTACAAATTGCGTGGTACGTTATCCCGGTCAAACGCTCAAAATTAGTAGTAGGTATAGATCCTACCTCTGTTATCTACCACAATCGAGAGTTTCGTATAGGAAATTGTTCAAGAATCAAGAATATTTATTGTTTAAGTGATGTACATAGGGGTCTTAAATTAAAATATTTTGGATACAATCACTTACCCACAACAGGCATACAATGTTAGACGTCTCATCAAAATGAAGCTACTCACGGAAAATTAGCTTGATAGTAATCAATTGCAAAAATGTACCAGGGATCCTGGACTATTATTAATTATTTTTAGTTTGCTTAACTTTTTAATAAAAAAAAATTTAATTAGGTTGGTATTTTGTTGAAATTTCTAAAAATCCTGAGATTTTAAGAGATTTGCGAAATCCGCCCGCAATCCTGAGAAATGTCCAAAAATCCTGAGATCTCAGGACAAATCCGGAGATCTGGTAACCCTACCTGCGAGTAGATCAGTCGATACATAGTCCCGTAACCAATAATGAGTCTATCGACACCTTCTAATGGTAAATGCTTTCTAATGGTGCTGTAATTTTGGTTTTATTGAGGTCATTTGGACGATTTAAATCAAATCATTGTATACGGAATTGGTAAATGTGTTACTACCTAGCTCTAAAGCGAACCAAAACAAATACACGAGTGTATTTCAAAGAAGTTTCTAAGGCCAATGGTTAAGGCTGCGCATACCTACTTTAAAAAATCAGACAGTAACTAGACAGTATTTATCTTTCAGATTAGTAAGTTTAAGTAGGTACCTATACCTAAGCGATATCTTGTCATCTGAGCGACGTTTCCGGTTGCATCCCTTTCGGGAGCCCGGGGTCCGCTAAAACCCCATATTATTTGAGTTTGGTACAGTAGGTAAGTCATCAATAGTCGTCAATTCATCATTGACCATACCTACTGCAAATAGATTTGGCAATATTTTTACGGCCGGCTGCCTGCCTGACACCTCCTAGGGATGAAGTAGTTTATCCGCCACCGCGCAGGGAGAACATAAGTTTTAGTCTCCCTCAGATCCATTAGTCGCCTTTTAAGATACCCACGAGAAGAGAAGGGGTAACCCTATTATATGAACGGGCTACACGGCATGGGCTACAGACCTAAGCGATATCCTACTAAATAAAATTGAAATTTAATACCTAGTCATAAAAAGTGGTGTAAATTGTATTTAGGAATCGATATTTGAGCTAATCACCGTACGTTTGCAATAATTACATAAATCCTAAATACAAAAGAACAACACCTTTTTCCTTTTAACGAATTATGAAGTCATTTTAATTTAACATACTCGTATTAGAATTATTTTGTTTTAGCCGTTTTAGTGATGCACATTCCGCTGCTATGTGTATGGCTAATAAAACTAATCAAACCGCTTCGAGAAAAACACCAAATGATATTAAGGACATACCGAATCAATATTTATGCCAATCATTGATTATTTATGAAACGAAACATTCGTTTTGAGGATATTTCGATTTATTTATATGAAAGTTTTTTGTTGTTTTCGTGTTTCGATACCGCAAACCATAGAAAATACGAGAGCGTTAAGCAAAAAGGGCTTACTGACAATGTTCGAGTCCGTTTCAAATCGTTTCATTTCCATTTGGGTGTTTTTTTCTGCGGCATGTGGCAACACAAGCTTGGACGCAGCCTGTCGATCTCATGTTATTAATTACCTTCTTTCATATGAACGTGTAACAATTGATAGTCTTGATTAAAATATTTAAATAATAGAACAACACAATAACCGTTGTGTGAATCGTAGGTAGGTATATTAACAAACAGCAATCGAGATCTATCATACAAAGCGTGTGAGTACTAAATACCATTTATATTGGCTTGTCTAACGATGTAGGTATAAATGAAAATTCAATATTGTCTTTTAGGGGGTAAACCCTCTTGTTTCGGGAGAAAATTGTAAAGTTTCATTGAAGTAAGAGGTGCTACGAGATTCGTAAGCAAAGCATTTTTCGATTTCAAACAAGTCGGTGGTGATTTCGGCAAATACATTTGGTAATACCTTCTGCAAATACATACGGCATTATTTTACGCTAGGCCGAAGGCTGACTTGGCTGACACCAGGCGGTAAACTGTATGCTCCCAAGATTTCTTAGTCTCCTTTTAGCCACCCACTGGCAGAAATAGGGTAGCCCTATTCTAAGACATCTTATTATTAATTTACCACCATCAAAATGTCAGAGATAAAAATTAAATGTTCATGAGATAAAATTAATTTCTTTGAATAAAGCCGTCATTAATAACATGAATCAGGAAGTTAACAACCGATTCTTCAATAAACAATGTATGTAGTCGTAATTTAAAGTTATATACCTACTGACTACTTAAAATTAATCGCGTAATAAACAATTGGGTTTCAATACATTTATTGAAGTGAAATAATGTTAATAATTCATTTGCTACATTCGGTGATCACGAGTTTCTGCGCACACGCACGTTGCGTACCTACCTACTTACAGACTTGTATAAATTACTCAATTTGGTTCTGAGCAAATGGTAATATTAAATTATTATTTCAGTATTTACGAGTATGCAGACCTTTAGCTTCCTCGGTACGCTTTCATGATAGCACCGCAGGAGTTCAATAGACTTGCAATGTGCATTAATTTGTTTGAATAATTTTATTTAGTTTTATTCATGTTCTGGTCAGGATGTTTAATGATGTTCCACTTTTTTAATTGTAAAAATGGGTTTGGCTTTGCATAATTATATTTATCATAAGTAACTCATCAGATCACGAATTCCTTTAATAGTCGGTTTCTCGAGATTTTTGACGACCGTAAGGGTCGGTCGGTAGTCGGTACATAATCTGACGGAAAATGCGTCGCGTATTATCGGTCACCTGCAATATTCACTAACGCATCATCGGTTGAGTGTGAAAGGTTGAATGTTTCCTATGTAATTGACAATTCTAGCATTACGCGACCGATAATACGCGACGCATTTTCCGTCAGATGTGTACCTACCGACCCTAAGACACTTATGAAATACTTAGTTCCAGGACTTAATAAAATCCTAATGATTAATTACGCCACCTATCAATATGTGTTGAAACTATTTCGTATGAAAGTGTAACTTTTCCCGTAGTTTCACATCCATTAAAGTTAACCGTCTTTAAAACTCTCGAGAAACCGAACGGAAGGTATATAACTAGATACATACAACACAACTTATGATGATTTTGAATGTGAGATCTGATTTTGATCTGTAATCAACCATTCTATGCCATTAGCTTTTCGTAATCAGAAACTAATTTAATACATTAGGTGAATTATGGGAATATAGTCAAAATTCAGAATGGCATAGGTAGGTACTAAATGATTTTCAAATACAAATCGAAATCGTTATAAAACCGAATCGAATGAATTTAGATGATCGCGACAAAAAATTGATCACATCCGATTGTGTCGGCGAAGCAAAGGTACAGATATCAATAGTCATCGAGTCCAACTGACGAATTTCTGATTTGAAATCGAATTAATTACTGTTACAGTTAGGGGCAAGAGGTGAACAGGTGGGTTTTAACGTTTTTACTTACAATTATAGTTTTAATTGGTTTTTACTATTTAATTTTGACTTAGTTTGCTATTTTAAACGAGATATTATCTTTTACCTATACCTACTTCGTTTTTAAATTGTAGACTATAATTTAACAAATCTTCTTGAAGAAAAAACGACCGTGGCAGATTGGGAATACCCAAGAAGTGCTCGCTTGACGTCGTAAGATCGGATATGCGTGCAAATGGCCTCACTACGCGGGATGCCTAAGATCGTACGAAGTAGAGACGTAAAATTAGGAGAGCGAACTCCGAAGCTATGTTCCCGGTTGCATCCCTCTCGAGAGCCCTCACGAGAGGGATGCAACCGGGAACATCGCTTGGATGATGATGATGATGAGTCGCCATATAACAAGCTAAGTTACTTGGTACGAAAGTTGGCTGCGCTTGCTGATTGCAGCACTTAAAACAATCATCAATACAAAAGACATCAACGCATGCTACACTGATTTTTCTCATCTCATCATCGATTAATATTATTATTATCGACGAACAAAATATCTTCTTGTAATTATTATTTTCAGTAAAAAAAAAGTTCAACGCACAAGTTCATAATTTGCACATTTTCCTACAAGTACCTATAATTCTATCTTTTATTAGGTGATTAAACTTTTAAAACTTGATAATATCATGTTAAAACGTTATTTTATTTCAAAAAAATAATTGTAAGTGTTCTGGTATGGTGGTTTTATGACTTTGCGTATACCTACCTAATGTTCTTTATATCAATTTCTGTTAGGTTTCATAAAAATAAAATAAATTCAATTATTTTAGCAAAAAAAGGTAGGTTCAAAAACAATTTCGACGATTATAATGAAGTTACATTTTAATAGAACAAATAAACACTTTCGAGTAGATTTAGAATTTTATATCTTATTTTTACACTATGTCCATTATTGTCCATACATACCTACATAGGTATGTACTATGTAGGACATAGAATATCACGACTTTCGTCAGATACATTTTTCGTTTTTTTTGCAAGATCCATTATTCAGCAGATCCGTTTTTCGTCATATATTATTTCCCAGATCCTTTTTCTTATATTTATATTTTTTTGATATACCTACCTATTGGGTAAGTGCCACGGAACATTTTTAGTAATTTCCTAAGTTTGGTTGTTCAGAAATAGTACATGTACCAATCATAGTAATTAGAGTGAGACGCTTAAAGCCCCATGAACAATTTTACGGATTGCTTGGCAACTGCGACAACTGATCATATTTTTAAAGAAATCCATCCGTCTCAAAAAAGATACAGATGTCCAATGAAGCAAATCTGTCAAAATAGCCGCATTTAAACGGTACCTTTACTATTTCAGTAGTTATGTTGCAATATTTTAACTGTAATTTTTATAAACTTTTTAAATTCACACGATTTGTTAACATAGTTACATTTTTCCGGGTCTTTATCGCGTGTCCCCGCGACCAAGACCATTGTAACATGGTTGAAACATCGAGGTAAGAAAATAAATAATAATACGCGATAAAGACCCGGGAAAATGTAACTGTATTTTTATAATTGGGTTGCCCAGGAATGTCTTTACTTCGGCATAAAAAAAGATTAAAAACTATAAGTTCTTGTTCTATTGCCTGTATATACTGAGTCATCTAGACTACTTTTCTAATTGAGTCTAAGTAGGTACCTCGAATCTTTTCCTTTATTATAAGTATACCTGATTGGTATTTTTACCTAGGACAAAATTGACAATTGTTTTTTAAATAAACTTTTTTATGTTTATGTCAAATAAATCCTGTTAAGTGATTTCAGTGAATTATAACACGTTTTTAATTAAATTTATTTTAAAAAAAAATCACCTAATTCAGTATTAATTAAAACTCGAATGTTTAAGGTGTACGCCACGCCATCTGGCGTCCACTCACAATAAAGCGATATCCCGTAGAGGCATTGTCCCCATAATTTGTAGGCTCGCATCACTCCCGAAAAACACCATGATAAATAATAATGTTATTTATTTTAATGAAATACCTACTTCGTATGTTGAGGGGTGCTCGGTGAATGTTTAACCTGGATGCCTACTGGGTTTCTGTTGTTATATTGCTGTTATTTGTGTTAGGCCGTTTGTAATTGTATTTTGAGTTTAGGGGTAAAAAACTCACCCCCACCTCCCGCTCCGATGCACAAATATACGAGTATATTTTAAAATGTTTTACGTAGAAGGTAGTGGAGTTCAGAAATTCAGATATTTGTGACTATGGGTTTAATGAATCCTTGAATCCTTGACCGATAATGATAATGACAAAAATCAAAGATGGATGGTTGTAATTATGGTGACCCAAGTAGGTTTCCATGAATGGATGACGGATAGTGCATTTTATCGAGCTCCTTCGGTCTAGGAAGATACCTACGTTATTTACAAAAGAGTGTTCCCGTTTGTTATCTCTGAAAGCAGTCCTTAGGTCATGTTAGAGGCCTTAGGGCAACCTGGAAACTCTAACACTAGATGAGCCACACCACTATGAAAAGAAGATCTGATCCAGGGGTAATGCAAAAGGAGCAGTCACTCGGTGCACTCACTAAGGAACCCGGCACCCGTGAAAAACACATAAAATTGTAGTTAAGAGACACTGTAGTACAATTTTTTATTCGCTGTACACATCATAAAACGTGGGAACGGTGCACAGTGTATTAAGCTCTCGTTCCCACTCATGGGTCTTATGTCTACGCGCAGTACTGCGCTTTATTGCTATCGATAAGCGATATTGATATTGCAAAATGCCCACCGTCTTACTATGATTTGTGACCGGTGTGCAGCGGGTGAAAAAAAATGCTATAGTATGTGCTCTACCTACCTATCACGGAGCATGTGGATATTGTTGCTAAATGTAGGTACCTAGGTAATATTTTAAATAGGTAGGTAGGTACTTAGTAAAAGATTGAGGAACACTATAATGAGTAAGATTGTTTTTTTAAAAGGCCTAAATTGGGTCTGAAACTCTAGAGTCAGCAATTTGTTTCATGTCAACGGTATCGTTATTTTTATTAACTAAATTAATGTTATAGAATTACCCACTTTACAACAGAACTCAGTATTTAAACTAAAACAAAAACTACCTAAGTGGCTATAAACTTTTTCTATACAAAATAGATTCAGTCCTATAAAAGGAAATACAAAAACTGCATTACGCGAGTACCATATCGACAAAATATATTAAATTAATCACTATCGGTCTTGTAATGTTTGTAAAAATAAAAGTTGTTCGCGCCCGCCCTACGACGCATGCGCAAACCGCAGTGGCCAATAGCGGAGCTCACATGTGGGGGCGTGCCTGCGCGCGCGCGTGATCTAATGCCGTTTCACTAAAACAATTACCGAGTATTAATTAATTAGAGTAATTGTTTCGAGATTAACGCTCCTAATAAGTTTATAGAATCTTAATTGGTCACGTGATATGCGATGTGGAACTTTATGAGCTCACCGTATTTCGTGGCAGCGACATATTATTCAAATTAATAATTTATTTGCTGGCCTTACTTGCTTATTTAGCTAACTAGCTTATTTATGTGGTTTGAAACAGTTATTTATGGTTTAATTATGTTCGAAAAATATAGAGTTCGTTTATGGCGTCTATAGGTTTTAGTCAGTTTAACAATGTCTTAGGAGTTATTTTAAAATATTAGTTAAAAGTATACTTTTAATATCTAGTAGGTACTAGGTAATACCTACCTAGTACCTACAAATACTATTTGGCAAATAAATGTATAATTATGTAAAAAATAAAGTTTACATGATAAACAGCTGTACCTATTTCATTTACTAGTTAATTACATAAATATGCACCTACTAATCCACAAGGTATCGGTCTAGAATCTACACCTCAAAGAAAATAAATAACTTTTGCATTCCCAACGTGTAGTTAAGATCTACTTAAGCACGATCTCTATTAAAACTTATCGCAGAAATATTTCTAAGTACAGCATGTAACCGACACGAGCACGCAGCGTGACGCGTATTAAATTAAAAGCGACGACATGTGTTTTCCTTCCCACAGGAAAATACATTAGCAGAAACATTTCCCGGCTCTCTTCTCTCCTTTTCCCGCACGGACTAAGCTCCCTGCAAGGAAAAAGGACACCCAACGTGGCGCCCTCAAAGCTAACAGCGAGCTTTCAACGTAAATCTGATAAAACGAAACACATTACGACACCAATACAAAGAAATTTTCTACGTTTATCCTTCGTTATGAAATATACTAAAACGGGCCCTCCTGCTCGCTCTTTTGGTTTGGGGTCCGGCTAGAACGGGACGACGAGAGGTAGTAAGCTCCGCAGTGAAGCGGCACGATTGGATGAAAAAGTTGTCGGTGTCCCGCCCTTGTCTCGCAGGGCTGCGTTCGCGCCTTCGACTCCGGTCCGCACAAAATATTTTCTAAGAAGCAGTATGTCGGCTGTATCGAGGGGCGGCGACGCGGGAGCTCGCAGTCATGCTGGGAGTCTCAGCGGAGTCAGTGGACACACGTCGCGAGCCCTTTCATTACGGGAAAAAATCTTTTCGTGACATCTTATCCAAAAACCTTCAGTTTTTTAAAATAAACACTGAAACCGGCTGTGAACCTGAAACATTATAACGACGCGTCCACATCTGTGATAAAAATAATTGCTCCACAGGATACAGATATTATATTTTAGATACGTACCTTTTTGTTCAGTGAAGTGATATTTTGTGCTAGTTAGAACTGTGAAACTATCGTGGCTTTATGAATTACATGGTTCTGTAGCTACAAGTTGAAGCTTCAAACTTAGGTAAGTTTACATTTCGATAACTATAATTTAGTAGATTCCTAAGTATTTACATAAAAACATGTGATAAAAACTTATTGAACTTAATTAAGTAAATCTTATTAAGTAAAAATTTATACAAAGAAGTAGAGATGGGCCGACTAGTTGCCGACTAGTCGGGAAAGCCGACTAGTCGGCAGTTCAACCGACTAGTCGGCAGGTGCCAACTAGTCGTCAACTAAAAATTATGCAATAAAACCAATATTTAATTGAATTAATAGTACAGTATGAAGGTGGATAGTCGGAAAAACGTAAACAAAACAAGTCTTAGCCTACATACATCATCTTAACATTAAACATCTAAAATGTCACAACTATGCCTCAGCTCCATGATTTTTTTTCCGACTTTCATTTTTATTTCAACACTTTTTGGAAGTTTCGTTACAGCTTTCGAAGTGCAAATTTATCCAAAAATACCAACAATCGCCGAGTGGTCATGATTAACCCAAATGTCTGGGAATTATAATGGTCTGCATTGCCGACTAGTCGGCCGACTAGTCGGCCGACTAGTCGGCAATTTTGGAACCGACTAGTCGGCTAGTCTGCTAGTCGGCAGAACCCCTAGTCGGCCCATCTCTACTGAAAGAAGCAATACTGAACTTATCAATCCAAAGGTTGACTGGAAGAAATTGATTTAAGCCATAAGGTCGCCCATGCTTTCTGTGTATGCATGTTAACTGTAGTTACTCGTATATTGATTGTGGTGCAAATAAAGCTCTATATACCAAAGTATAACCTCAAAAAAATAATTTATCAAAAAGCCGGTTAAGTTATTGTAAGCTACCACTTGTTATTCATTTCTCTTTAATTATTTTATTTGATTTATTTGTTATTGGCCGTTTTGTATGGAGAAAAATATGGAAATTGCATTGTCCAATCAAACAAATTTAAATCCGAATTTAATTAAACTTTCTAGATACGTACGTAGTACATTTGGACAATATTTACTTGGACAATATCAGTAAACTATGGTGATTCTCATTTCAAGTAGCATATACATCAAACAATTAGGTGCCTACATGAAGTTTATGATGAGTTTATGCAACAAAACTGACTTCTCTTGAAAAGAGGTGGAATGAAATTACAAAGCGCATTATTTTAGAATCTAAATCTAAAATTTGGATAGAAAGATACCTATTTTTATTTGTACACCATATACCTACCTACATAGGAAACACAACAGACACATATACATATAGTAATAGTATTTTAGTTCAAATGAAAAAGGTCAAAATGAAGTTGTACCAATAAGTGGTCTTATCGCTGAATGATATTTCTTCCAGGCAACCTTTGGATGTATTACTTTATCTAATAGTAATGGCAGACTAAGTACTGTGTAAGTACACTATAAAAGTACTAGAGTACTTAAAGTTCTTTTTATAACAAACCCATATAGGCCACCGTTTGACCACTAAAACACCTTATTAAAAAAAACATGTTAAACATTTTTTTAGAAATTTTAAGTTAAGTCTCGCTAAAGCTTGTAAAATAATGTTAGTATGTGTTAGTGATTAAATGCAAAATTACCAACAATTGCAAAACGTTTAAAAAAAATTGAACAGAGCTGAGGCGTAGTCGAGACCTTATTGTTGTAGAATACGTGCCCGGTGTTGATGCGGTTTAATAGCTGTATTTAGAAACGACTCTATAAGCGGGGACTCAGCGTTTGTCACATTTTCGCAGACGTTGATTATCATTTATCACTCACAAGAGCAAGACAAAGCATTAAACTACGCACAGGGCCGTACTGATAATTGATAAAGTTAATGACAATTAATAAGTACAGCTACAATTTGTTTCTCAAAAAATAACCAAAAACATTCTCTTATTTTAGAAGTTACAGGGGACACACATTTTACCACTTTGGAAGTGTCTCTCGCGCACACTATTCAGTTTAGAAAAAAAATATATTAGAAACCTCAAAATTATTTTTGAAGACCTATCCATAGATACCTCACACGTATAGGTTTGATGTAAAAAAAAATTGAGTTTTAAGTTCTAAGTATGGGGAACCCCAAAAATTTATTGTTTTTTTTTCTATTTTTGTGTGAAAATCTTAATGCGGTTCACCGAATACATCTACTTACCAAGTTTCAACAGCTCTTATAGTTTCGGAAAAAAGTGGCTGTGACATACGGACGGACGGACAGACAGACAGACATGACGAATCTATAAGGGTTTATAAGGGTTAGCCAGTTGGCTACGGAACCCTTAAAAATTACCCGTTTATAATTATGGATATCTAGCAACAGGTATTTATTTGGCAATCGTTTAACGTTATTTTGTATGCAACAGTAACATTCTGGAATATCTGTATCATACGGAATTGATAGGGCCTTATTTATAAACGTAGTGCAAGGTCGGATTAGATATATCTAATCCGACCTCGGACGTTTTATTAAAACAATAAAATGTGTTCTACTACATTTTATCTGGGGGCACGGTAGTGCCCCCGCCTTGTTGTATTCGAATTCGGTTAGGTTACATTTTATCTACTATTTAAGGGCGTTTATTCCATTCTCTTTCTCCACACAAACGTAGTTTACGTTTTCCTCCCTGGATAAAGACTTTAAAGACATTAGAGCAAATATGTTTATGCCATAAAACTTATATCTGGCATGACTATTCATCTTCCGAATTATTTTTTTCATTTTTTATTTTTTATTATTATTATAATTAGAAAAAAAAGGTTCGTACATTGACAAGACATGACAGATATAGGTTTTATGGCATAAACATATTTGCTCTAATGTCTTTATCCAGGGAGGAAAACGTAAACTACGTTTGTATGGACAAAGAGAATGGAATGAACCCTCTTAAGTAGGTATACTATTATTTTGTTCAATTAATATTCACAAAGTATGTACCAAATAAAATTGCAATTTTTATAGTCCCTTATTAATTCCATGGGCTGTGGGCTAAAATCAAACACTACCAAATTTAAAAAAAAACCTTCAACAATCCGATTTATTTTATAAAGATAGTGATATTTTATTAAACAGACATCTTTATCTACATATTAGAAAAAATACCCCTAAATGAAATAAGATTATTGTATTAACAATATTTTTTCATATTCTGAGTTAAAAATAGGTTACTAATTACCTAATATATTATTTCTATTTATGATCGATTTTTTTTTATGAAAACGATTTTATTTAATTCATTTGTGAATAAAAAGCATCTTGTTTAATACTATTGTTATTGGTACGTAATTTAAAATTTCAGGCCAATTCCCAATCCTTATTTAGTAACTTCAAAGTTTGTTATTAATTTTTTTGATCTAAGTTTCTGTAATAGGGTAGATGAACCGTAATTTTCCTGACATTGCTCTACCTTTTGTTATCTCTCAGGACTTTAGTTGAAGTCTTCTTCTTTTCGTTTAGTGGTGTGGCTCACCTGGAGGGTTACTGCGGTTGGTTTCGATACGACATCGATACGATAATACGATGATTCTACTATTGTTAGAGTTTTCGGGTCGCCCTAAGGCCTCTAACTTGACCTAACGACTGCTAGCTGAGATAACAACCGGGTCCAACTGCTTAAAACGTGCCTTCCGAAGCAGGGAGGAGCTCGAGAAAATGAATTTTTGCCACACATATTATCAGTCACCCATCCAAGTAATGACCGCGCCAAGCGTTGCTTAACCGGTACGACCATTGATGATCGGCAGGTACAGCTAGGCCAATGAGCTCCTCCTACAACTTAGTTGAAGTAAACGGTTTTCTGAATACGTATGATCACTTGACAAAATAAATCACGGATCGGCATTTCATTCCCGTCTCCTTTGACAAGACAAAAAGCAAGTGATCTGAGAGTTCCCTTTTTACACTTTGAGGTACGGAACCTTAAAAAGAGGTTAAATGCACTATACTCTATTTCAGAAACTAACATTTAAAATGTAAATAAAGAACTGTTCATTTTAAAGGAAAAAGTACCTAAATAAAGATCACTTTAAAGACTTAAAAAAAGGGTATTTGACGTTTTTGATCTAAGTTTCTGAAATAGAGTATAGTTAAGGCCTTCTTGCTAGACGAAGCCGAATCTCTGGTTAAGGGATGGCCATCCAAATAGGGCATAATGAAGTCAACCTTTTTACGTAACATTCATTAAAAAAACAGATAGCCATAGCAACAGTTAAATAGTAAATAACGATAAAAAGGTACGACTGATAATTATTTTGACAAAAAAATCTACATTTTTTTTGAAATCCACTATGTCAATATGTATGTAAGCCAGAAATAAGTAGAAATGACGTCACTTATTTAGTAAGACTGGTAAGACACACACTAAAATCCCTTACAAACAACAAATAATAAATATAAGTAGGTAAATATCCTTCAAAATCAATCTTGAAGAAGATACATGTAAAGGTCTCGCAACGTTGAACATTAAAACAATGCTCAAAGTAATAATAAAAAACACAACGCGGTTAAAACCGAAAAAAAAAATTAATTTCAAATAATAATCTTTTTCTGAACTCAGTCAAAACATGCGTCTAATATAGGTGCACAACCTACGTATTCGTGCTACACTTTTTAGTTTTTAGGGTTCCGTACCCAAAGGGTAAAAACGGGACCTTATTACTGAGACTTCGCTATCTGTCCGTCCGTCTGTCACCAGACTGTATCTCATGAACCGTGATAGCTAGACAGGTTTTAATTTTTTTATATTAGGAGTCAACGTTTTCCGATCCTGTATCCGTCGGACATTACCTTTTTCTCTGCGGCGCTGCTGCATAGTAAAAAAGTCAATATTATTAAAATAGGTATCTAACCAGTCTTTTAGTTATTCGATCAAATACCTAATATATCTCTTCAGTCAACAAAATCAATTTTATTCCTACTAAAGTCTAGTAAATTTTTTAGCTTTTAGTTGAGTTTGAAACCACCTTAGTCTGTATATGACCGTGGGTATTTCTATAAAACTGGCTAGGTTTCGCGGTATCACCCGCGTAAGTCACGATCCCGTAGGATTTAAAAAATACCCCTTCTTATCGGATGCCTTCATTATAAATCTAAGAAACACACTCTCCAAATTTCGGCTCTCTCTTATAATAAGTGACTGTGCGTTGAACCATCAGACAGTCAGAACAAAGCATTTTATAAAGGGGCTAAGATTAATTTATTTTCACAAAGTTTTCATGCGATCTAAGATGAAGCTGGCTGAGCTAGAAGATATACCTCATCATCTTTTCTCTCAAGATTTATTAACACTTTGTTATTTGCATACATTTTATGTGAAAACTAGTGTTACAATTTTTATCCCAAGGACTGAACTCTAGCGTTCAAAACTAACTCCACCTAGCGCCAGTGGGGCTAAATCAATTTAAAATACCGACATTAACTACTCACTAAACTGAGAAGATCAGCACAATAGACCGCCAAATGAGATTAAAACTTAATTCTATAAAACTGTGTAAAATACGCGCCAGCTGCGAATTCAGACAAACTTAAAGATGCTGTTCCTAAAATTTCACAACGTAGAATTAAGTAAAGAAATAAGAACTAAAGTTGTCTGATTTCTTTATTCAAAATAGAATTTTTAATCCTATTCGTCGATGAGTGTCTGTACAGATCTGTCAACCCGTTGCTTTGTGGCGAAGCGGCCAGCGCTGCGGGGAGCCGCACAGATAATGTACAGATTAGATACAAATCTGAAAGGAACATTGTTTCACTCAGGTAGAGCCTTTGCGCTCCACTATGCGATGAAGTGATTTAAACAATACATAAACAACATTATTTTCAAATAATACGATTATGTACGCCCACAAAAAAATAAATACAGTTGTCTTGATTGACAGTTGAAGTTCAGCAAAGGGTGTGATGCGGGGTTGGGGATTAACTGTTCCTTTGAGACTTAAACGCTCGCATATTTACGTGTCTACTGAAAACAAATTGTGACGTAAAATCTTTATTCTATAGGCAAATATAAATCTCTGTTCACGCCGGCTTTGGGAATGTTATAAAACAATAAATTTATAAAGCAATATCCAGTTTATTTTCGCCAGGTAGAGTCCTCGTTCCAATAATTATAAAGAGGACGCGAGATAACAATAAAGTGTTCGGCAGACTGTCGCATAGTCACTACGCACAAACTGGTTTTATCATTCATAAAACTATTTTAATAAATTATCGATGCTAAACCTCGACCATAAAAGAGATTGGAACCAGCCTAACAAATAAACTAAAATTAAATATACACGAATACAATCGAAATTTTTGTCTCAACCGTATAAAAGTGTCCTATAAATTTACCCACACTTTAATTTAATGTCCAAAAGTACCTGCCTCAACTTTTTTTATTATAAATAAACGCTGGACGTCGGTTATGGCTGCACGAATGTATGTTATTATTTTGAGAAATAGCTTCGAGATGTTCTTTTTGAACTTAAAAAGGTTTACTTCTAAATCAAATAGGCAGGTAGATATCACGGTAAATCAATGATATGGATTGTTTTTTGCAGTGCAAGAAGTCGAATTTGGGGCAAAGACAAACAGAGATGAGTGGAAAGGCGTGACCGGTGGCAGCTGCAGCATTATCTCGGTTTACTTGAAGGCGTTATCGGCACCCTCGTCGGTTGCGGGCCGCGCCCGCCGCGTGGATGGTGGCGGGCGAATGGGGCTATGCGCCGGCGCCGGCCACCCCTGCCATGAACGCCTTCCTCGAGACGAACCATGCGCACCTCGCACAGTACGGGCTGAAGATGTCTCCGCAGGCGGCGTGCGGCGTCGGTCCGCAGCACCGCGCCGCGGCGCCGCACCCGCCGCCACCGCACCACCCGCCTCATTACCAACCGTACCCCCTGCACTCGTACCAGCCGGGCTACCTGCGGGAGTACGGCGGCTGCGGCGAGCTGTTCCCGCAGCAGCCACTCGACCAGAGCTGGCCGGAGTGGCGCGGTGACGTCCACTACCAGAGCGCGGCTCCGCTGGTGCCTCACGCGCACGCGCACGCGCCTCATGCCTTCCTCCGGTACGTGCGCGCGCCTCCTCGACGGGACATGCGCTGCCAGTGGCTCGACCCAGAACAGCCGCCTCCTAGAAAGCTCTGCAACAAACTCTTCTCGAGCATGCACGAGATCGTGACGCACTTGACCGTCGAACATGTCGGAGGCCCAGAGTGCACGACGCACGCATGTTTCTGGCAAGGCTGCGCGAGGAACGGAAGACCTTTCAAAGCTAAATATAAATTAGTGAACCACATCAGAGTGCACACGGGAGAAAAGCCATTTCCTTGTCCATTTCCTGGGTGCGGCAAAGTCTTTGCGAGATCTGAAAATCTGAAGATACATAAAAGGACGCATACTGGTAAGTCACTTATTAAGTTGTCTAATGTTAACCGTGGCATAGATAGTAGAGTGACCGAAAACGTTTTAATTCTCATTAAAATATCATAATGAGTGACCCCCCGGGAGGGGTCCCCGCCTCCTGCGGTATCACGGATGTTCCATGTTGCGACATATCCGAGAACCGCTCCGACAATATCCCGGGACACAATGCCACGAGACAACACCGTTGTCGAAGAATATCCTTGTAACACGATCCTGAGCATAAACAACAGAACTAACGGGTGTCCTATAAATGTCCATATCGACTTGTGAAGTCCGTTTCTCAGTAGACATACACAAAAACGGTTCCAGTCAGGACTCCATTTTTCAATTCATTACAAAAGACGAAGATTCATCTTAAATGCGTGTGCTAGAAAAAAATAGGTCGTAAATTAAAATGTCCAGTTCCGAAGTTTGTGTTCCTTTTGCAGTTGTCTCTCTCGCACGAAGTAGCATTGTTATCGGTAAAGTATAGGTACTTAACTTTAAATATCGATTTTCAAGGGAACGTCCAAGAATTTCTATGACCGAAGACCGTAGGGCCAGATGGTTTTATTATATTTTTTTCTGGTGTTTGGTTGCGTAAACTTTTGTCGTCTGCTCCTGTCTGCTATTATTTCACAGAAGCTTTTGAATAGAAAGTCTTCTGCGGCCAAGTTTGATATATTGTTTTATTTGCAATAATAAATGATTGTTTTGTAGCAAAATTTTAGTGAGACTTACTGATTTACAGTGTCTCTTAAAGTTCTACTATTGTAATAAAAAGAAGTTAATAGATATCAATTTACCTACCTATTACTTTTCAAAAATATAAGCATCATAATGAAAAATGTATAACAGATTAACAGACCAATGAGTTAACTACAAAAATAATACTCTTTCTAATCATCGGAAGACATATGATACGGAAGTTTTATTGGTCGTGTGTAAACTGATATTTTCTGCATCGGTAGCGTGTTTTATAATATTTTATAGGTAGCTGTCCTTATGACTGATACGACTATAAACCCGATCCGTAAAGTACCTAATTTAAAATTGTATTTTTGGAAAGATTTTAAATTGCTTATTTTTATATCCATTGACTTTGACTAAGATAGATAAACGATTAATTGTACCAAAATATAAAAATACAAGTAATACAAAGAAATGAGCGACCTTATCGCTTAAGGGTGATCTCTTCCAGGCAACCAATTAACAACGTTAGTTTAGCTTAGCTCCTCATAGTTAAGCTAATTTTTTATACACTTGTGTGCGTCCACCGTAAACTTTACCAATTTTAACTACATCACTTGAATCGTAAACACAAATCATCTATTTTAAACCACAGTGCAAGCACAAACTAATAAAAGAAACAAGACATGTTCCCATCACATATTAAATGAGATTTTAACTTTATTAATCTATTAAAGATGATTGCGAAATAAAGACTACAGTTTGACCACAGCCCCGGGGAACGCTCGTTTAGCGCGAGACGCGTCAAATCCCCGCCGGGTAATTCCGCCCACATACAACAATTACTTTATTTCCACTTATAAATACATAAAAAAACGTGACAGCTTAAAATGATACATTTGTTTGTTGACTCATAAACGATCGGCCATAGATTACAATCAACAATGCTTCGAATTCCGAATGTTTCAGGATCCAAATCTAAGTTCAAATTTCGAACTAAGCAATATTTATTCTTAGCTCAGTAATCAAATACGGCTTATAAAATAGTTAAATATTTTGATCATTGAGCACTGAATGGATTCATTGTGAACACTTCAACGGTGTCATCGGAGCGTTAGGGCAGCCAACTAAAAGCCGTGGGGTGTGCACAATGGGCTAATGATGATGCGATGCGCGAAGACGGGCCCGCACTATCAAACGCACTGCTGCCCTAATATGCCGTATAAAATGACGCTTACAAAATATTTTGCAAACAATACGGAACCCTTCGCGGCTGCCCTTACGGTTGTATTGTTATGTCGAGTGCAGACCTCACCTCTGTTTTATTTCACTGGTTAGATCGTACGTAGTGCATTGCAATGAGGTAATATGACAGCATCAGATATTTGCTAATAAATTATACTATTTTAGTAGCTTAACTACCGAAGTTAGTCTTTTGTTATCAGTTTGAACGGACGATTAATTTAACAGAATAATTTGTAGAGGATTAAATTATTAAACTTTTTATTTATTTTAAATTTTAGATTGAAATAAAATACATTAAATCAAGATTTAAAAGGAATTCCTTGTAAGATTATCTAGTTGTCGTAATATTCAAAATTGAATCTACGTAAGCCATCGTTTAGAAATACTTATGTCCCTCCGTTTATAACAAAAATTTCGTTTTAAATATTGTTAACTAGTTGCGCGCCACGGTTTCTCCCGCTTAAATCCATATTGGTGTTAAAAGTATAAGCTGTGACATGACTGTGACTTAATGAGGTGCTCTTTTAAACTTTTGAAGTGCTCTTGCCCTGCATGGCCTTGATCCACTAAATATTTCATAATAAAAGAAGACTAGGTTTGTATTATCCCAGAATTTCTATAATCTACGTTTCAACGCAATCGGTTTAGACAAAGATGAGTGTCATACATTCATAAGAAAGTCGGGTCGCATTGTTTCACTGCTACCTCTCTATCTTCTAGATGAGCGTGCTCACTTACCTCGTATCATTACGTACCTTACGTATCATCACTTACCATCAGGTGAAATAGTGGTCTAACGCTCATATATATTTATTTAAAAAAAAAGATAGGTGTTAACATACAACCAAAACATGCTTATTCCTAATATTAGTAGGATGTCCTCCACGGTGTTTTATTCAGCCATCTTATCTCTACATATGATAATGTTGTAACCCTATAATAGCTGGGTGCATTTCAAAAGGTGTTTATATGAGCGACCATCTGCCTTATATTGATAAATTGTATAAAAAATATAACTAACAAAATAAATGTACCTACCTACTTATGTGTGAGTGTGTGTGTGACAAGCATGAGGGGATTTTTGTCATCAGTTTTAAAAACTGTGACAGAATTGTCGGGAGCTTTTTTTAATAAAAGCAGATTATGCTTAAGCTCTTTGGAGCTAAAATTGAATACAGTGAAGTTACGACCTACTGCTTAGTTTTCAATATTAGATAGCTATTAACTTAGAAATAAAAGCTATTCAATAATTACAATAAATACCAACACTAATTAAAATACTGTTGAATCAAAATTAAATATACCTACTCAGTAAATAAAACTAAAATTTAACCGATCGCGATAAATAAAATAAAAAAATCTTTGTATCATACGTATGTATTTACAAAAAAAAAAGAGTAGGTATAATATGTAGTTTATCCGTTGTCCAGTGCCCATAGTACAAGTATAGTGCATAGTTTTGGGCTAGATTGTGCTGTGTGTTACGTCGTGCAATATTTATTTATCTACTACAATATCAATAAAACAAATAATATATTATAAATATAAACTCATATCATAAAGCAACGCGTTTGAAACTGAAACATGAGTTTAAAACAAATGAATTAACCTTACCCAATATTTAGAACTAACAATGGTTAATTCATAAATCAATAACTAAGTAAAATTGTCTGGTAAACAAATTTGAACCAATCGAAATCAGTTACACAGAATGAAAATCAAAACAAATTATAGCTTAGTCGCGTCACATGGTAAAATAATTCAAATAGCTGTTAATTAAAATCTGATAAAACACGGAACAAGACAGAAAATTAATGAGAAATATCTTTGTAAAAACAAACGATTATTGTATGGGCGTGGTCGAACCATCACCCGTCACCAACATCAAGCGATCAACCCTCGACACGCACACACTCATACATAATACACGGATAGACATAGCTACAATAATCGCACTAACACATCCATAAACCACCCCAAAAAATTCCGCGTCTAGAGATGTTCAGTTTTTAGCAAAATTTCAGACCCTCCGAAACACGGTCATTGATTTTGTGAATTACACTGCTTGGCAGTGCATAGGTTTAGGTAGATTACGTAATCTAGTAGGAAGTTAGATTACTATGTAAAACTGAAACAGTTTTATAATAAACGTGAAGTAAGGCCGGAGTAGTGAGAACATGTTTTGTCTTATTCCGTGACCAGGCCCCTGTTTCATAAAGCTGACAATCCGACAGGCGCGACATATGTCGAGCACCGACAATTTGTCAATTTTTCTGTTTCATAAAGCCGACAGGCAACAAAATTGTCATGGTGGAAAATTTACAAAAAAGTCAAATTGTCGCGACAATTTGACATTTTTCTGTTTCATAAAACTTTTTGTGCGACAGGTGACAGGTGACAATTTGTCGGGAAAAACTTGACAATTCTGCTTTATGAAACTTAAAATTGTCGTGACGTATTGACATATTTGTAAAATTGTCCGACATTTGCGACAGGCGCCTACCCTTCTGTCTCGGAACCCGACATATGTCGGCGACATAATTGTCGCGTTTTCTTGACGTATGTCGCGTTTATGAAACGCGTTCGACAATTAAAAATATGTCACGGTTTCACCTGTCGCTTTTTAAAATAATTGTCACGTTTATGACACAGCCTAAGCGTGACAATTTGACAAATAAGTCAGTTCTTGACATAAAAGTCGGATTGTCAGCTTTATGAAACAGGGGCCAGAACTTTCAAAGTTGACAAACTGAAACAAAAATGGTAAAATTACTCCGACCTTACTCCACGTTTATTCATAACTTCATAAGGCTAAAAAAGTGCAAGCCTACTGATAATGTGATAAATTCATAATCATAAATTCATAATGAATTTATGATTATGAATTTATCACTCAATAATTATAGTATTTATAGTGCCATATCCACTCATAAGTTGTTTTGTTATAAAAACGAAATAATTCTAGCACTATTAAGTTTTGTATTTTTGAAACATGTTGTACAATTTAACTAAACAGTTCTCAGAATAGAAGCCATCAAATTGTTTTTGTATCACTTTGGAGAATTCCGCTAATCGTCAAACAGTGCTAACAGAATATATAAGCGCAAGCAAAAACATAAGATAAAACATTTTAAACGAAATTCGATCGAATGTAGCTATGTTTGGAAGTTATAGTGGCAGTATTAAATATTTTAACGTTCGATACGGATCAGGCATCACTAATGCGTTTCAAGCAATTAGTTAATTACAAAGTCCAAATAAAAACGTTGCATTGATTCATGACCAGCGATGACAACCGGTCGTGATAAATTACGTAACGTATATTAAAGCTGAATACGAAACAAATCTAGGCATCTATGCGTCGTCGCGCGATGCCTTGAAGGGCACTTATTTACTTTTTACTAAACTAGTTCGAAGTATTCCTTACCACCCGCGTAGAATAGCGACGTGCCTAATACATATCTAGTATAACTCGCTATTAATAATTAATCAAAAGGAATCGACCAATGACAGAACATTTTTTTCAAATTTTCTTCTTCAGAATTATACTCGATCGATTTAAATTTGTAATTATTTCAATGAAAGAAAATTATGAATTCAATCTATTGATGTTTTGTTCGGAGCAGATAAAGATCGCGGACGTTCAATCAATCAAATAGATTAAGTTCAGACGTTCCACCTTTCCGATCGTTCGACTAATCGAGAACACATCCCAATTTTTATTAGTGTACTCATGATTAGTCACGGTTAATTATTGTTTAAAGTTTCGATCTTAAAATCAATCAAATATTGCGATCAAATACTTTCCTACCTACTAATCTAAATTAGATAACAACTTCATTGATTATGATGAATTACTAAGTTTATTTACAAGTTTAATTTGATCGTAGTAGATAAGACATGTGCTCATAATAAATTGCAAGTCAATAACTATATGTATGTTTGTAACAAGCGTCTCTACTGAACATAAATTTCATACAGTTGTAATGTAAGATATAAAAAGCAGAGAACGTTCGGCCTACGCCTCCACTATCCTATCTTATTGCTGTCATTTCTTCAGACACTTAATATTACCTACTTCTATTTTATAACGACACTGCGGCCTATTGTCTGCTCTAAACTTAGATTTAAGTAATGCTCATAGGTAAATTTTAAAGGTTGAAATGGAAATAGTAACTGCTCTGAACTTTTATGTTAGCCTTGTTTTTAGTCGATACGTATTACAGATTGCTACTTCAGCAGTCTCTATGTAAGGCCTTACAATCAGTCAAAGACCTTGACAATTTTAGAACGAATGTTTTTTTCTGTAACAGTTCTATGTAACTTGTATCATTAAGGTGCAGCGCAGTAGACTCCATAAATTGAGTATAATACATTAAAGTACCTACATCTACGCAGTAAAATAGGTGGCTCATTAAATTAAATGAGCTATCAGCCGTTTTCAATGCGTTAAGAAAAACTTTGCGCTTTGAGGTTCTTAACTGTGCGAAATTCCTTCGTCTTGTAGGGCGTTCGCGGAGGGTCTCACTGCATCATTCATGTGTTTTTTCGTCGACACCTTGTCTGTATCAATATGTATGGCAGCGTGTGATATTGCCGACAACAGCCACTGAATCTATGAGCATTGGAAATTGTTCCCTCTCTGATCGTTACTTTCAACCAACAACGTCGATTAAAGGCAATAAAATGGTTTAAACATGTGAATAGATAAGTGAAGGCAGTTGGCCATCATTTTTTCTGCAGCTTGGAATACATTACATACTCTAATAAGTACAAAAATACATACCAGACCAGTTGTAGCGTCTAATCACGTTGTAGCGACGCGGGTTTAAGTTAAGTAGGAAACTTGATAAATTTTATCAAAGGTGTCGTGATAAAAACTTGCATCATAATATCCCATTGTGTTAACAGCTTTGGAATCAGCATTCCGCGCATTTAACACCCGTTTCCTAAAAAAATGTCGCTGTAAAGCATTTCGGAATCAGAGAACAATCGAAATTTCAACACGAATACAAGAACAACTTGCTTGGCACAACACCAATTTTTGTTCGTCATAATTTATCTTTTTGCAGGACTTGTCTGTAACTGAAAATGGGTTACGTTTTGTGACTATTTTCGCAAAATATGAGTTTTGTTTCGGTAAAACGTAAAGGGTAAACTTTAGCCTTAGGTATTAATAAACGTGGAATAAGGTAGCAGTAATTTTACCACTTGTTTCTGTCTGTCAACTTTGAAAGTTCTTGTCACGGAAAAAGACAAAGCATGTTTTCAGTACTTCGACCTTACTCCACGTATACTAATAAGGCCAAAAATGGTTTTGCTTAAGCTTAATTCAGAATTTGATTTGATTTTTTTCTGTCAGAAACCACAATCGGTGTTCCACAAAGAATGTTTGGCATGCGTAAAATGTGGGCACGATTCATAACAAAAAATAAAGTTAATAAGATAAAACAAAACTGGTTATTAATATTAGTTAGATATATTGGTTTGTCCCAAAATTGTGCCCAGGGGCTGAAACACGATCCTGTGTGGGTGTTGAGTGGACAAGACCTCGTCCGATACAAATAACATAACCTTAAGAATTTATGCTTTGATTCTCACACAACGAGCTGCAAAATTATAATATTTATGACTTTTAATTATAATTCAATTGCGATGCAGTTTGCGAAATTACATAAATAATAATAATTTCCGATATGCATTTGATTTTGCCGATTGCTTCGATATTTTATGTTTACGACTGACAATCAAAAGGGATGCGGAATCATTTACAGCGAGACGAAACTGACTTTTAGAAGGTAACTTTTAACATTTAAAAAAATAACGAGACTTCAAACTTACAATTAGAGATGGGCCGACTAGGGGTTCTGCCGACTAGCAGACTAGCCGACTAGTCGGTTCCAAAATTGCCGACTAGTCGGCCGACTAGTCGGCAATGCAGATCATTATAATTCCCAGATATTTGGGTTAATCATGACCACTCGGCGATTGTTGGTATTTTTGGATAAATTTGCACTTCGAAAGCTGTAACTAAACTTCCAAAAAATGTTGAAATAAAAATAAAAGTTGGAAAAAAATTTCATGGAGCTGAGGCATATTTATGACATTTTAGATGTTTAATGTTGAGATGATGTATATAGGCTTTGACTTGTTTTGATTACGTTTTTCTGACTATCCACCTTTATACTGTACTATTCATTCAATTAAATATTGGTTTTATTGTATAATTGTTAGTTGACGACTAGTCGGCACAATTTGCCGACTAGTCGGTTGAACTGCCGACTAGTCGGCTTTCCCGACTAGTCGGCGACTAGTCGGCCCATCTCTACTTAGAATGCATTTTTTGGAAATTGTTATAAGTGCGACATTCATTACTAGGAGGTTTTTAAAAATATACCCTAAAGGTACCTAGAAATTATAGCACTTAAAAAGACATCAAAAATCTGTCAAAACAGCAATCTTGTCCATGCTACATATACCTACATATTCTTAATACTGAACTAGGTCGTTTGAACTCGTGGAACTACCTTTATTCTACCTATCTTCGAGACTTATATAGCCAATACTCGGCAATACGAACCGAGTCTACAGTAAATGAATAACAAATTCTTGGAATTACTACGATACCAAATCTAATTCAGACAAATCTGTAAACATGGGCCATTGCCTTTAAGGATATTGTTACGCAATACTAAAACTGAAAATAGTTGAAAGTTTTTAAAATAAAATTCCTGCCTGTATTTTTTTTATTTTTGCTGTGGGTGGAACTTAATTATTTGTTTCTTTCTTTCTTTTACTTTCTTTTTACTTACGTAATTAATTTCTTTTTTGTTTGATTTTTTTTTGTTGTCTTTTACTATTGAGTTTATTTCTTGTAGTTCGTGTAACCTGCCTGTGTTAACTTATTTCGTTCTTTCTTTCTTACCACGAACTTTTAAACCAAGACTTAGGTAGCTATACCTACTGGTGTGTGTATAAAATTGTCCTGATTATTTAACGAAGCAAACAGTTTTATTTTGTTCAAAGGCAGGCCTGCAATTAATATTATTTTCTAAACGTCTGCTGCCAAGACAGTAAGATACGAAATAAGTAGTTTCTCAAATAATTTGCTCGCAACTTTTAAAGCCCCAAAATTGTAATTGTTTTTGTACCCACACGTTTTCCCACGTCTTGTTTTTTTTATAAATTGAGAATTAGTTTTATTTGTACATTATTTTTTGTGATGCGGGCGATGATGCCGGTTAGGGCTGTCAAAACGCTTGACGTTAGGATTGACGACCGTGTCTGTGTGTATGTTTTGTTATTTTTCCTTGTACCACCTGCTTTAGAATATTGTCTATCAAAATGAGCTGGGATCCTAATGGATGTAGCTACGTATAAACACGATATACGAGGTTAGAGTAATTCTACTGTTCAGTAAAAGTACTATTAAGTGTTCCCCACGCATACATTTTTTGTAAAAATACTTCCTACTCAATTATTATTTGCATTTGTACCTTATCTATATCTCTAAAATGATTTGTCCTGACTCCTGACTAACTGATCAACGCCCAGCCTAAACTGCTGAGCGTAGAGAGCTGAAATTTAGAGTGTGTTCTTTATGTGATGTAGGCATCCGATAAGAAATGTAAATTCCCACGGGATCTGGACATATGTGGGTAAAACCGCGGAATACAGCTAGTTATTAATTATGTAGTAAGCTAGGTAAGGTACCTTTGAAAAAAAAAACACCATATTGCGTGAAGGGTTCTAACTTCTACTATAAAACACAAAGCAATTTCATGTAGTAGGTACGTACGCACTAAACAGCTACGGTATTATTTTCGTAGAACCATCTCTCCCTTTTGCTCATCCCTAGCTCGTAGTTATTAGAGCAAGACGCATTTTAGTTTCGTTGTTCTACTCGAAGGGCTACGTACACCAAGCAACCTTAATTTACTGGATAGAGGCTAGACAGGAAAATGCGCTGTTATAATTTAACTTTACGTACACGCAGGGAAGAGAATCGTTTGTTTTATTATAGGTATTATTTCAACTTAGTTATGTGTTAGAAGATATGCAAGTATGTAAAATTGGCAGTTCTTAAATGGTCGTGCGGGTTAAGCAACGCTTGGCGCGGTCATTAGGTACTTGGATGGGTGACCGATAACTTGTGTTGCAAAAACTTACTTTCTCGAGCTCCTCCGAGCTTCGGAAGACACGTATAGCAGTTGGTCCCGGTTCTTATAGCAGTCGTTAGGTGAAGTTAGAGGCCTTAGGGCGACCTGAAAACAAACACTAGATGAGCCACATCACCACATGAAAAGAAGAAGATGTAAAATTGGCTTGTTATTGCGTTAGGATCTTAAAAAACAATATTTAAAATGGAACAAATATTTATTGCCTAACGTACCTAATTAGTTAAAACGGGACATTTACCGTTCGATAGCTCGATATTTCAACATTGTTTTAATGTATTGATTACAAGAATGTAAAATCAAAATACCTTGTACTTAATATATTTTTTTTAGTTTCTCCTGAAAACCATCATGTTCGAAATTATTTATGTAGAGTTCCAAACACCAGTATTTTATCATCCTCATTGTTTTATTTTAGTTTTAATTTATCAGCGAGTTTGTATGACGGAGCAGTTTGTTAGGTTTTGTTGTTGCTTCATTTACTATTATATTTTTATTGGGATGCTTTTGTATGAGTTGGCAGATATTTATCGGTTACCGAACATTATTCGGTATGCTCATAATCGTCTGCATAAAGCACCTTGTCACACGGTCGTTGGGCGCCGAATGCGCTCGCCTCGCCTCCGACCCTGCGACCGTTCTTTTTGTATTCCCGGACGAGGGTATTCTTGGAGAAGTGGAAAAAATTGAGATATTAATATATCTTTCTAATTCGAAATACGTTACGGATAAAAGGAACATCATAAATCATTGTACGGCTGTAAGAAATATCGTTTAAATATGCGAGAAAATATCTGTTTTCTGGGAATCATAGTTGTTCTGTTCAATCAGGTATTGTATTGACAGTTTCGAGAGGTTGGTTAGGATTGACTTTTGATGCTCTTCGTCTATTTACTGTAATATTTTGTGTTGTAATATCTAGATCGGAAAACATGGCGGCGGTCATGTCTGTTCTAATAGCCGGTTGTTGGCAAACAAACTAGTCATCCTCCGTTTAATAAGCTACGTCTCAACTTAGATTGAATTAACTTAGATTATGTTGTGACCTTTTACGTTTTATCGTGAAACAATATCTTCAATCCTTTCTTCATATTATTGTGTACTACGATTTATGCTTCATATAAAATGTTGCCTAACCTTGCCTGTTATAGAATATTTTGTAGTAGTAGTACTAAGTTAGTTTAGTTGAGCCAGTTTGTCATAAGGTCCACCGCAAACTATGCCAAATTGCCAACCATGCTCAAATACTGATACGCTAAGCTAAAACTAAGTTAGTTTAGTTAGCGTTGGATGATTGACTAAAATCTAGTAGCAAATAACACGATTCGTTGCATAAATAACAAATATTGGTAAGTACTTACTTAAAAATCCATTATTTGATAACACTTTTGGCGATTGTTGTTTAATAATAATTTTCACAATTTAGCTCGACGTTTTCACTAAGTTGTATTAGTCGTGGTCGCGAGTAAACCGACTCTTCTTGGTGTAACACAGTCAAAACGTCTTAAATATATGACACACAAACTGGTGATCACGACTGGTGTTAGTAAAAGGATAATTACACTAATGAAAATTGATAAGTAACTGAAATTAATTTTATTTCCCAAACGCAGGTACACCCTAGCAATAAAATGCATATCCACCGTCGCGTGGTTATAAAAATGTCAATGTATTGAATTGTAGGATAAATATATTTTTGCAACTACAAGACAATTTATTTTCAAGGAAAACTAGACTACGCAAGTCCACGCCTGTTGCGTGGACTTGCGTAGTCTAGTAGGTATAGACGTTGGGGTACTGACCCAAAGACGCGAGTTCAAGCCTCGCCGCAAGTGAAAATTTTTGTATGCTATTTTTCCTTGAAAATAAAATTTTCTAAATAGCCTTGAGCTACATACAAAAATTAAAAGAAATTTAATTACAAGACATTCAACTTGAAATTAAAAGTCAGCTCAGTTAGTCAGTCAGAGCTTTAAATAAAACCTTTATTTACCACAAAATATTAGGAATAATAATAAAAACTCCCAAGCCTCTGATATTAATAGCAATTCTAAAACTATAGCACTCTTATTTTAATAAATGTGCAATAAAGTCGGAAAAAAAATCCGACTTTATTACACACTAGCTGACCCGACAGACGTTGTCCTGTCGTTTAGTATAAAAAAATAAAATTCATCAAAATCGGTTTAGCATTTTTTCTTTCATAAGAACCTTCTCCTGACAATAGAAAACACAACAAAAAAAGAATTATCGAAATATGTCTAAAAATTTAAGTGTGATGCCGTGACCAAGGGAAATAGGGATTGATTTTTATATAATAAGAAGATAGAGAAGATTAGGTAAGTATATGCCACTTTTTGTTTCTGTTTGTCAACTTCGAAAGTTCTTGTCACGTAAATAGCCAAGGCACTACTCCGATCATACTTTTTTTTTTTTTTTTTTTTTTTTCTAAGTCCAGAGTCCCAGCGATAATAGATAGATGTCCGCTTTATTTGCACAACAAACAATATACAAAATAACATACATATGTAAGACAAATACACAGAAAGCTTAAAACTAAATAGTTGCACAAAAGGGCGGCCTTATTATTGGCGATAATGTAACGTAGCTACCTTTTGTAAGAATTTTTGAAATCAGTCCAGTGGTTTCGGAGATTACCTCTTTATAATATTAGTACCTATAAATAGGTATGCACTTATGTTGCCAACTGTTCTACATGATACTTAACATAACATCACGATGAGGATATTAAAGAAAAACAATAAAACTGGAAAATACCTAAGCATAATATTTTATTGCTCAATTTGACAATGAATTCTATAACTAGTTAAATATATGGTAGGTTAGTAGGTAGTTAAAAGTTTCCAGGTGTGCGGATATCATGTGTCAAATAAATAAGATGAAACGACGACAAATCTTTTATTAAAATAAGTAATTATGATTGTATAACAAAATAACGTTAAATTCCTATCAATTTCGTAGTTTATTTTAAACATGTGCTTCGGTGAAGGTTCCGTCTTCCGTCTATCTACACTACTATTATAAAGAGGAAAAGATTTGTACTTTTGTGTGTATGTGTGTCTGTATGTTTATAATGAATAAACTCAAAAACGACTAAACCAATTTAAAAAATTCTTTCACCGTTAGAAAGCTACATTCACCCTGAGTAACATAGGCTACTTATGTTCCCGATATTCCCACGGGATCGGGACTTACGCGGGTGAAACCGCGGGTCGCAGCTATCTAGCTATATATAGGTGAATAATGGGCTGACTGCCTTTGTGGCGCGTCCGTCGAAGGTCCGACTGCAATGTAGAAGGTTGCGGGTTCGATTCCCACCATTTGCAAGTATTTATGCTTAGTATATTTGTTTCTGGTTTAGGTCTTTTCTATATATCATATGAATGTATTTACAATAAAAATCAGATCCTAGCTATCTACACACTAAACTACGGACTAAGTTTCATCGCAATCGGTTCAGTAGGTTTTGCGTGATTGAAACACAAACATACAAACGTCAAAACATTGGCCTTGGGATCACAATAATACATTATACTTCGCTTTTTAATTGTAGACTACGATTTGACACATCGCTCTAAAGACAAAAATTTCAAATACAAGGAACTAAAACGTCAGATTATAGTCTGAAATTAAAAAAAACGTATGTACTTTAGTAGGAATCGAATACGTAGGTAAAATTTTATTAGACCGCCCGCTAGGACTGTTTATTGAATAAACACACCTAAAGCCATTTAACACAATTTGGGAGCAAAGGCCGTCGTCTCCAGTTTCACATGAAACTGTGCTATTTCTAAAAAGCTTGTTTTCACAGCGGAACGCACTTAAGCTAAGATTCGTAACTCAATACTGTGTTTAATTGTGGACAAACGATGTGCCAACTGGAGCTTGTTAGATTAATAAAAGCAAATTAGATTAGGTATCTTACCTATTTCGAAACATTTTAATAGAAAACTAGAGACTAGTAAACCTTAATTTATGTTTTCCCCGGGCGGCGGCGGCGGATAAACTTATTGACCTCGAGGGTTGGTATCAGGCAGGCGGCCGGCCGTTAAAATATTGCCAAATCAATTTGCAGAAGGCATGGTCAATAGTCAATGATGACTTACCTACAGTAACACCACCGACCCCAAATAGTTTGGGGTTTTAGAGAACCCCGGGCTCCCGAGAGGGATGCAACCGGGAACATTACTAAAATGAGAAGAATACTTCGAAACATTTAAACTCTAACTACCTACTTATACATTTCGTTATTTGTTTTTTAATGCTCTGGGCTTATCTACTAGAAATATATTTCCCTTAAAATATCCCTAACAATACATTTGCAAAATATTAAAGAGGCGGAGGTTTTTTTTTACTTATCTAACTTATTCATACGATATATTCGTCGTTTATGGTACAATTTTAATGTTTTATTCGAAATATTTCTATGGCTCCTCAGAATGCTGTAAATTGCAAACTTGTACCCATTGACTAGACCCTTCTGTTCCAGCTTGTACCTGTAGATAGAGTCGATCATTCTATGAAGTGCTTGAAATCACTTTCTCATTACAAAACTCCTTAATACCTGAGGTGCTATATAGATATTTTGGTGGCTCGATCGAGTAAGTTTTAGTAATAGTAGAAATTAACAAAAGTTTTATTTAGTGGATAAAATCTAAATGTCATGTCTGTTACACCTTATATTTAATAACGTTACAAAAAAGTGTCTCCCGTGGGTGATACAGCCGTTTAAGATAACCATCTGACCCGACGTGTCCCGCCATCGGCAGGCGCTGCGCTCGCGCTGGCGCAACGCAGATTCCGAGACTCGAATTCGATATTTGAATTCCTTTTTGCCCTTATTTTGATAAATGTTCACCGATGTGCAGAATAAAATGGCAAAATTAAGCGAGGAAATATAAGTCTACTATTTAAGTCTACTTCCCTATTTGAGAAACTTAGATCAAAAATGTAAACAAAAATCTTATGCATTTATTTGAAAGTGGCAGCTCTTTATTTACGTTTTCCTTTAAAATTGACAGTTCTTTGTTTACATTTCTGATCTAAGTTTCTAAAATAGGGTAGGGCTAAAATAGCAACATTTTACAAGGAGAAATGCATGATCAATAAAAATGCTCCCGTAACAGAATTCGAACCTGCGACCCTAGCTTCTCGGGCGATTGCGCTAAGCAATCCTCGGCAATCGAGGAGCACGAGTTCGAATCCTTCACGGGAGAATTTTGATGATGCATTTCTCCTTTGAAAATGTTTCTAGTTGAATGCTTTGCGCAATAAAAATAAAAAATATTAAGTATAAATCTATTGCAGTTAATTTCACATCAGGCACTGCGCTAATTACTATTTCTAATTCTAATAAACAGTTTAGGTACTAGACAAAGCTATCTGTCCGTCAGTCAAACAACTAAGCTTGTATTTTAGTTGTCAAATAACGGCTTAGTTTAGTTTGAAACTTGTCTTTTGTGAAATTAATGCTTGAAAAACACAAAGAAAGAAAATTCTAATATTGATTAACAAATGAAAATATTTGAAAATCCTAAACATAATTTGTTCCATCGCGGGAATCAAATTCACAACATTCTCCCGTGGTAGGTGGTTCTCCCACCGTGCCATAGAGATCGTCCGTGGGACCAAATAGAGGCCTATCAATAGCTTCTCTACTTCTTGTTTTATCGACAGTTACTCACTAACCTAATTGCTGTTTTCAAATTAAATTTTATACGAAGGTCCCTTTCATATTAACTTCGTTTGTATCTAGTTTTACCTATTTAGGAGCATATTTTGTCACCTATCATATTACAAATACACATTTAATATGCATTACTTGTAATAAAGACCATCTGATAATCATTCCTAAATAGGTATTTATTTTATGGGTAATGTGATTAGATCTACAATATTTTAAATACATTCTATCATATTACATTTTCTGATGTCACAGACGGTTAGAGTTAATTAGAAAACGTAACTATTAGGTACTTACCTAAAATAATATGATCATAGTTTAAGAGGACAGTCTCCATACTCTTTCTCCATACAAACGTAGTCGACTGTTTTCTCCCTGGGTAAAGACATTAGAGCAAATATGTTTACGCCATAAAACCTATATCTGTCATGACTATGCCCCTACCTTTTGATTTTTTTCATTTTCTCTTTTTTTAAATATTTTATTACTATTCTAATTATGTCATAATTAAGTATGGAGAAAGAGTATGGAGACTGTCCTCTTAAATTAGGAATAGCTACAGTTAAAATTAACTACACAATGCGCGTGCGCGTTAAGCTTTATCAAATAGATTATGTCATCGGTCCTCTTTTTTCTTCTCTAACATCTAAACTGAGATGAAACACCCGATTAGTAATTAGGCGCGTGACACTTGTTTCTGAATCTTTATCTCGTACTAAACTCGTTAAGATTTGGGTCCAAGACGTTTTTATCGTTATACCACACCGAATTAAATCATGATGCGATGCATTTTTTCTTTTATTCGACCTTATCTCTGAAATCCGAATATATTCGATTGTAAATCACCAACGAACCATATTCTGGTATCCAATATTGTATCGATATTTGAATGATGGAAAATAATGTGTAAATATTTGTATTTCGAAGATGTGAAAGGAAGTATCACAAACGGTAAGCCGTTTCATTGAGTAGGAACTTGCGGGAAGGGCACGCCTTAAAGCCCGCTATTATTGGCACGTTAACAGACACTTGAGATTAGCATCTGTGCCTCTTCAATCCTCAAATTTCAAACACAATATGCGGGGATTATAACAGAAGTGGTTTATTTGTAAACACGACAATGAAACTTACATTGTTGAATGGTGCGGTCACACTATCCGACCGCGGTGCCTACTCGAGACACGTCTTATTGAAACTTATTCTCATCCGATACGGTTCGGTGAACTCGTGAAGAATTTATCAATACGCGGGGAGCTGTCGATGATGTAAAAAATATTGCTAAGCAAAAAATAAGGGTCGATATACTCGCAAGTGTACATTTTTATAACAATAAATCTTTGCTACTGCTATAGCTTATACTGAATGCAAAGTTCATGTCCTACTTTCTTTTTATTAGGTAGATAGTTGTATTCCTACTTAAACTTGGCTGTAGTATATTATGGTGTATTAAACCTAAGTAGGTAATATTTGTCGATTGGTCCTAAAATGATAGTCTTCAATTTGTTCTACTTACATTTAAATCATCAAGTTATCAGAAGCAGCAGGTCTTTTTGTCACAACACAAAGCTCTAGAATTCATTGAAACATCAACAGCAAAAATGAATCATTTGTCAAGTTGTTAGAGTTGAAAGTTGCATGTTTATTGTTAACAGAGCTTTGTTACAGGGATGTGACAAAGTCGACTTATAAATATGATTTATGGTTGTGTTAAGTATGCTGTGCAATTGTTGTGAATATTTATTTATACTCGTAAACTATAAACAACAAGCAAATCTTGTTATTTATGGAGGATTGGACTTTCGCGAACGGTTTCTCTTTTAAATATAGAAATACGGTATCTACGACTTCTGGTTGTTTCAGGTTTATTTATTAAAATTAAGGCTTTGCTCTTGTTTCTTCGTCGTGTATTAATTGAAGTTATCTTCTCTTTTCAGGTGAAAAGCCGTTCAAATGTGAATACGCCGGTTGCGACCGTCGATTTGCGAATTCATCGGATAGAAAGAAACACTCCCACGTGCACACGTCAGACAAGCCTTACAACTGCCGTGTCCACGGGTGTGACAAGTCGTATACGCATCCTTCGTCACTGCGGAAGCATATGAAGGTGCACGGTGCGGCGGGAGAAGCGTCTCCGAGGTATGACAGCGACGGTGATGACTCCTCGTCCGCCGGCAGTGTGAGCGTGACCGCCGGCGCAGCTAGCCCCATCGCACCTGTCCCTCCACCACCCCCACCTCACCATCCCCACCATCACCCCTCCATAACGGACAAACTCGAAAGCCTTAACGATAAATACCTTAACCCTCACGACCAAAAACCATACGAACGACCACCGGCAGCGCCGCCCCATCACAACCAACCGCACCTTACCAATATAGGTGGTAACGGTGTGATGGACAACAAAATCGGTTTCGGAGGTCATTGGACACAGTTCCAACAGCCTGCGCCCGCGATGCCGCACGGGGTTCCAGACTGGTGGTGTCCCACGCAGGAGTCGTACCACCATCACCACTTGATGCACCACTCCGGAGCCGCCGCCGCCTACTGACCGCACCGCGCTTAGGGAACTCTTCATTCGACGACTGACGTCACCGATCTACATATATTTTGGTAGGTAGATATGCCAGTTTTTTTATTCAACTTTGTGTGCAGCTATTTCGCATCCGTGGAATGAAAAGTTCGCTAAAGCGCTGATCGGTTAATCGATAAGTCTGTTACGCTTATTTATATTGTAATTAACTACTCCATAGTCTATTTGTGAGAATGTCATGTCAGTGTAAGGCACGAACCGTCCGGAGTTATTGGGTCCTACTGTAAGTGTTTGTTAAGACAATGTAGCATTACAATAGAGCGTCACGTTCTCGATGGCCCTGTTGTGAGGTGAACAACAGAGCTGTAAACAATGACCACCGGGTGAATACTTTACAGCATGTTGTATATTTTCTGTAAACAATGTCCCTCAAGGGAACGTGTTCTATTATTTTTGGTAAAGACATTTTATTGTCCGTTACGAACGTCGCGTTTGGGACACTTTATCTGCTATTCAGTGAGAAATTTTGTCAACTGTATTGTGGAATTTATGGACAATGATTTATTACAGCATCTTTTAAAAACAGTTTTATACAAAACGAACTCTACGAAATTATTTTATCAGTTTTGAAGAAATAATAGTCATGGAATGAAATAACAGTTTGCATTTTGATCAGCATGGCCAAAGCACCGAAGTCTTAAAATATGCATAGGTTGAAAAGTTTATATGTAAATTTTTAATTAAAGTCTATTATAATAATTAGCTAGACCTACGTATGTATTGTATAAATTAGAGTTAAAATGCCCAGTGATAATAGGTATAAGAGTTTGAATTTATTGTATGGATACTCTCTTGTGTCGCTAATTAAATGGGGAATTTTCAGTAGAAAAAAAACTACCTATGTCGAAAACTAACTGTACGAGTATAATTCCCGGCAAACATCTAGAGAAAAATGGCGGATGCGCAAAGTCGATGTTTCATTGAAGTCACGTATAAAATGAACTGAGTGAACTTTTGAACCCTTCCACGTCAAAATTTTCTAACTAGTTTGCCGACCACTGTATCTACATTGAAAAACCGCTTACTATAATGTCCATAGATAATAACAAAAAACTTAAAAAATATGTCTCGTTTATAGACATTTATAGGTAAGGGTTTATCACTGATTATAAGGCACATAAAAATAGCCATCCATTTTCGTGTAAAACAGATTTTAATTCCATAAAATTGCTGATATTTTTCTATCTTAAAACTATTGGAACAATAATAAATAGTGCGATATTTATGTATTGGTTAACTATAATTCTTACGCCACGCCGCCATCTCATGTTGAACGCCGGTAGGTATGTATGTTTTTATGGTCTTAGGAAAATTTCCCATTGTGCTATCGATTGCTATACTATATGATATATTTATATACTTCATAGTGTTATTTTTTCACGGACCGGTTAATGTAGATAGACAAAGAAAATTATGTACCTTAATTAGTTATTTAAATGACTGAAACCCTTTATGAGCATCATTGATAAAATTTAAGTTATTTTAAGATGAAAATTGTTGTCTTTTCTACAGCCCTGTACATAGCAAAAATAAAATGAACTTCAACGACAAAATTTCACTTTCTTATTTACCAGCAGCGCCCCACGGTATCTCCCGCATAAGTCCTGATAAAAAGTAGCGTACTAATATGTGTTCTTCTAGATCTTCAGCTGTCTACATACCGAGTTTCATCGCAATCGGTTCAGCGGTTTTTTGGGTGAAAGGAGCAACAAATACATACACATAGGTACACGCCATCTTTTACCTTTAGATTAGAAAAACACTTTATTGTGCTAAATTTAAAAAAATAAATTACATAAACAAAAACTTACAGCTAATTATAATAAAGGTACAATGGGCGGCCTTATCGCTAAAAGCGATCTCTTCCAGGCAACCTTTTAATAGGACAGGATAAGCAAAAGTTTTTAATTTTAGCGGACCCCGGGCTCTCGAGAGGGATGCAACCGGGAACAACGCTCGGATGATGATGAAGCAAAGTTTTTAATTCCTACCTTTTTGCAATTTCTTAAACGAATTGGTACCTACCCCATGTTTAAAAGATCAATCACTCAAAACACAAAACGTTAAATGGAAAACCAATTCTCGCGATCATTTCGATCGAAAGCTCAAACACCGTGACGATACCCACAAATAAAACAACAACAAAACAACTAACAATCATATTCGAAAAGAGAATTGAATTTATCATTGAGAAGAAACGAGAGAAAGAAATGATAAATGATGTACCAGAGCTGAGAGAGTACGGGTGCGAGCGAGACGGCGGACTACGTTCGTATTCGATTCGAATTGTCCAAGGGGATGATTTATCGTTTCTCAACAGGGATTGGCCGATCCAGTACTTAAAAGATTTATAGATCCTTGGTGCACGCGTAGTAGGAGCGTTTTCTTATTATAAAACCTCACTCCCGCGCATGCACTTGCAATTGCCTCTTTAGCTGTCCGGTGGAGAAATTAAAAATACAATGTTAACATATTGCTTTGAGAGAGGAATGACCCGACCATTGCAGGCAATTGGTTGACCGAGTTGAAAACCTGATAGAGTTGGAGGCTACACGGTTTCATTATGCGCATCTTGACCTATTGATATGATATCAATGGTGGCGTTTATAATATTTTATTTTAGTCTTTTTGATTGAGGTAGCTACATTTTAATTTCCATTTAATTTCAAAAACAAAATATAAAACTGCAACAACGAATAACTGCGTACCTACCTATAACATATTTTTTTAGTTTCCTTTCCGAGTATTGGATTTTTATATGGTTTTCTTAGCTGGAACTGCTTCACAATTAATATTATTACAGCTAGAATCAACTATTCGGCATAAAAAAGGACTTTGGTTCAAGTGACAATAAGTCCTATACTGACAGTCCACTGGGGTTATTCCTCTATAGCAGTGCCCGCGACTTCGTCCGCCTAATTTTTTTTTAAATATATAGCCTTCTTCAATAAATGGACTATCCAACACTGAATGAACTCTTCAGCTTTATAATATTAGTATAGATAAGAATTGTCCATAATTTCATTTCAACATGATTGCTATTGCAAACAATAGGTACCTACACTTAAAATGAAACAATAAACTTGCAACTAGACTGCAATCGAAACTTGACTCAAAATGTATGGAAAACGATATTCTCATAAGAAAGTTTTGGGATCGAAAATTGTCAAATATTATTTGAAAATGTCAAGTTTGAAAATTGAAATTGACTGCAATGATATTGAAATGAAATTTTAGGTTACTCCGCGGGATCGGGCGGGACTTACGCGGGTGAAACCGCTGGACTCTGTTCGTTTGTAATAAAGACTCTGGGGTACCAACGCCACAAAAACCGTAGAGAAAACAAAAGACATAGGGAATCTGTTGCTATCATGTAAATAGTCAGCGCAATTACAGACGACAACGAGACACTAGCATAAGGATACAATAGATGTCTGATTGTGAAAATGATTAGGTTCGATCAGTGCAAGCGTGTGATTGTCGTCCGTCACAACACAACACAGTAGGTAGGTACCTACAACTGCCTAACTACCTTACATTGTACGGACTGCGGGCGCCTTGCATCCCTATCGAGATAAGATCCTGCGAGTGACACCTGGCCCCGCCCTACGGGCCCCCATCACAGCGAACGACCCTCTGCTTTACGGTACCTACGAGCGAAAACATCACAATAAATAGGTAGGTACGATAGATAAATTGGGCTCCACAAGTTTTTAATGTAGCGAGGTAGATTATGAATTTACGTGAAACTATAGTATGCATACATATTGTGATACTTATATAGAAAACACCCAGACTAGAAACGAATAAAATATTTATTTTTAAGCATAAATACCTGTATTCGGCGGAAATCGAACCCACAATTTCTTTCCCCGCCCGACGCGCCACAGAGGCCGTCAAATTAGAAATCGATAGTCGAAGAATAGATGAATGCAACGTCAAATTCAAACATTTAGGTATAGCAGCGTAGTACACAAGTCCCGATCCCGCGGGAATATTGGGATAAAAAGTAGCCTATATGTTAATTCAGATCTCCAGATATCTGCATACAAAGTTTCATTGGTTCGTAGTTTTTGCGTGACTGTTTGTGAGTCACAGAAACATCAATAAACTTTCGCATTTAAAATATAAGAGTATTAGTGGGATCGAAGTAGAGGTAAGTCATTTATTGGTCTTAATCTGATGTAAGTTTTTTGGATATTTTCGAATTATCGAGTCCTCGATTTAGCAAACGCAAAAAATAATAAAATACAATAGAGTTAGGATTCAAATGCATGCATCCCGGGCGGTCGTTTTTCTACAAACCCCAATTTGAAATCTTTATTTATTAGATGAACTTTTATTCTTCAATTCCGTTGTATTGTTATTGACAGGCGATAAAAAATGGTTGACATTAATATGGTCTACCTTCTGTAAATAATAAATAACAAAGATACTTCGTGGACAAAATTAACACTGATTAGGTACTTTGTGCTAAGTATACCTACTTATAGCAAAATAATAAAGAATAATGCTTTGCCACCCCTTTTCACCCCCTTGAATTTTTTAACACCCTTTGTTTTCGAATGCCTAAGTTAAGTAAGTACATCATTAACATAATATAAAGAAAGCACTCTCCTAATTTCAGTGGTTTAGGCTGTGTATTTATCCATTAGTCAGGACAAAGTCAGTCAGGCTAGCTGGGTCCCGCGGTTTCAACCGCATAGGTAGCGATCCTGTGGGTATTTCAAAAAACCCTTTCTCATCGGACCTTACTTCACCGGTGTCACTCTACTTTCAGCGGTTTAGGTTGTGTGTTGATCAGTCAGTCAGTCAGGACAAAACATTTTATAGATATAGATAGAAGATAAATAGATTTCCTACCTAAGGTTAATACGAAAAACTGAAAGAGAAAGTGGAGCTGGGCGGTTATTTTTTAATAAATGTCCCTATTCCAAAATTTAAATTGATTGGAACTCTAGTAATTTAAAATAAATAAAGTACCTATAGGCCTTTGTTAAAATTTGAGGAAAACCGAACTAAAAAAAAGAAAGTAAATATAAAGTGTGGTCTATGTTATGATAAGAGTGGAAACAGGTTATCCGTGTCCTGAATTTAAATTAGTACCTAAATGCGGAAGTTTACGGTTACCAGCGGGGTATCTTTTGTTTCAGTATCGGGACAAATGTTCCGTCAGCCCACATTGAGATATAGACTCGACTGCCTTTTGAATAAATACACGAAAACTCAATAAACGTGTTGTTTTATCAGTTTATTTGCATATCACCACTCAGTGGGCATGTAGCCAGTAGGTAGCTAGAGCTACTAAATATTCCGACAAATATCTAAGCGCCCGCTCTCCGTTTGTTATACTGTGCATATTTGGGAAGTACATAAATACTATTCTGGAATAATAGGTTACTTTTGTTCATAAAAGAGTTTTTTTTAAATCGTAATAAGTACAAAAATTCCATCCAGAAAACTAGGTTTTTTTTCAACCTTATAACAGCTTATAACAATCTCCGTAGAACGAATTTACGCAAACGCGAAAATTGTTTAGAAGAAGTTTAAACAACTAGTTTTACTTTACGTCCGCTAGGGGCGCATTTTAACTTTCAAAACAATTTTTGCCTTTACGAAAAAGTTTAATAGGTCAGCACGAGCGTTTGGCTACTACAACACTTGATAGTAATTCTTGGTAAGTGTTGCAACGGGTCTAAGAAGGAGCAAGATGACCTACAAGACACCTGTTCATGTTTGCCATACCTTTAAATATATGCGCACAGAGGAACAGATAGCAGACCATTTTTCCTTATATTAGTGTCAGCAGACTATTCACGTTTTTTCATTTTATTCTTATTGTAAATTTTATTTCTGTTCTAATTAAAAAATGAAAAAAAAACCTAAAGACATGGCTATGGCAGATAATTGTACTAAGGCATAAACATAATGTGCTCTAATGTCTTTATCCAGTGAAGAAACAGTCGACTACGTTTATATGGAGAAAGTGTAGGTAGACTTTCCTTTAAACCAAACATATCTTCCGCTGCAATAATTTAAAAAGAACAGTATGTCAGTACAGCAGTCCCCTTTCGCTTACGCAGTGTTCCACAAATCTGTGTCGTAGGGTGCCTCCCGCGGGGCTGATGATGAGTTACAGAGGATCAGTCGGAAGGAAGCTGCCCTCCATCCCGCCACCCGCTCGCTTCCGATACCAATCGGCGCCCTTTAACTATCGAACTGCTACTGTATTTCATAATTTATTGACAATCTTTTATTGTACTTATGGTTTGTTTTTTTAAGGGAAAAGTTTATCTTCTCTTTTCTCCGTCAAACTTTACAAACGTAGTTGACTGTTTCCTCCCTGGGTTACATTAGATAAAATAGGTTTATGCCATAAAATCTATATCGGTCTACGTTTTGGATTGTCTTACACTATAATTTTTCTAAATTTTATTTTTATTCTAATTAGAAAAAAAAACACAGGAGCATGGTCATGGGAGATATTTATGTTGTATGGCGAAAACATATTCGCTCTAGTAATCCAGGGAGGAAACCGTATTGTTAAATTGTGTTAAAATGTATACGAGTTGTCTAGTACGCATAGTCATAGTTTTTAGTATTTTTAACCGACTTCAAAAAAGGAGGAGGTTCTCAATTCGTCTGTATGTATAATATTTTTTTTTTTTTTTTTTTTTTATGTTTGTTCACCGATTACTCGAAGACGGCTTGACCGATTAAGATAATTATTTTTTTAATCGAAAGGTGGGAGCTTCGAAATGGTCCCATAAAAATTTGGTGAGGATCTGATGAGGATCTTCGGAGTGATGAACGGGATTGCTCCTCAAAATTCCTATGTTTTAGGGATGTTCATCGATGACTCGAATACGGCTTGACCGATTGAGATGATTCCTTTTAAAACTGAAAGGTGGGAGCTCCGAGATGGTTCCATAAAAATTTGGTGAGGATCTGATGAGGATCTTCGGAGTGATGAACGGGATTGCTCCTCAAAATTCTTATGTTTTATCACCAGTAGAATAAGGCCATAAAGAATAGATACCGATGAATAAGAATATGGTTTCGGAATCTCCACATCTGAAATCACCTTCTCATCACAGAACTCCTCAATGATAAAAGTTATGGATACAATTTTAATGATTTTAGTGGTAGTTGAAAGTACACTAAAAAGGATGAAATAAAAAAATAATTTAAAAAAATTAAAAACCGACTTCAAAAAAAAAGCATTAAAAAAAACCGATTTAAATAAAACATAAAATAACTTCGCCTACGTACAGTGCCACCGACTTATCTGTTATGTAATCTGAAGTCGGGCAGCCAAACTACTTACAATCCTACTCAACCAACCCAGTAAATCTGCCCGACTTCAGATTACATAACAGATAAGTCGGTGGCACTGTACGTAGGCGAAGTTATTTTATGTTTTATTTAAATCGGTTTTTTTTAATGCTTTTTTTTTGAAGTCGGTTTTTAATTTTTTTAAATTATTTTTTTTAATGTTATAGCTGCAACATGAATACAGTCATCATCTGTGAAAATTTTAAGAGTAGCTGTCTATAGCTATAGTAGGTTCATCAGTACAGCCTGGTGACAGCCAGATAGACAGACGGACAGTGGAGTCTTAGTAGAAGGGCACCTTTTTACCCTTTGGGTACGGAACCCCAAAACAATATAATCCTGCACAATTGATGACTTTGGCATACTAATAAGCCAATGTCAAAAAGTTATAGTAGGTACTTACGAGAAAAAAAATAGACGAAGTGAGAACCTCCTCCTTCGGTTTTTGGGAAGTCGGTTAAAACAATACAATAGCATCCCGACAAACAAACACACCACAGACACACTTGTTTACTTAATTAAATCTATGGATAACACAGTATAATCCACATTAAACCCATCAGACTCAACATTTCCACTATAAAACCGCTGTTGAATACAGTACATCAATCGTAGAAGGGGAAGAGGCCTCGAGCACGTGTCTCCAATAACTAGGCGAGAAACAATATTCATAAATAATGTGAAATAATGCATGTTGCCGCTGCCACTAGTGCGCCACGTGGCGAAAAGCGCGGCCTCGCTCGCCACCCGCCATAAGCAATGATTTGCGCCCATTGACTTCACCCACCGTAATAAATGTACGGATCGTCGATCGGCAATAAGTAGGTGTACAAAAACATTGAATAAAATAGGTAGGTCAAGTAATAAGGTGAGCGTTTGATCATTATGACGACCTCTGTGGCGCGTCGTGCGAAAGCGCGACTGCAATGTAGAAGGTTGTGGGTTCGATTCCCGCCGGGTGCAAGTATTTATGCTTAAAATATAAATATTTTTGTGTCTGGTCTGGGTGTCCCTCTATGTATAATATGTATGTTTTTACAAAAGATAAATAAATATAAGTATTATATCCGTAGTCTAGTCACCGTAACACAAGCTTAGTCGCTTACCACGGGGCTAGATGGCGCTGTGTGTTATTCAGAGAATTTATTTATTACTTATTTATTATCTCGCAACTTAATAAAGTGATGAAGTGGTCTAAGATCCAGCACACATACTATTTTACTGAATACTTACTTACCTTCTACACACTCACTCTCACCTTCGAATGTCACTAAGAAGAAGAACAAAGCATTCTTACTTAACTAAAGTCACACTTTGGAAACATTCTAAGTGCGGTCGTATGATAATAATAATATTGAATTTAAAAAAAAAATGGAATAAAAAAAATGTTACCTATCTAATATGACACTAATTAATAATTAATACAATTTATATCTATAAAGTAATCGGAAATGAATTAGGTATAAATTATTTTACAGCAAAAATACTCGACGAGGATGGGATTCGAACCCACGCGTGCAGAGCACATTGGATTAGCAGTCCAACGCCTTAACCACTCGGCCACCTCGTCATGCACAGCGATTGCGAAATTATTTACTATTTTCTAAGGAGTAACTTGAAGTCAATTTCAAGTTGAATACACAAGCGCCGAGACATCGAGATGCCAACTACTAGGTAAACTGTGATACAAGTTATTTTAGAACAAAGTTGATAATAAATAGTAATGCCAAATTCAATCAATAAAAATCCTATATATGGCAGATAGTCTAGATACGTAGTATATTTATCTAAAACACGACGTTATTAACATTGAGGTACAAATTAATCAAGTGAAGATAATAAATAATACATTCCTACCAGCTTAATTTATACAAATGGTGCGAATTGGAATCGCCACTAATATGATAATAAAAAATGAAGTTACATAATATGATTGAAACAAGTATAGACACAGGGAGTTAACATTTATTATTTTTCTACTATTAATATTATTACTATTTATGTGTTAAGTAGGTAGCTAGTTATACCTACTTCGTTTTTAGGGTTCCGTACCCAAAGAGTAAAAATGAACCCTTTTACTAAGACTCCACACTGTCCGCCTATCTGACTTCATCTACGCGACAAAATTACTGGTCACGTGACACAATAAAATACAAAACCAAATTGGACGCAAGGTATGGCATTCCCGTGTATTCAGATGACGTCATCATTACAATTCTCATAGTGACGTAGGCAGTATACAATACACCCACCACGTGGCCACTATTCTGACCGGAGTGCTAGACCTCGTTTTCTTAGGTCATGATTGATCACAAGTTAGGAGAGGGGTCATTAAGACCTATCACCCCAGGGAATTGTAGTGGTATGTGCAAATAGTGCCTACCTTCCCCTGGAATATGGTGAAGAGAAGGACACCGAGGAGTTTTAGTGGGTAAACCAGTGGCCACCCACCTTCCTAGGCCAATAGGGAGCCCCACACATCCCTACCGCTCCCCCCGGAGCGTTGAGATAGTGCATAAGGTTGCAGTTGTCCTGGTTAAAAAGAAAAGATCACATGACACAAGACTAAAGATATAGGCAGACACCAGTGAAACGTGTATGTCCGACCCATCATCACTACTCCGAAGCATGGAGGAGCTCTAGAAAAAAATAATTTTTGCAACACAAAATTATCTGTCACCCATCCAAGTAATGATCGCGCCAAGCGTCGCTTAACCCACACGACCGTTTAAGATCGGCAGATACAGTTAGGCCAATTAGCTCCTCGAAAAGTAAACTTTAGTCACCCGTTAATTCCCAGATGAACATACCTAGTTTACGTAGGTACATAATAGCTAGGTATTTGTGCTGAACTACATTTATTATTAACTTGTCTTGGCTCCAATACCACTTGATTGCATCAATTTACGGCGCTCCTAAGCAATAACCACATGAAAATACTATTTAACCCTAAACGTTTCTCTGTTATCGTCAATAATTCTTAAATAAAACGTCTAAAGGGCGCCAGCCACGAGCGTCGTCTCTTGAATATGACAAATAACGTTAAAATGAAACTACACGAATACAAACATAAAATAAAAATGTCAAAAATTTAAATTAAGGATTAAAATATTTAAATTTAGTGCGGGCGCATCCCGGTCGCGCCTGTCCCGGCCGAGCGGCCCGGCTCCAGCCAACTCCGTGCTCTACCACTTGCCTGCTCACATATTGTGGAGAGGGACTTTTATAAACTGTAAAAAATATATTTAAAAATTATTAGTTTTAGCTTCAGGTTACCAAAGGGCTAGCTGCTACTTTGACCAACGAATAGCTATTGCTATACAACAAAAAGAGGCAATGCAGCCAGCCTTTTCGGTACCATACGTAGTGATTCATTTTTTGATTTCTAATTTCAATTATTTAAGTGAATTAGGATGATGTATTGTAGGTAATCTTTTTTACTGGTGAATAAGAAAAAAGATTGGGAACTGGGTTCTGACACCAAGGTAGACAGCTTTAATCTTGTTGTTGTTGTTCCACTCGGTAGTAGAACAAGCAATTCAATTCAATTCAATTCATTTATTCATTCATGATACACAGGTATAATACAAAGATAGATGTCAGGCTCATGTAGAGGAAGAGGACGGTTATAAATGAGCGTGCTACATCATAACAACCTCCCTGTCCCCATACAACTAATTTTTAATTTTGCTATAAGTACGTCCACCTACAATTTAAAAATATCACACCACGATCGTCCCTAAAAATATGCCTAACATTGTATAGATAAATGAGTCACCTGTGACTCATGAGCTTATACGTACGTGATTCACATATGACTCATCGGATAGGGAAGCTGTATCATCCATCACTTACCATCAGTGGGATAACGCTCAGGTATCGTTTATATATAAAACAAACAATCAATTGTGCACGGACTAACAAACGAATGACGTAAAACTGGTTACCTATATTATGTCAAAACACATGCCTACTGTAAATACCTACAACCTACTACAATACAATACAATACAATATTTATTTATTATTATGAAACTTATTAAACATTTCCCGAATTACATTATAAATCAGTTCCACACTAAGCACAGCTTGTATCGCAGTAACCGAGATACCAATATTATAAATTAATGATGACATTTATATAAGTACTGTATAAGTATACTATATAGTGTCTTTCAGACTCAATTATCAACGAGATAAATAATACGGGTGCTGAAGTAATAATTGTGGATTCTGTGTAAAGTCGACAAAACCCAAAGCCACTCCAGTGCTTGGGACATTTGGGAAGCCTCTTCCATACTAGCGAGCCAAACCGATTATTAAAAATTAATGGAGTGTACCATGCCAGAGAATTTTAAATATTTGAAAGCTCAGCTTAGAAAAAAAAATCGAAATATCCTCCATACAGGTAATATATTACATAAAATAAATAATACAATCATGAAGGAGTTGCATTTAAATGCAGTGTTTTTATAACCTAATTGACTATACATTACGAAATATATTACTCATAAAACTATTTATGGATACCCTATTTTGATTTAAGTAAATGGACTTAGTATTCATTTATTTAGGAAATTATTATTGAGTCTGTCATACCAATAGATTGTTTCTTTCTGTTATTTTGTGACAGTAATAGGTACTAAATGTACATTAGTTACCTACCTACCTATTATAACTTAATAATTTAAATAATCTACATTGTCTGCAATGCCTGAACAAGGCGCATGTCAAATAGGGAGTCCTTATTACATGGTTTGTATACTTAGCTCTAAGTGACCTTGATCTACATAAGTGTAACGCAAAGAAACTGTTTCAAAATCACTAACACTTTAGAAGCTTTAGTGAAGAATTACTAAATGACCAACAATACGAACCGTTTAAAAAAAAAATGCAACAGGCCTATGGGTGAAATATTATGCGTGGGGCATGTGTGCTGAGGTGTGTCACTGGTCTACGCTGGCCCTGCATGACCTTAACAGGACATTTACCTACTCTTTCTCCAAACAAATGTAATCGACTGTTTCCTTCCTGGATAAAAAGAGCAAATACTTTTATGCCATAAAAACTATACCTATTTGCCATGACCAAGCCTCTACATTTTAAACGTAGAGGCATGGGGGCATGGCTGAAATAGGACTTATGTATGAGATAAACATATTTTTTACTAATATCTTTATCCAGGAAGGAAACAGTCGACAACATTTGTAAAGTTTGTAGAGAAAAAAGTAAGTAGACTGTCCTCTTAATAAACAAAAAACACAATTGTTGTATGAGAGCCCCACTAAAATATTTATTTTAGGTAGGTATTCTGTTTTTAGTATTTATATTATCACTACAACACACGCACATTTTTACTGAGCCTGGGTTACTCATAAATATTTTACATATTTGGGAAAACAACAAAAACAAACAAAAAAGTTTCGCCAAATATGTAAAATATTTAATATTCCTTCTACTTAATCTCTGCGGTTTCACAGTAATTCATCTTTTTGTAATCGTCTCTAGATTCTCGAGATACAGTAGGTTCTTGTTCCTAGGTCGAATGTTTATTTTAATAACCTATTGTAACCCTGAAAACCTCCTTATCCGAAGTTAAATTAAATCTTTATGTCGGTAGGTAGGAACCTATTCTTTAGTAAGGAAACAAAATGAGTACCTACGTAGATACAACATTCTGCAGCTGACAACAGCAATTCCCTCTCGCACCCCATCGATGTTCACGACAGCTAACCTTTGTGTACTAATAGGTGAGCTCCGGGAAAAATAACACCCTTATGCCTGGGAGTTTAGGTGTGTTTTCTTAGATATCTTTTAGAGAATCTGATGAAAACTGTTGCGTACATTGTATGTAAGATATGAGGAACTAACAACTATTTTTATCTGATACTTATCAGTTTTTTTTTTCTGGTTAGTTTTAGCTTCGCATGATTTGTACATAAAGTCATGCCGGCTATAATAATAGAGGACATAATATAAAACCTGGACGTATTCTATAACTAAATCGTCTCAACATAGCTTCAGCATCGTTAGAATTTTCTTGAAAATGGTGCGGTGTGCGACAATTTGTAAATATTTTGCTGAGGTTCGCCATAGCTTTTGATGTAACATTAGGTAACCTAATCTTCAAGTATGCTGACAAAACATTTTTCAGTTCCATAATAACATCGACATCATGGTAACATCTTATTATTGACCTTTTAACCAACTTCCAAATAAGGAGGAGGTCCTCAATTCGTCGGGTTATTTGTTTATTTTTTTGTAAGAACTGATGTTCTTTTCCAAATCCTACCTACCTACCTAAGTTAGAATGAAAAATACGATTTAAAAAATATATTTTCTAAACCGATTGGCTTTATTCCTTCTCTACCCCTACACCCACTAAAATAGAAAACAATAATTTCTAATCAAAATATTAATATCACTCAACAATCAGAAAACAGAAAGGCCAAAGTTAATCTTTGATCTCGGAGATTGGGGAAGGAAAGGGAAACGGTGTGAAGACATAAGGCTGTACCAGACTGAGGTAAGGTAAGATGGGGTCGATCGATCCGCCCGCCCTTGTCCGCCCACAGGCGCGAGAAGCGTCGCTAGGCAACCGCCACGCGGGAAGAAAACATAGGTAGGTAGTAGGTATCAAGGATTCAGGGCTGCTGAGGTTCTGTAGACATTTATATATTTTTAATATCTCTTTTTTTATTTGTTTTTCTGATGTTTTAATTTATCGATTCTGTTACTAGGTTCTTTTAATACAGTTGACAAAAAGTCAAAGTTACTTTGTTTGCTCTATTCTTAGATTAAAACAAAAAACTAAAGATACGGTACCTACCTAGGCTCGGAAAATGAGACGATAAAACTGCGTCTAGCTGACGCACTGGCCTCAGTTGTATGTCGAACCGTTGCTGCGTGAGCACGTGTTGCAACACTGCGATTATTTTTTAGACATCCATAAGGATGCCTTTTTGTTTATTTACAAAGCCTGAATCATTCTTAAAGACAAAATATGAGGAGGTTAGGAACAAAAGGTAACAATTACGTATTTGGTTATTTTTGTTTTTTTTTTTTAATCCGGCTCACTAGGTTGATTTTCATCCGAATCTGAAATAATACAGATCAAAAAAAGCTCATTTCTCATAGAAAAACCCACTCGTTAGGCTGTTTCCAGAACAAAAAGTATCATTTTTATTCAACCACGGTAGGGCTTAAGACTTCAATATCAAAGAGTGTCATTTTTCTCAAAATCATTTATTTCATCGAATTCAAATTACATTAAAATAAATACATTTCATTACATTTTTCTTAGTAAATACGTTCGATGGCATTAAGTCGGATCTAAACGTATACATTTTACAAAAAAAATGTTTTTACTTAATTGTTTTGTGACGATTACATCGATATTAGAATTGATTAACTTATGAGATATGGTATAGGATCAATAGGTGTCATTTTTCAGATACTTTGTAGGATATTGGGATAATTTAAAGGCCTACACAAATACTTTAAGCAGATTATAATCGACTAAATAATGGACACCAATATGGCAAATAAAAACAAAATAATATTATCACAGATTAACTAGAAATTATTTTCTAGTTAATCTGTGTTATAATTATTTTCTCAATTTATTGAATAAACGAAATTGTGTAAATGTTACCTTTTGTTCCTAACCTCCTCAAATGTTTTTAAATACAATAATTTTATGAAAATGCATGTAGGTGTTTGTAGCTCATTTTTCGAATACGGAATCTATACTAATATTATAAAGCGGAAGAGTTTGTTTGTTTTTTTGTTTGTTTGTTTGTTTGTTTGAACGCGCTAATCTCAGGAACCACTGGTCCGATTTGAAAAATTCTTTCGGTGTTAGATAGTCCATTTATTGAGGATGGCTATAGTCTATATTATATTTTCAGAAAAAATAGGGATCCTTACTAAAAGTTCAATAATGTAACACAAGGTGTGAAAAAAATGACCAAAAAATTCCTTACGGCGCGTGCGCTGCGAAAACTATTGGATATAGAACAAAACTATGTACTACAACTTTGTAGAACATGTAACTGTCTACAAAATACATCGCGACACCATATGTCTAACTATTGTAGTTATCTCACAATAAGTGTTTTTGTAATTTTTGTAAATAATTAAAATGCCGTCGCTTTAATAACCTTTTATTTTGTACCTTGGTATTAATCCTTATCAAAATAAATTACTTTATATTCAAGACGAATTCAATACCTTTCTAGGACCTTTTGAATTATTTAATTCGGACATTTCATTCAAAAGATATCGCGATATTAAAAATGTAAGTATGTTGCAACCAAATAAGTATTAAGTATTGCGCGCGCACGTATGAGCGCGGTCGGCTCCTTGCAAAGCGGTTATGCTCAGCGATACTTTTTAATACTTCTTTTTTAGGGTTCCGTACCCAAAGGGTAAAAACGAAACCCTATTACTGAGTCTTCGCTGTCTGTCTGTCTGTCTGTCCCTCTGTCCGTCTGTCCGTCTGTCACCAGGTTGTATCTCATGAACCGTTATAGCTAGACGGTTGACATTGTCACAGAAGATGTATTTCGGTAGCCGCTACAACAACAAATACGAAAAACAAAATGAAACAAAAATTTAAGAGGGGCTCCCATACAACAAACGTCTTTTTTAGTTATTGTTGTCAATTTCCGTATCTAATTGGATTTTGTATTATATAATTTTTGTACAGATGTTATAAGTACAAAATAATAAACAAACAAATCTAGCTGTGTAGCCCCGACATTAGCTGTGTAGCCCCGGCATAGAATAGGGTTACCCCATCTCATCCCGTGGGTGTCGTAAAGGCGACTAAGGGATCTGAGGGAGATTAGCTAACCTTAAGTACTCCCCGCGCGGTGGCGGATAAACTGCTTGATCCCTAAGAGGGTTG